>OY728163.1:1780752103-1781352103 GCA_963277665.1 Viscum album | reverse complement strand
GTTTTCCCTTCACCAGGTTAATGAAGAAGGGGATCACGTACCAATGGACGGATGACTGCCAAGAGGCATTCGACAACTTGAAGAAGTACCTCTTAATCCCACTGGTTCTCATACCCCCGGTTGAAAGAAGACCTCTAATCCTATACATAACGGCCCTAGAACGTTCACTGGGATCCTTCCTCGCACAAAATAATGACACAGGCAGTGAAAACAGTCTCGATTACCTCAGTCAAACCATGATTGATGCTGAGACTCGATACTCAAATATCGAGAAGAGTTGTTTGTCTTTGGTCTTCGCAGTTCATAATCTGTGACATTATCTGCAGCATCATGATATCCATTTGATCTCGTGGAGTAACCCACTCAAGTACATCCTCAGCCACCCAATGCTAACCGGACACCTATCCCGATGGGCGGTCATCCTGCAACAGTTTGACATCTGGTTTGTGCCTCAGAAATCCATCAAGGGCTATGCATTAGCATACTTTATGGAAGAACACCCTTCGACAGGGACCACTACACCAGACACCGAGCTACCTGATGAAGACATCTTCTCAGTTTGAGAGGAGTTCCCAGCATGGAAAATGTACTTCGACGACGCATCCCGAAGCCCAACTGGGAAGAGGATGGAGGATCCCAGATTCAATAAAGTGGGTTTGGGGATAATACTCGCGTCCCCAGAAAGGGAACTCTTTCTATATTCCTTTTTCTTATCAGAAGGATGTATGAACAATGAAGCGGAATATCAATCCCTCATTGCAGGCCTAGAACTCACACTCTAGGCACGAGTACATCACCTTAAGGTAAAAGGTGACTCAGATCTAGTCATCAAGAATGTCAATGGTGACTATGCTATTAAAAAGGAGGATATGATCCCCCTGTTTGACCATGTCTGAGGGTTAATGGAAGAATTCTCCACAGAACCAACATTGACCTATATTCCCCAGTCCCAGAAGGCTCAGGCTGATGCATTAGCCAACGTGGCCACAGCCCTAGCCGACCTAGGTAGGGATGAAACCGTTATTAGTATTTCTCACCATCGAATGGTATTTCCATTTGTTCAAGATAAGACGGAAGAAATCCATGATGTCAGTCCTGTCCCCGAGCCATATGCTCCTGCCACCGGCAGGATGACCCCCATTGCAAACTACCATCAATGGGGAGAACTCCCATCAGAAAGGGCTAAACGATAGAAAATACGGAGAAGGGAAATCAACTTTTTCATATACGGCAGAATGGGTCAGCAAGATGTCCTCTACAAACAAGGCCTCGATGGAGTGCTCCTCAGATGCATTGATGGAGAAGAAACCACTGCCGTAATGAATGAAGTATATGCCGGAGCATGTGGAGTACATCAACCGGGGACCATGATTTCCCATAAGGTTCGAAGGCTTGGGTACTACCGCACCACAGTGGCACGAGACTGCGAGCATTTTACCGCAAAATGCCACTCATTCCAGACTCATGCCAACTTCATACACCAACCCCCGGAGTTACTTCATCAAACCAAGTACTCCTGGCCATTTTCTATCTCGGGGATGGACATCATGACACCATATCCTCCCACCACAGCCAAACATCTAATGTTTATCCTCACAACAACCAACTTCTTTTACAAATGGGAAGAATCCATACCCCACAAGGAAGTTAGGGAATGAAATATTCATAGCTTTGTGAAGACCAATATCATCACCAGATTTGGTGTCCCTCATACCGTACTAACGGACAACAACACCAAATTTTACTCTGCAGAATTGGAGAAACTATACCACAAATATGGTATCAAGGATAACCACTCATCCCACTACCATATAGTGGCCAACAGACAGATAGAGGCTTTCAAGAAGACCATGTCCAACATTATCCAGAAAATGGTGGAGACAGACAAGAATTAATGGATGGATAAAATTCTCCATGCGTTGTGGGATTATCAAACCACAGTCTGCACTGCTACTCGGGCTACTCATACTCATTAGTATACGGAACAGAAGTGGTTCTTCCCATTGATCTCCAATTACCCTCGCTCCGTGTTGCCATTTGTGATCAATTATCCAATAATGAGCAATCAGAAAAGTGGCTAGGTGAATTGGAATAGCTGGACGAGAAGTGGCTGCACACTTTTCACCATCTAGAAGTCTACCAGAATCGGATTGCACGAGCCTTCAATAAAAAGGTCACTCTCAAGTTTTTCTTGGAAGGAAGATTGGTATTGGTCCTTCGGACCCCAATGATACCCAAAAAGAAGCCTCCAAAGCTGGAACCCAAGTGGGAGGGACCATACATTGTACACAAGGTCTACTCCAACGGAGCATATACCCAGATCTCCATGGACAGGCAATTCACCATAGCTCCTACAAATGCGAGATTCCTGAAGAAGTATTTCGCATGATAACTAAAGGTGTATTCTTCATCGTAGCTGCATGAAATTAAAATTCCAAGCATCCAATGGTCCAAAATCTATGACCTTAAACTAAGAGTATCTCGTCCTCACCGTACGATGTTAAACTACACAGAATCTAATAATACCCCCCGTCCTTACCGCACGATGTTAAAACTGCACGAATATTAAATGTTAAGAATGCTCCCTCCCACCATGTATGGACCAAACCTACATGGGGAATATTCTTTGTCCGAGCTACATGACATTAAATTGAAAAGAACCCAATGGTCCAAACTCTATAACCTTAAACTATGTGTATCTCATCCTTACCGCACGTTGTTAAACTGAAAAGAATCTAATAATACCACTCGTCCTTACCGCATGACGTTAAACTGCACGGATAAGAAAAAAAAAATTACATTTCCCCCCATGTACAGACCAGACCTCAATGGGGTGTATACCTCGTCCTTACCGCATGACGTTAAACTGCACGGACATCGTCCTGACCGCATGACGTTAAACTGCATAGAATTTTTCCTAACCGCATGACGTTAAACTGAACAGACTTCTTCGCTACCCACCCAAGACACATAGCAAAATGAGATGGAAATACTCCTTACACATTTGGATGCATCCTCTCCATACATCAGACTCCATGACCCGGATAATTGTGGATCTTCATAACCATCCATGGCCATCGGAAGTAGAAAGTCATCAACCCGAGGACACCTTTGCATGACTATGCATTCCATGCCCTCAGCGGCTCTGCATATTGATAGCCCTTGGCTCGTCTACCAAAGTAATGATTTCCTTAGGCGATACTTCTCCTAGCTTCGTACGCTTACCGACCTCGAAGCCCCCGTATCATGTATCCCGATCCAAAATTTATGGAGTAGTGGTTTACATGTTCGTCCTCTTATCACATCCAAATGTTGCCAGGGTACCCCTACCTGGTTGGCCTATGTATCCACTTGTGGTTCACGTGAGGACCTGCCTCAACAAACATCAAGCCAGGACTAGGCTACTTTGACTCAACGGACAACTGCAGTAAATATATTTCTTATATACTCGGACACTGTTATCCCCACATGCCGAACTCTGCACTGTGAGCAATCGCGGATCTTCATAACCATCCATTTCCATCGGAAGTGGAAATTCATCAACCTAGGGACACATTTGCATGACTATGAATATCATGCCCTCAGCAGCACTGCATATTGATATCCCATGTCCCGTCTACCAAAGGCAAGATTTCCTCGGGCGACACTCTTCCTAGCTCCGTACGCTTACCGGCCTCAGAGCCTCCATATCACACCTCCTGTTTTGGGAAAACTCAAAGTCGCAGTTTATGACCTTCATCCCCCACCATGTTCCAAGTATATCAGAGCATGTTGACCCAATTATCCTTCGAGTGACTGGAGAAATAGTCACCCAATGGTCCGAGTTTTGGGACCGCTAATCTAGGAGTACCTCATCCTTACTACATGACGTTAAACTGAATGGAGTGAAGGTACACCCCTGTGCGCAAAATAAATCATCACAGGGAGCTCTTTAAGCTTTAAACATCAACCATGGATGAGTATGCCCGACATGTTCAGAAATTTCCTTCCCCGATGACAGACTTCATGGCCCAGATAATTGTGGATCTTAATAACCAGTCATGGCCATCGGAAGTGGAAAGTCATAAACCTGGGGACACTTTTGCATGACTATGCATACCATGCCCTCATTGGATCTTCATATTGATAGCCCATGTCTCTTCTACTAGAGGTAAGATTTCCTCGGGTGACACTCTTCCTATATTCGTACACTTACCAGCCCCAGAGCCTCCATGTCATCTCTCCTGATCCAAGAAGCCCCAGAACCATGATTTACACCATCAATCCCCCTCCACATCTTGGACAAGCCAGGATACTCGGGCCCAGTTACATTCTAATCAAGAGAGACCTTTTTAACAACATCCTTGCTACATGATGTCAAACGACATGAGACATCTTGGCCGCTTGACATAAATCTGCAGATACCAAGCATTAATAGTCCCAGGAAATGCCTTCAACTAGAAGAATTTTCACTGGTTTAAAAATTCCCCCTATCCTCGCTGCATGATGTAAAACTGCACAACATCCTTTAAAAATGATCCCTCTCTTTACCGCATGACGTTAAACTGCACGGAAGTCGTTCTCACTACATGACGTTAAACTGCGCAGACCCCCTTTCCTTTCACATCGGGTCACCTTCGTCCTCACCTCATGACGTTAAACTGCATGGAGTTCATCCTTACCGCATGACATTAAACTGCACGGGCTTTGTCGGGACCCACCCAAGATATACGGAGAAAGGGAAAATAAATACTACTGGTGCATTTTGATGCATCCTCTTCATACACCAGACTTCACGACCCAGATAATTGTGGACCTCCATAACCACTCATGGCCATCAGAGGCGAAAGGCCATCGAACCATGGACACCTTTGTACGACTATGCATACCATGCCCTCAGTGGATCTGCATAATGATAGCCCCTGGATTTTCCATCAAAGGAAAGATTTCTCCAAGCAATAATCTTCTTATCTCTATACGCTCACCAGCCCTAGTGCCCCCATGTCATATCTCCCAATCCAAAAATTTATGGAGAAGTTGTTTACAAGTTCATTCCTCACCCGCATCCAAGTTTTTTCGGGACACCCCTGCCTGATGAGCCTATGTATCTGCCTGTGGTTCACACGACAATTTTCATCTACAAGCATCAAGCCAGAACTGGGCTACACTAACTCAGTGGGAAACTACTGTGAAAATGTCTCTTTTGTGCTCGGGACACCATTATTCCCATGTGCCGAACTCTGTGCTGTGAGAAATCCCAGATTTTCATAATCATTCATGGCCATCGGGAGTGGAAAGTTATTGACCCGTGGACACCTTTGTATGACTATTCATACCATCCCCTTAGCATATCTTCATAATGATAACCCTAGCTCGTCCATCAAAGGAAATATTTCCTCAGGTGATACTATTCCTATCCCCGTATTCTTATCGGCCTCAGAACCCCCATATCATCTTTCCTGATCTGGGTGACCCCAGAGTTATAGTTTACACATTCATTCCAACACACTTGTTCAAAGCATGCCAGAGAATCCTAACTCAATTTTCCTCTGAGTGATTGTAGCATTAATCTCCCAATGGTCTGACTTCTATGACCGTTAAACTAATAGTACATCGTCCTTACCACATGATGTTAAACTACACAGAATATAAAAATTTCCCTCATCCTTACCGCGTGACGTTAAAATGCGTGGACTCCGTCTTTATCGCATGATGTAAAACTACACGGTCACACTCTTCATGAGTCCAGCCAGAGACAGGGGTTCCCCCCCCTCCTCAGTTTCAGGGCCAGACCTGCAAAAACTACCTCCTTACATCAGTGTGGGGAGGGGTGACTTTACCCATTCCCAGAAATTTAGTCGGGACGTTTCTCCCATGTCCATGTATCCTCTTTTCATAAACCATACTCTGCACCCAGAAGGAGCCAAAACCTTGTAAGCTACCCCTAGTGGTATTGAATCTAAACTTCCCTGAAGTTGCTCGGCTATCGGAAGAATACAATCATTGACCTAAGGACACCTTTGCACGACTATGCATACCATTCCCTTAGCGGCTCTTCATATTGATCGCCCCTGACCCATCTACCAAAGGAAATATTTCCTTAGGCAATGTTTCTCTCCGTATTTCTCTTGGCCTTTGAGCCCCCATGTCTATCTTGGAATTTGGAAACCCTCTAAGCTACACTTTACCAACCTATTTCACAATGCTGCCTGAATATGGATAAACGTCTTTGACAAGATTACTAAGAACCAAGAGAAGTTGTTCCATTATGAACGATGCCCCAGCTGCATGACTTTAAACTACGCCCAGCCCCAACCGTCATTTACGCTAGATAAATGTGTAGGACAGGAACCTTGCTTCCACACTTATAATTGATACAGATGTTATCAAAACCTTTCAGACGTCACATACCCTTTCCAAGCCACCCCGGTGGTTTTCATAATTTTCCAAGCCACCCATGGTGGTTTCCAAAAGCCAGACTTTCATGAAGTCCTATGGCCATCAGAAATAGAGAGTCATTGACTTAAGGACAACTTTGCATTAATATGAATACCATGCCCTCAGCGGCTCTGCATATTGATCGCCCCTAGCCTATCTACCAAAGGCATGATCTCCTTAGGCAATGCTCCTCCTACCTCTGTACACCGTTACGGCTCCCATGCCTTGAGGCATGCCCTGCATGTCGTTCAAATTTAAACATGTTCCCCCCAAATGCGTCTGAAGAGTATTGAGATATATTTTAATCAACAAAACCTCATTGGGGCCCTTGCCCCACTATACGTGGTCAAATATGTTTGACCTAAAACATCAGTAATGATAGTCTTGACGGTGGGACTTTAAACCGCTCACAAAAGAGACACAAATCCTGTTAGGCCGAAAACCTGAAAAGGGTGACCTAAGAAAATGTCAGTCCATACCCATTGGGACCACAATAAATGGGCCCAGGAAAAATTAGGGCATTAAAAGAAAATACAAAATGTTTTTGGGGATTTTATACAAATCCCTAGAAATAGTCAAACTATACTCGCTGGATTCCATGGTCCAAGAAAATGTTAGAGTTTGTTTTCCTGAGTTATGATTAATTTTGATTCAGTGAGTTGTTATTTCCACAATAATTTTTCTAGTGATAATCAAATTTTATGGAGACATGAGGTAGATAGATATTTTATTCCGTTCGAACAAAAAGGGAGGACATCCACAAGCTGGGGTCTCTCCCTCGCAAAAAAGGGGTAAGTAAAATAGAGAGTAAATGAATGGCTCTAATAGTCATAAAGGAGCTTGAATCGCTCTCTCCACCCGATCAGTGATTGTGCGACAGAGGTCATTACAAGACTGTTCCAACATCGACTTCTCCCTAGCTTCAACCTCATCCACCAGACGAGTATGCTCCACTATTGTTAGGAGATCGTTGATCCCTTTTATGGTGGCTTCGAGATGACCAATCATAGCTAACAACTGATTCCTCAGCATCACTTTCCATTATTCACATTCATGCAAATCGGAGGATAGGACGACCGCCTGATCTCGAGAGATCACCTCCTGAGCTATTAGCTGATGGAGCTGTATCGTGGCTTCCTCCAGGGTTCGGGTCCTGCAATGAGAGGAAGCAACGTGAGAAATTTTTCATTCACCAGTGGAAACTTCTTCAAGGGACATGAAAACATGGGAATCAAGAGAATAGAACTTCCGATAGTCAAGGCCACCTGACCCCAAACCCAGGAAGAGCTGTTGAAGAGCTTCGGTTTTAGTTTCCATCTCAGCTAGAGGAGTTTCGGCAATGATCTCGCAAATATGAGACCATGCCCACCTTCGCACTACTCGGTGGTCCGCCATGGCACGAGGATCTTTGGTGTCCTCGCCCGGCAGTACGGGAACGAAGTCTGGCATTGAAACAAGTGCAAACATGTGCTCGCTAGAATTTGGGTCCGAAGCTGGAATTTTTGGATCCTCTAACCCCGGTTCAGGCTTGAGAATCAAGTTGATAAGCCTGGTATCGACTGGAAAAACATCTGGGATTGTCTCGGTGAGACCCAGAACCATAGGTTCGTCTTCATCCACATCCAAGAAGGATGAACCCATCTGAACTTCGGCCACTGTAGGGCTGGGAGAGGAAAATCCCATGAGTCGCTTTGATCGATGAGCCATTAGTCGATCCTCCCTCAGAGATGATGAGGAAGGTGCAGTTGACCCAATAGCTACAGTACCTTCTGATTTGTGAAACTGCCAGACGACCTTCCCTAGGATCCCATCGGGATAGTGTTTTTCCCACGCTTTTTCATACTCCAAGGAAAGGCCGACAGCTGCCCCCATGATAGGCAGGGGAATGCTTGTGTCAGATCCCTCCCACGTCCGAATCAACCTCCATTAACGAAGTATGGCCAGGTGAAATCCTTGAGCATGAGGAGGGGGAAGGGAAACATGGACTTGCATGCACCCAAACTAGAGAGAAAAATGATACGGTACATACAACTCGCACATAGAAACCCCATCGATCTGCGCAGACAGAAATTCATCTTGCAGAGAGATCATGAAAGAACATTCCTTCAGGCTTCCCTAACGGTTTTCAACTAAGACGCCAGAAGGGGTGGGGTAGGGAGTGAAAGCAAACTAGGATAAGTCACTCAAAAGCTCGAGGACTTCACCAGAGCAGAGGGACTTCAACTAAACTCCAGCTATATCAACCAGGGTAGGCCGAAAGGTAGGAAGCAGGATGACTGTGTTGTGATGATACTCATAACAGCGACAATGATCTGCTACCCATCCATACAAAAATTGAAATGGCCTACTCAGATGGAAGGGTGACCCACCCTTCTGCATGTGACCCAGCAGTTCATAAATACGAGCCAATGTGGGCACGAACAAATTCACCAGGCGGCCCTCTGCCAGCTCAATTGCCATCATTAAGGTGCAAGCACTGACACCAGGATTGATACCCCGAGAAGGGAATAACCACCTGCTCGGGAACATAGCAAAAGCAAATGCCAGCCGGAGCATGGGCGGCACACTAGGGCACACCTCGTAACTCCATGAAAGGTAGTCACCCACCTCCAGAACCGCCCAGTAGGAACTTGGGATGGTTCATGACTGTTGAGAAGGATGAGTCCTGGGGCACTTGAGCTTTGGAATAGGTCCAGTGGTGTTCAGAAATAACCCTATCCAGGTGCTATAGGGAATAAGAGAGTGGGAAAACAAGGCCTGGCCTAGTGATTGCTCCACCATAACCAGCTGATCCCTCACCTATAAATGCACTTGTTCAACGTTTCCCCATGCATCCGGGGTGTGTAGAAATTCATCATACATCTCACCAATAATCAGGAGCCCTCTTAATTGATGGATATCCCAAAGACTAATGCCAACTTAACCATGGGCAAAGTGGAATGTATTAGTGCTCGAACACCAGCGACAAAGTAGGTCTGGAAGGATCAAGGATGGTGGGTAAATAGAAAACTGGGAAGCCCACACTACAGAGTATAAATTGACTGGATCCAGTGATTCAGGAGACTCCCGATAGTGATGATGAACCCAGAAATCCCAGGCCCAGTCATTTGAGAAGAGCCCGATAGACCAAAGATCCCACCTAGGATTCCACCCTGAATCGGGATCTACTCGAGCAAGGATGATAATAAAAGGGTAACTCTTGAAGACAGCTTCCTGAGAAAGGTTTTGGGAATTTTTATCACTTTGGCTCCAAACAGAGCCTCTAAAAATGAAGGTGTTTTTCTGGTCAGGGTCTGAAACCATCTCCCCCGATTGGGTAAGGTTCTCTTGAACACCCTTTGATGATGCTTCCAAGAAAGGAGAAGGAAGACCTGAGAAATTGGGGGAATAAAGACATCATCTTGAAGACCGAATCCATAAAGAGGAAGGCGATTTGATAACAGATAATCCAGGAGCTCAGGAGGGAGCAAGTCTTTCAAGACACCATCGTCAAGAATTATGGACTGACTAGGGTCCTCTTTGATGTTTTTCACTCTATAAATCATGGCTAGATGACTCCCTAAACCAATTGGGAGAGGCTCTGCAGCAGGCTTGGGTGTATGATGAGTAGGAACCATATTTATCTTCTCCCTACGCCATGTAAATCATTCAGAAAGTTAGCCAAAAAAAAAAGGACTAAATACCATGTATTTGCAAAGATTCCATCCAATCCTCATAATGAAGCCATCTAGGTGGACTCATAGGTTGGTTCTCGATGACCACATCCCGCGAACCAACCTTATGCAGAATGCGTCCCCAAAACCCTGGCCCGCAGAGCATTGGCCAGAAAACAATGGACCAGGTTGCTCCGCGGAATTTCAATCCCAAATTTAAGCGGTTAAGTTTGGAAGAAATAGAAATTTTTAAAATTTCAGAAGATTTTAATCCATGGAGCTTCGAAACCTCGAAGCATCGAAACCATGGAGCATCAAAACTGCGAAGCATCGAAACCGCGGAGCATCGAAACCGCAGAGCACCAAAACCGTGAAGCGAGTTCCTACACGGACCGTCATGACTTACTTTTTAATTAACTAAAAGTGTTAGTTTGTGGCTGGGACATTGGTCCACGGATGAAGAATGGCGTGAATGAGAAATGGTTCGCAGAAGTAGTAGACGGTTCGCAGACGAAGCATTTCGCGAAGGAACAACCACGCAGAGGAAAAAAAGAAAATAAGCACTGGTATTCACGAAGAATCTCGTAGAAGACAAATGAAGGGCCCTCCATATTTATAGGTGTGGTCCCCTACTGGGTCCACCTCTCTACTACGAACAACCCGAGTTTCAGGACCAATCTGCATCAGAATAGCCTCCCCTTCATTCTGATTGGACCCCATTCTTATGGGGGGAATTTGTAGGGTCCTGAAAAATCCTCAAAGGAGAATGATAATACCCTTTAAATCAAGGGATATTCTACCCAATTCCCCCTCAAAATTATTAGGAAAATGTAGAGAATACTCGAGGATGGTGAAGGATGAACCAGTTCGCGGACCGGTCTAATGTTAACGATGCACGACCAGTTCAGCGAACCTCTCCCCTCTGCGGACCAGCCTCGTTTGCGAGATGGAGGTAGAGATCCTCCCCGTGCGTGAAGAAAGACAAGCACCAAGATGGTCCACCATCACGAACCGCCCCAGCCGCGAACCGCATCGACCAGCTCAAGCCGCATCCGCTGTCGTTCACGGAATGGAGGCGGAACCCTCCGTGGAAGTGAAGCACTCTCCAAGATCATTTGGTTTGCAGTGGAGATCGTTTGGTTTGCGTGGGAGATGCGCTCAATGCCCCCACATGTTTCTAATTGACCAAGTCATTCGTGAATTGGGTTTTCATTCATGGGCCTCCGGAAAAGGTGCCGCATGACCATAGATACATCATTTTCCCTATTCTATAAAAGGAGGTAGAGGGGAAGAGAAGAAGGGAACGGAGGGGAGATCAATTATATTCAGGTGGAAGGATTTCGAAAGAAGGCTTAGGATTTCGGATGTTCCAGTTCGCGAACCAGAGCAGGTATGAACCTGGGAACGAACTAATAAGGAACCAAAAATGCATAATAACTTAGTGAACTGCGAACTTAAAATAACAAAGAAGATAAAACTGCGAACCATGGTCCCTCCATGGATGTACTCCCCATGGACCAGGGAGTTTATGCCTCTTTTCCAATCCACCACACTGCGTAGCACCCTCCTACGCGGGCGAACCACCGACCGACGAGCCTCCGGCCGGCGCCGCCCTTGGTCGTCGCTGCCTGCATAGAACCCTTCGTGGACCACCCTAGTTCGCGGATCGAACCCAAAGCCTCAAACCACCTTGGTTCACGGATGGAACTCGGATCCGGTAACCACCTTGTTTCGCGGATGCCCATCAGTCTATGGACCACTCTGGGTTGCGGGCGACTTCTCCAACCACGTAGCACTTCCCTATGCGAAGGGTGGCACCACCCAAACCCCTATGTGGCCTTCCAAATTCTTTGGAGTTCCCATTCCCTGAGCCACATAAAATCCTTCCGATCTGACCTAATCCTCTGTGACTCCCTCATTGGCCTACTCATCGGCCCCGATCCGAGGCCTCTGCCAGAGGCACCAGATCCATGTGGTGTAACCCTCAGGCGCATCAGCATGCCGTTTTGAGTTCACATACCCACGGTAAACAGGGGAAAAGGGGTTTCCCCGACCCTTGAACAGATTTCCAAAGCATTCCTGGGTTCACATTCCCATGGTAATGTGGAGTTTGAGTTCAGGTGCCCCCTTTCTGATCCTCCACGTGTTGGGGCTGGGGTACTTATCCTGTATTCGGAGGGTAGTAGAATACCCATCAGAAGGAACTCCCCATGCACTTCGGTACTTCCCCCGGGAACAAGAGAGGTGACGGGCACATGAGCACCTTTTTCACTCTCCCGCCGCGCTTTATTGCCATAGGGCGTCCATCCTGGAGTAAGCCCCGACTTTATGGGCCGCCCTCATGCGTAATCCCCACTCCACTTCTCACGGACGCACCTATCGTGACGTGATCATCTGGTCCCTGCTACCTCTTGTTTCTCACACAGAGCATGACTCACGTGGGCTTATAGTAATCATCGACCATGAAATCCTCTTATGGGCCACCTCAGAGTGTAATCCCCAATCCATCACTCTAGGCTGCCTCAGAGCGTAAGCCCCAAGCCAATGCGAACTACGAGGACTTTAATACCCTTCCATAGGGATACGTAGGAAGCCTTCATGAGATTCAAGCCTGATCCCCAGCGGACCCCCCGGGTCCAGCTTCACGTCGGTTCTACGATGTTCCCATTCGAACCACGTGTACTTCGACCCCTATCCCCTAGGAAAGGTATGTAGGAAGCCTCCATGAGGTTCAAACCCAACAACCGGTCGATCTGACTACCTTCACATCGGTTCACTGCACCAATCCCAGCGCCGCCTTAATGAGTCCTGACTCCACGGGGTCATTAATCGAATGAGGGATGGTAAACCTCAGACCTAAATGATTCCGAACCCCCTGCATCTAGTTGACCATTTCCCACCAAGGTTAAATCCGTGGATACTATGTTTGGTTATAAACCAAATATTCACGAATGTATGAATATGTCTTAAATCTATAAGAGAGTCCCAAAACAGGAAATAATTCCCCCCAAAAGGGTGCGATGAGCCCGACTTCCCATCCTCCCAACCAATGTGAGTTCTTAAGCATCGCTAGCCAAACCATCCAGCAAACTCCTGCCTTTGGAAATCAGGTCCACACGTCATCAGATACGGAACCGTTGGGCGTTTCAAAACTGACCCGAAACAAAGACCAATAGGGAATAATTTTCCCTTTTAATACAAACATTGATATAGACATAAAAAAGAAACATCCAAACCATCGATATTTATAATGAATAAAATATACAACCAATTGTATAAAAAACAACAAAAACAAGATTATAGTACAAATGAAAACAAAATACAAAACCTAGAGGAACTAAAATACAACAAACCCTAAATAAATCAAAGTGGAATCTTTCAAATAAGAACCATAACTAGTTCCAAGATTCAATTCCGTATGACATGCACATGATTTACATATGAATCACTAGAAAAATAAGATATATTTTGGGTACTTTTATATTGGTAGATGATATCTATAAACACACTACAGTTCCCAGGTAGGGGTTGAGTATACACTCTGTAGTATTTTTCCAGATACTTTCTAACTCACTCCACAGGGACAATAACCAGTTAGTACATTTTATATAAAACTAATTAAATGAGGGTAAACAGTATATATCACAACTAAAGAAAGTTCCATGTAAAAAATAGATCATTAAAACCAATTATCATTTATTTTTTTATACCCATTCGAATATCTCCACACACACACACATGCACATGCATGCTAGATAAAAGTTCCACACTCATGATAGGTCTCTCATAAATCCATTTGGTCTCTACTTGGAGGCCAATATTAATGTTCCCTAATGTAACATTCCCTATATTTTGGGCCACATCTCACTACCCAATGATACATGTCCCATTTATGGGGTCACATAAAAAGAAATGAACACATGCCTACCATGTATGAAAAATTCCATGACAATTAATTTCATATAAAATAATTCTTTCGTCAAAAAAATTTATCAAAAAACTTTCAGGCGTAAAAACGATCCCATAATTTTAAAAACATAAATTTTAAATTATAAAAAACGGGTTTTCCGAATGACATCCATTTTTCAAAAATTCCAAAAAACATAACCAATATGGCTTTGTATCAATAATCACAGAAGTATTCCAAGAATGTTTCAATAAATCATTTAATAAAAAATAATCCTTCATGTTCTAAATCAATCGGGGATGAGAGATAATCTACCTACCTCTCAATGGTTGGTAAAAATGAAGATCAACATTAAAATATTTGAGATCTGACCTTGAACCTTGTTCCCTTCAATACATCAAATAAGTTTTCATAAATATATTCAATATAGAATATTGATCAATCCATGGCATAACAGATCTCATAATCTAGGTGAGACAAAAATTATAGGATCTAAGGAGAGAGAGAAACAATGACTTACTTCTGAAACTAGATCACAAACACACATTGATTTGAAAAAAAAATCACTCCATATCTAAAGGAATCCAAAAAGTACCCATTAGATTGAGGGGAGTTTGAGAGACTGGAATAATATGAAAAAAATGATGGTTTTGGGTTTTAAACAATGTTTAAAATATAACTTTCAGATTAATTAATTCTCATTTCATAGTTTAGAAAACAATGTTCTTACCATGTAGTTACATTATCTAAGGCCATACCTCACATGATAGGCTCACATGGTTAGATAAAACATGCACCAACTATGATTTTACCTCTATTTCACATTGAACGGTTTCTCCTGGGAATTCAAACAGTTAGGGTAAAACGTGAACCTATCCTAGGACTCCCAAAAAAATTTGAATGAATTCCTTAATATGTTGCATGGTTTCTAGTAAACATTATCAATAAATACACCTCTAAATAGACTTCTAAAACTTTACAAAACCTTCTATTAAATTTCCAATCTTAACCCAATTCTTATGTAATCTCAAAGAACATAAAAAAAGTTTCATGTACCTGAAATAGGGGGTGTTACACTAAAAGACCAAAAAAACCCTAAAAACCAAAAAGTCACAAAAAACACTAAAATACCCTAAAATACATAAAAAATACAAAAATAACCAAAAAATAAAAAAACCCAAAAAGACAATAAAATCACTCAATCCCCTAAAAAGATCTAAAATGCATTAAAAATCCAAAAACCCTTAAAGGAACCTAAAATCCCTAGAAAACCCTAAAGGAACCTAAAAACCCCAAAACGCTTAAAGTATCCTTAAAACCTTAAAAATAATAGAGATCCCTAAAACCCCTAAACCACCTAAAGGATCCTAAAACCACTAAAACCCTAGATGACACTAAAAACCCCTAAAAGACACAAAAAACTTAAACACCCTAAAAATAATATAAAACCCTCAACTACCCTAATAAACCTAAAAACTTGAGGATGCCTTAAATAACATGAAAAAATCTCTAAAACCCTCTAAATGACCATAAAAACCTAAAAGCCCAAAAAATTCGTAAGATATCCCAAAAATGCTATAACACCATAAAAACACTAAAACCGCCAAAAACCATATTAAACCCTAAAAACCCTAAATGAACATAAAACCCATAAAAAGGATAAAATATCCTAAACACCCCAAAAACTGTAAAAACCTTAAAACCCATAAAAAACCAAAAAAACCCTAAAGAACTCATAAAATACCTAAAACCTTAAAACACCCAAATAATCATAAAAACATAAAAATACAAAAAACCCAAAAAACACTAAAACCCCTAAAATAAAAAAAGACCCAAAAACTCCCCACCCAAAAAACCAAAGAAGACCCCAAACGAACTTGAAAAAATAAAATATCCAAAAATACTCAAAAAACCTTAAAAACCTAAAAGGCATTAAAATCTATAAATACCATAGGAAACTAAAAACCCCAAACCCCTAAAACATATGGAATACTAGAAACACCATATAACCTTAATACCAATACTTTTATTAAAAACCCATTGTAGACCCAAAAACCCATAAAAAATATAAAAATACTAAAACACTCACAAACCATAAAAAAACCGATAAAACCCCAACCCCCCCCCCCCCCCAAAAAAACCTAAAACCCTAAAACCCACAAACCCTAAAAATCCAAAAAATCCAAAAAAAAACCCAAAACCCCCAAAACCCCATTAAACCTCCTAAACCCCACTAAAAATCATGAAATAACTAAAATCCATAAAAACCAGAAATCCCCTAAATGTATGTACAAACCTCTAAATAACCTAAAAATCACAAAAATCCAAAACCCCCTAAAAAGGACAAAAACCATAAAAGAACCCAAAATAACCCTTAAAGCACCAAAACCCCTAAAAACCCCAAAAAAACCAAAAACCTGGAAAAATAATAAAAAAACGAAAACCTATACAAACCTAAAACACCCAAAGGACCCCAAAACCCTTATTAAACTTAAAATACCCATAAAACACTAAATCCACCTAAAATACCCTTAAACCCTAAAATCCCTATAAATGCCCTAAACGCATTAAAAGTTCCCTAAAAACACTAAAACTAATATAAAACCCAAAAAAAGAAACCCAAAAATCCTTAAAAACCATAAAAACTAAAACCCCAAAAAAGAATTTAAAAACATAAAAAACTAAAAATCCTAAAATCCTTAAAACCCCTAACAGACATTTTTTAAAACTAAAAACTCAATGGACTATAAAAAACTATAAAAACCCCTAAACACCTAAATATTTCAAGAAACCCCCTAAAGTCCATAAAAACCATAAAACCCTAAAAAGTCCAAAACCCCTAAAACCTCTAAAAACAAAAAAAAACTCTAAAATCCCTCTAATCCATCAAAAACCGCAAAAATCCCAAAAAAGTTTTAAAACCCAAAAATCCCGAAAAATCTTTAAAAACCAAAAATACCAAAAACCAAAAAATCCCTAAAAACAAAAAAAAATTAAAAAACATAGCCAACCTTGAAAATTGTAAAAATCCCTAACATCCCTAAAATCCCCAAAACCTAAAAAACCCCTTAAAATCCCTAAAAGAGGAAAACATAAAAAAAAACCAAAAAAACCCTAAAACCCCTAAAAACCTTCAAATACTGATAACCCCAAAACCCCTTAAAGACACAAAAAAAACCCTTAAAATAATAAAAACCCCTAAAAATACCTAAAATCCCTAAAAACCCAAAAAACATAAAAAACACTAAAACACCTAAGAAACCCTAGGAACCCTAAAAGACCCTAAAGCCCTTATAAAACCCCTGACATACCGTAGAAACCCTTAAACACCATAAACAAAAATAACATTTCCTAAAACCCTTAAAACCCCTAAAAATACAAAAAATCAAAAACCTAGAAAACCCCCCAAAAATATTTAAAAACCTTAAAATCTATAAAAACCTTAAATACACCTTAAAACCAAAAAAATATTAAAACCCATAAAAACTCTAAAATCCCTACAAAAATAAAAATCATAAAAACAAAAAAAAACAAAAAATTGCTAAAACCCCTAAAAACCACTAAAAAACATTAAATACCTAAAACTTCTAAACTGCCTTAAAATTACCTAAATACCATGGAAATATAGAAATCCTAAAAAAATCTAAAAACCCAAAAAAACCCTAATAAACATAAAAAACCTATACACCCTAAAACCTAAAAACACCATAAAAATTATATTCCCCTTAAATTACCTAGAAAACTATAAAACCCATTAAAACCCTAAAAATTAAATAAATCATAAAAACACTAAAAAACCCTTGAAACCTTGAAAACCCCTAAAACCTAAACACCCTACTATACATAAAAATATTAAGAAATCATAAAAACCCTAAAACCTCTAGAAACCCTAAAAACCCAAAAGGCCATGAAAATGATAATGTCCTTAATACCCCTAAAAGTCCCATATTCCCTAAAAGTAATAAAACATCATAAAAGTGTCAAAACACTATAAAACCCATTAAAGACACAAGATCCCCATAAACACCCTAAAAACCCAAAAACCCTAAAAACCTCTAAAAAATTATAAAACCCCTATAACCCTCAAAAACCTAAAACACTAATATACCTATAAAACACTAAAAAAATTAAACCCCTCAAAAATATAAAAACTGTAAAACCCCCCAAAAAAACCCCTAAATGCTATAAAATCCGTAAAAACCATTAATAACCTAGACACCCAAAAGTCTCTAAAAAATATAAAACCCAAAAAACCCATGAAAACCGATGAAAATGTAAATACCATAAAAACCAAAAATAATCCCTTAAAACTGATGAAAACCTAAAAACCAAAAAATACCCTAAAACCCCTAAAAATTATTTAAAACCCTAAAACACCTAAAAACCTCAAAACCCTAAAACCCATAAAAATCATAAAAGCTCAAAAAAAACATAAATCCCCTAAAATCCATAAAAAACGAAAAAGCCTTCATTTTAATAAAAACCCATTAAAACCCATAATAACACTAAAAACTAGAATCATTTAAAAACACTAAACCCACCTAAAAATCCCTAAAATCGTTAAAACCGAAAAAACCCAACCCCCCCCCCCCCTTAAAACCCATAAAAATCTGAAATACTAAATCCCATAGAAAACCATAATGCCCTTAAAACCCCTTAAAAGGACCCTAAAACTACAAACTCGAAAAAAAAATCCTAAAAATCCTAAAACCCCAAAAACACCAACCCCCCCACCAACATTGAAACACATAAAACCCCCAAAACACCCAAAAACCCAATAAAACATAAAAAACATAAAAAACATAAATTCATATTAATCCTAAACAAATTAAACTATATAAAAATCTTAAGAACCATAAAAATCCCTAAAAGATCATAAAAACCCTTAAAACCCCAAAAAGACCCTAAGAAATCTTAAAACCCCTAAAAGACCCTAAAAATATATATAAATTTGAAAAGGAACAAAAAATACCATGAAAACCTAAGAAAAAAAATAATATATCATAAAATACTTGATTAAACCCCCAAAAAGTTTCTAAAAACTAAAATGACCCTAAAATACTTAGTAAACAATAAAAGACCCTAAAACAACCTAAAAACCCTAAGGCATCCCAAAACCCCCAAAAGTACCCTTAAATCCCTAGAGATATTTAACACCATAAAACCCCCAAAAAAACCCTAAAAGGAAAAAAATATCTAAATACCTTAATAGGCCCGAAAAAAAGTAAAAACCTTAAAACCCATTAAGGACCATAAAAACCTATAAATGATCCTAAAACACTAAAAACATAAAGGATTATAAAAACCATAAAACCCATAAAACCATAAGAACACCCCCCACCCAACCCCCATAAAATCCCTAAAATCCTAAAACTTATTAACAACCCTAAAACCCTTGAAGCAACATTAAAATACCCTCAAACCCCATATAATCCTAGAAACATAAAAAAACTCAAAAATCCCTAAAATACCCTAAAAACACATAAAAAATTTAAAGAACCTACAAACCATGAAAATCATAAAGAAAAATAAAAACCCAAGAAGACCCTAAAAACCTTTAAACCCATAAGAAACCTTAAAACTTATAAAGCACCCTAAAAACCACAAAATAATAAAAACAAAAAAATACAAAGAACTATAGTACCCTAAAACCCTAAAACCCCTAAACTATTAAAAACCAATAAACCAAAATAACCAAAAAAACAAAAAACCCTAAAGTTCCAAACAAATACCTAAAAAAATGAAAACCCTAATCCATAACCCTCTAACCCCATCCCCATCATAAAAATACAAAAAACCCCTTCAATCCCCTTAAACGGATATAATACCTAAAAAGCCTAAATATCTCTTTAAGCCACTTAAAATATTAAAAAATTCCTAAAAAAATTAATTGCCTAAAAACCCTAAAATACTGTAAAAACCTAAAAACAATAAAAAGCCCAAACCCCCCTAAAAAACCTAAAATTTGTAAAAACTTAAAACCCTATAAATAAATAAAAAAACAAAAAAACTCTAAACCCCGAAAAAATGTAAAACCCCTAAAATCCTAATAACCACTAAAACTCTAAAGAAACCCCATAACATGCTAAAAACCCTAAGAATATATAAATTATATAAAGAAACTCTAAAACCCCAAAAAACCCTACAACTCGTAAATCGACAAAACCCTATAAAACCCTAAAACCATTAAAACCCCTAACCACCCCCCCCCCCCCCAAATAAATCCCAAAATACCAGAAAACATAGAAAGACCATAAAAACCCATAAAAACTCTAGAAACCCTAAAAGACCCTTAAACCCACTTAAAAAACCTAAAAACCAAAAAATAATAAAAACCATAAAACCCCCCAAAATATATAAAAGAGTTTAAAAATACTAAAACTCTAAAACCCCATAAAAGTCCCTAAAGACCCTAAAACCCCTAAAATTATTTAAAATGAAAAACTCATAACACACCATAAAACCCTTGAAATAAAAAAAACACTAAAAATAATAAAAAACATAAAAAAACTAAAAAACCTTAAAATCCATAAAAATGCATAAAAACACTAAAAACACTAAAATCCTCTTAAAACCCTAAAAACCATAAGATGTCTCTTAAAACACTAAAAATTCATAAACCCCCAAAAAAACTAACAAACCTCTACAGATCTAAATATCCATGTAAAACCATAAAAACCATAAAATATCCTAAAATCATGAAAAAACCCCTAAAAATCTTAAAACCCTAAACCACATAAAACCCAAATAACCAAAAAAATTGTAAAAACCCAAAAAAACTCTAAAAAACCTCAAATAACTAAAAACCATAAAACACTAAAACCCCTAAATTCCGTAAAACACATAAAATCCCCTAAAATCCTAAAACCCCTAAAATCCCAAACAATGCAATAAATATAAAAAAACATCATACCCACAAAAGACCATAAAACACTTAAAACCAAAAAAGATCATAACACACACAAAATGACTCTAAAAGACCCTAAAAACCCGATAAACATAAATGACCCAAACCCCCCTAAATGGCATTTAAAGACCCTAATAACCCTAACCCCCCTAAAAGTCCCTAAAAATTCTAAAAACTCTAAAACCCCTTAAAACTCCAAAAAATAATCAAAGACCTCAAAAACCCTAAAACCCTAAAATACCCTAAACCCCCCAAAAAACCATATAGTACTATAAATTACCCAAATAATTATAATATAATCTCTAAAACCTAAAAACATTAAAGGACCATAAACCCCCTAAAGCAGCATAAATTCCCAAAACCCCCTAAAGGAGCCAAAAAATATAAAACACCATTAAAACTCGAAAAACATTAAAAACCCCTAAAACGCGATAAAAACACTAAAATACCCTTGAAATGATAAAATACAATAAAGAAAATGAAACCATAAAGTATTATTAAGAACCTATAAATCTTAAAGACCATAAAACCCCTAAATTACTATAAAACCCCTAAAAATCCAAAGAAAACTCGACAAACCCTTAAAGACCCTAAAAACCATAAAATATCAAAAACCCCCAAAAATTGAAAATAAAACATAGAAATAATCTAAAAAATAAAACCACAAAAAGACCCTAAGAATACATAATAGACTGTAAAACACCAAAATTCTTTTAAAAGACCATAAAACCAGTAAAAACCTAAAATCCCTAAAATACCATAAAACCCCTAAAGAAAACTAAAAATCGTAAAACCCTAAACCCCTAAAATTGTAAAAACACTAATATACCTTAACCCCTCCACCACCTGAAAATTATTAATAACATAAAACCCCTATAAATCCTAAAACTCATAACATCATAAAAACCCCTTAAAACCATTAAATTCTCTAACCCACCCCCTAATCCCTTAAAAGAACCATAAAATACTTATGCTCCCTTGAAATACCCTAACACCCTAAAAAGTCCCTAAATTCCCTTGCAACCATTAAAAACCCAAAAACCCCAAAAACCCCATAAAAACCTAAAAATCATAAAAACCCCTTAGACCCTAAAAACTATACAACCCCTAAAAACCCAAAAACTACAAATATCATGAACTTTTGAAGGAACATTGAACCACTAAGGGGGGAGGGAGAATCAGTTCTTGTCTTTTTACAAATTTATAAATTTATGAAATTAATCTTATACACATTTTTAGAGTTAATTTCCTTATAAACTTTTTATAACAATCTCACTAGCATGAAAATATAAGAAATTAAATATTTCATGAATGATTTACAAGGTTTGACCTTAGTGTGAGAATTTTTATCCTTTATATAGTGAATCCTACCATTTTAAAAAAATTCACTATTATGAATAAGTAAATAAAACTTTTATCAAAATCAAACTAGAATCCTTCCATTTTATAGGTTAGATTATACTAACTCCAATCAGTTTGTAATTTATTTCTTAAAAAATTTATCCATAATAAAATATTTAAAATATTGTAAATATCCTCCTAAAATATTCATCTAGATACCTATTTCTAGTTTCCTCCATCTGAATGTGTTCATCTAATGCACAATTTGTTATATCTGGTGAATGTCCATCTGGTGTACCTCATTAAAACCAAGTCTAATTTATAACATAGATCAGTCCAATTTTTAAAACAATTATTCCTCATATTTTATATGAAAACATAATTTAATTATCTCTATCTAGAATCTCAAAACTAAAAACTCTATTTATGGACCTAATCAAAACCTATGTCTAATACTTTTCATCCACAAAAAATTAATCTTATTTGAAACATTCATTGAATCTAACTTGACTGTATTTGATACTTTTTGAATGGGTGAACATTTTTTTCAGCAACATAAAGTATTTTACTTGCATCCCCCATTATATAGATTCTCCCAAAGCAGTAAAGATGAAAAACATATGTCAATTTATTCCTCCCTAAAATTCAAAAAATTCATTATTCCCAATTAAAACAAATCTGAAGGTATGCTTCTCATTTCATCCATTTTTTTTGAACATTCATGAAAATTCATGATTTCTCCACCAAACCCACTTTCATCCAAAAAATGTACTTAATATTTTAAAGAACTCACCCAAAATATCATTTAATTTTGGTAAGATAATAACTCACATAAAAATTGCACAACATTTTCATTCTTGTTGACTTTAAAAAGTTATGTATATCTCTTGAATAAACTCTAACTATTAGAATGTTGGTCTGGAATTTGTTTGAGAACTCTTTTTATAGTTATTTTAGTATGATCTACATTGATTGGAAAACTCTATTTGATGGCTTAATCTGGTCATTCTATATCAGTGGGATATTTAATAAAAAAACTCAAAACATTAAAGCATTGAATTTTTTACTCATTGATCTTTTTCTAATAGACTAAATTTATTTAATTTATATTTCAATGTTATTAATAATGTCAAACTCCAACCAACCAGTGAAAAATATTTTCCAATTTAAATTGTATAGAATTTCTTTGCAGAATCCTCTTCATTAACTAGTTGTTACTCTTATCCCACTAACGATGTTTGAATACAATTATGTAATTTATAAAAAATCACCCACATGAAAAATAAATGGCCAGTAGAAACTTAACCTTTTATTAAACATATCAAGCTATTTATTTATTCCCTATTGTGACTTCAAAAAATAGAACTCAAATCATATCTTCTCATTTAATGGGATCTTACATTTGTAAACACTAACCTATAATAACTTCTTATGGTTATTTGTATGGAATACTTGTTCTCTTGTATATGTTGGATTTCTAAAATCAATATTCATCTGATCCCCTTTCATTTGGAGATCTATGTCCAAAATATTGAATCTGATGGTATATTTATAGAAATTATTGTCTATAGGACTATTTTATAGAAAAAATTTGATCTCTTCATTTTACCTCTCACATATTCTAAGAGTTTTTACATGGAATCTTGGATAACGAGGTTTCATGATGCTCAGAACATTTTGAAATGGATTAAATTTATCTTATTTTGTTATGAATGTTTATAAACAATTTTATTGAATCATACTGAATTCCTCACATGATTAATTCCTCAAGGAATTTCATAACATAAATTTTATACCAATGTTCCTTAACAATGTTTTGTAAAAAAATTTAATATCCTATTCAATAAAAACATTCATAAAAAAAGAATTTTGAAAAAAACACAATAAAATTTTAGAAACAATAACCAAGGATCATTAATCATCACCTTTATATTTGATAAAAAATTCATTAAATTTTTTTAAAATCCTATATTTTTTTTACACTCATCACTTTTTAAAATTTTCAGAAAACCATAGCCTTTCTAAATAAATTTTTTCATGACACCACACTACTGGTTAATGTGATTTTTGGAATTGACTCCATACCTTGGTAAAAAGAAGGTTTTTTTTCATGTTAAGATAAAACTCCATCTCACATTGTAAATTTTAAATTTTCACTCTACATTTTCTACTCTCCCTATATTCCATAATGTTTTTTCACTCCCCCATTTTCTAATAACCATTGATTGATATTGATTTTATAAAGAGTTGTAATTTCACTCCCCATTTTCTAGAAATATTTTTACTTAATCTACCACATTTTTAACATAATAAATTTCATGGTGAGGAATTACTTAAGAGAATTAGTAATTATTTTTTGGAGGATGAACATAAAATTGTAACTAAAATTTATAAAACCATTATTTTGGCATAAATTTAGTTAAAATATCAGTATTTTGACACTTTTTTGAAATGTAATCCAACTTAACATCTCCACTAAAAAATCTCTCATTTATAAAATGATAATTAATATCATTGTCTCTTTATTTTGATTTTTGTACATTATTTTTGATATAATGATGCTAATTTTATTATCACAAATTATCTACAATGGTATTCAAACAATCACTCTCAAATAATCCACTTGAACATTCATCCAAATAATTTGTCTACAAGCATGGGTGGTGGAAACAAATTCTACTTCTGTTATGCTCAAGGTAACTGAACATTATTTCTCAGTGCTCCAACTCGCACAACATTCTACAAATAAAACATTTCATCATGGAGTTGATTTTTTATCATTAGAATCTCTATCACAATTATAATTAGTATATCATATAATGTTTATATCATAACTTATTTTATAAAACAACCCATGGGAATATGTTCCTTTAACATATCTCAAAATCTTTTTTTTACTTCCAATATATGTGACTATTTTGGATCACTCTAATATATTTCAAAAAAATAACAACATAAATTATATTTATCTGGACTGCTATAAGATAGAGTATACTTCTGATAAATTTTTAAAACACACAAATTCACACTTTTCCCAAATTTTTCTTTACTCATCATAGTGAAAACATAAATAGTAGTATAAAATTCTTAATAATTTTCCATTCCAAAATTTTGTAACAATTACCTAGAATACTTGTTTTATAATGGAGAAAATATATTTCCCTACGTATCAAATATAAATCTAAAAAAAATGTTAATTCTCCAATCATTGACATTTCATAATTTTTATTCATTTCTTCAGAAAACTCTTTACAAGAATTTTCATTATCTTATTATAAAATTGTGTCATCGATATAAACAGTAACAATTCGGGTTCCAAAGTTTATATCCTCTACATATAAGTTTATGTCAATTTTTCCTTTAGAAAAGTTTAGTTTCTTTAAGTAGATATCATGTTTTGAGTACCAAGCATGTGGAGCTTATTTCATTCCATACAAAGCATTCTTCAATTTACACTCCTTGGTTTCATCTTTAAAAAGTAAGAATCCAAAGGTTTATAATTGTAAACATCTACTTAAATGACCACATTTAAGAAATATGACATTATATCCATTAGATAAACATTGTAATAATGATGTAAAACCACTTATACGAACATACTTATAGTTTCCATTCTCATAACAGGAGAAGATGTTTCTTCTGAATCCGCACCTTCAACCTTTGAATAACCTTTGAAAGCATGTCATGCATTATTTATTGAATTCTATCCATGTTCATTTATCTTTTATATTTACACCAACTATATCCCAAAAATTTTATTTCCTTTTATACATGGAACAAGTTCCTAGGTTTCATCATTTTCATTCTGCTTTAACTCCCCATTCCTATAGTCCACCCATTTTTTGTGTTTGACTAACTCGGAAAATAATTATAGTTCAACTAGTTAGATAAGTTATTTGAAATTTTATATTCTTAGATTTATTAAATTTTGAGTTGGATCTTTCATGTTTCTTATAATTTTCTAAAACTCTACCTATTTCTAAAGGGTATAAAATTTGAGAGTTTTTCTTCCAGTTTTACTCTCAATAATTCACGATTTATCCCAATTTTCATGAACCTATTTTGGATCACATTCATATTCACTTTGTTTATTTTTGTTGGAAGTATTAAATTTTTCCTCCATGACATTTGTTAAAGATGCTTTATTTTCATTAAAATTAAAATAATAAGAATAAAATATACCTTTTAAATGTTTTTTCAGACATTTATAAAATATTATTTTTGGTTAATATACCATAAAAAAATTTCCTCGACTTTTCAACAAATTTACCAAACACAAATTTTTTTACTTTTAGTAAGCAGGTACTTCTAAAAAACCATAAAATATTTCACTTACTGCTTTTTATTATACCGCATAACATAGGAATTAATGTTTTATTTTATCCTTAAAATATATATATTTTATGTACAACTGTATCAATAGATTATTTTCAAAAAAATAAGGTTTTTTTATAATCATCTAGTACACTTCTCCATATTCCTACAATACTTTTGTTTCTTATTTATATCACTCCATTATTTTGAGGGGTGTATAGATAACTGTATTGATGTTTAGTGACATGATTATTTAAATGGTATTCAAATGTATTAATTATCCAATCCTTTACATTTTTTGTTATCAAAATTATTAAATAATTATTGATTTATATATCAACTTCCCTTCTGAACAATCTGAATAATTCTAACCCCTCTTATTTTTGTTTCATAAACATTATATTGGTTATCCGATTCGAGTCATTAACAAATGTGAAAAAATAAAAATAAATTTTTTTGAATTGATGCCTCAGAATTCCACAAGGATATCAATTTATAAAATCAAGAGGTATGGTAAATTAAATTTAAACATCCTTATTTCTATTTACTAATCATCTTCACTTTTTGAAAATTTGTAGAAATAACATCATCTTTCTTATATAGTTATGGTAATTTTCCTAAAAAATATTATTTGTAAAGTGTACCAATAGTTTTTTGGAAAATACTCTTATGTATTCAGTGACACAACTTCATTTCATCCTCACCACTCAAGTAACTTGATTTATAATTTTCTTCGATATAAAGAAGATATATATAGGTTCTTTCTCCCTTGGTAACAACATTACCATATTCAATAACTTTGATGATAAATAAATCATTTCTTAATATCACTCCTCTATCAATATTTTAAACATCTTGAAAATATTTAAATCACTTTTTATATATGTGGAACACATGCTATCAAGAATACACAGTTTTTTATTTTTGTAACATTCAGAGCTATCAGAATAATAAAACCTCATTTTCATCTTTCTTCTTTTTGAAATCCTTTTATTTTCTAGAATAATATGTTTTTACAAGAATTTTGTTAAAGATTATTTAGAAAAGTGACCTGGTTGCTCACATGTTCAATAAAATTCATCCAGACAAACAAATTTATTTTCCATAGAAAAATTTCTATCATCTTGTAATTTTTTCATTATTTATTCCAATGGCTTATGAATTGTTCTCTATTTTAATTTTCTATTAATACCCCTAAATTAATATCTAATTACCTAGAGATATATGTTTTAGTAAATATGAAATATTTATTCACAAAAATAGGATAAAACTACAATGTCCTTTGAATATCTGTCTTATAGAAATATGATCTTTATCTATAATTAGTTTATCTAGGTTCACAAAATCTTGTTTTTTTACTCCAATTATGGGGAAACATTCTTGTATTGTTTGATCATAATTTTTTTATGTGATATCTTTCTCATATCATTTCATAATCCATGATTTTTTATAATTGTTTCTAACACATTAATTCCTATTAAAATAAGATAAACTTTTATATTTAGTGGGTTAATAATTCACCTAATTTTTTTAATGATATTTCTTAGTAGCATGAAAAGAATAAAATTTTATTACTAAAGACATGTTGAAAATCTCATTTATCTTTCATAGGTTACTTTCAAACTCAATATGTTTTGATTGAGTTTTACAAACATCATATTCCTAAGAAACATGTTTCTTAATGAGTAATTTAACATTATTCCGTTGTTTAGAAACATTCAGTTTGAGTTTTTTTACTTCTTAGATATATTAATCTTTTTTATTAAGAGAATATTTGTATCCTTCATCATTATTTTCACTTTATTTCTCCATAATTCTGATATCTTTATTAATTTTTTTGTTTTTATCAATACATGAAAAAAGTTCTAATTAGAACTAATATTTTCTATTAGTGTCCTCACCTCCCCCTCCTTCTTTATTATTTAAAGAATATTACTTTTTATATACATTTGAAAATAAGGTTTTGATATTTTCTAATCATGCATCCTTAGAGGAATTGTTCTCATTAGAGTTATATTTGACGTTCTTAGTAAACTGAATTCTTCTATTCCTAGATAACTTTTTCATACCACCAATTTAATTTTTATTATCCCTATAACTTTTGTTTAAATTCTTCCATAAGTTTTTTAATCTGGATTTTCTTCATATTCTCCGGATTTCTTCTTGGAGAATATCATTGAATAATTCAAAATTTTACCACACTCAAAATGTTTTAGTAGGATTTTTTCTCCATAAAATCCTATACCACTTCAATATTTTTGGGAGGTAAAAGGCACGATCATTCCATTTATTTTATTATATTCCTGATCATCAGATTCAATGATGTCAAAATTGTCAGTTTCTTAGATTTTCTACTTTTAATGGATTTAATGACCATTTAATCATTGATACTATTTTTGAATATTTGATATTTCTTTATATAATAGGAAATAAAAATTATATGTAGTTTATAAAAAATAGGGCATATTCATCATCTAAAGAATAAATTTTAGAGTCAAACATGTCAGGGAAGTTAATTATGAATTTATTAAAATGGTTAAATATTCCATGACATCTCAAAATCCTATGATGTTTCACACAATTTAATTACTCTAGATAGACACTCATAAATATTTTATTCATCTCCCATTATTATTTATTTCAACATTCATTTAAATATGTATAAATTTTCATCCATTATTTTGGTGTTTTTCTCAAATATAATTTTAATCTTACACTAAATTTCATTGGTTATTCTAAGACCCATTAACCTCAAATTGTTTTGATAGAGACATAAGAAAATAATTTATATCTTTCCCATCAAACTAAATATTTTTATTTTAAGAAAAATTCATATGGGAAATTTTCTAAATTTGTGGAAATAAATTTGTTGATACATAAATAACCTTCAGGATAAGTGAATGAAGATTGGGTATCATTATGTTTTTCTAACAATGATAATGTTTTCTATAAAATGTAGGAATACCTCTACTATTGATGAAATTGAGATTTTACATGATGAGTATTCAACAAGGGAACCATCTATTTAATACCTCTAGAAGTTATATGGATCATTGAACCACTTTAATGGTGGGGGGTCAATTAGTATCTATCTTTTGGAAACATTAAATCTTTACAAAATGTAACCCCTGAATCATGTTATTGTTATTTTACTTATTATCCTTTTATATCAATATCACTAGCATGAAAATACAATAAAGTAAACAAGGAATGAAAGATTTAGAATGTTTGACATCAATATGTGAACTTACATCCTTTCCTTAGTGACTCTTGTAAGTCTATGAAAATTTAATATTGTAAAGAAGTTAATACAACTTTGATTAAACTCCCATTATACTCCTAATATTTCTAAATAGGTATGACCATACTGAATCAAGCCAGTTTACAATGCTTTTCATGTAAAAATGAACTAGGTCCAAATATGTGAAACTTTTTCAAATAACTCCCACATTGTTTGTCTGGAATCCTCTGTCAAAATTTCACTATCCAAATGTGTGTTTCCAATATTCTCTTTTCTAAATATGATTAATGTTCTTCTAGTGAACCTCATTTAAACTATTTCTGGTTTATAACATAGGATAGTTTTGATTATCAAATCCAATACTCCTCTGATTATACATGGAAACTTTATCTATTTTTACCTACTTGTAATATCAAAACTAAAAACTCTGTCCATTTATCATATCAGAAACTCTGTCTGGTAATTTTCATCTACGAGAACTAAATCTAAGTTAGAAACTCCCAGTGAAACAATCAGACCCTAAAAACCATAATAAAACACTAAAACCCCCTAAAAACCCCCAATGGAAAACAAAAACCATTGAACATCCTAAAATCCCTAAAACCCTAAAATACCATAAAAGCCTAAAAAGCCTAAAACACCTACAAAACCTAAATGACGTTAAAACACATAAAATTCAATGAAACCCTAAAAATCCCCAAAACCCCCAAAACCCAAAAAATACCCTAAAACACCTAAAAACATTAAGATCCCCAATAAACCCTAAAATATCATAAACCCCTAAAACCATAAAAACCGTATAAACTATAAAACCCCTAAAACCCATAAAAACCCTAGAAGACCCTAAAACCCCTAGAAATCCCAAAAATACCTAAATCCCTCAAAACCCCAAAAATATTTTAAAATAATAAAAACCACTAAAACCCTAAATACTCAAAAACACATAAAAACAAAAAAGATCCAAAAAACCCTTAAAGATCCTAAAAACCCTAAAACCCTAAATACCTAAACCCCGTTAAGGATACTAAAACTCTAATAACAACTCTAAAATACAATTAACAACCATAAAACACCAAATAAACCCTTAAAACATAAAAAAAACTTTAAAACCTCAAAAATACCCTAAAATCCATAATAACTGAAAATAACCCTATAAAACATAAAAACCCAAAAACACTAAAAAAAATTTAAAACACTAAAAACACCCAAGAATCCCCTAAAACATATAAAGTCTCAAACCCCACAGAAATCCTAAAATTCCTAAACTAACCATATATCCCCTAAAAACCCTAGAAACACAAAAAACAAAAAAACATTAAAAAACCCAATAATCTCATAAAAAACCCAAACAACCCAACGAAATATAAAAAAATTGAACCTATAACCCCTAACTTACAACACCTAAAATTCACCAAAAACATCTCAACCACTAAAAAACCCATAAAAACCATAGAAACCCATAAATCCCCCAAAATACCCTAAACACCCTAAAATTCATAAAAGATCCTCAAACCCATTAAAACCCAAAAAAGACAAGATATACCCTTGAAAAACACTAAATTAATAAAAAATCCCTAAAAATTCCTAAAACCACTTAAAAGACCATAAATCCCTAAAAGGAATGAAACCCCTAAAAGACCATGACATACCCTAAAACTATAAAGGACTATGAAAATCCTACAGGACCCCAAAACCCCTAAAAACTATGAAATACACTAAAAACCCTAATGAATCCAAAAAAAATCCTTACACCCCCTAAAGGACCATAAAACCCCTAAAAACTTAAAAACCCTAAAACCCCACAAAAACATAAAAGAACCCAAAAACCCTGAAGGACCATAAAAGACCCCGGAAACCATAGAAACCATAAATCACTAAATACCCTAAATTTCATAAATGATAATGAAACCCCATTAAGACCCTAAACCCCCAAAAAAATCAATGAACTAAAACCCATAAACCCCCTAAAACCTTTAAAAATCCCAAAAACCCTAAATTAACATAAAAACCACAAAACCATAAAAATATCTAAATCCCCAAACCCTGAAAAAAACCCTAACTACCCTACAAAACAATAAAAAACTAAAAATAACTTAAAACCCCTAAAAACATTTATATACACTAAAAATAATAAAAACCATAGAAATCCTAAAACCCTAAAAACCTAAAAACTCTAGAAACCAGAAAAACTAGTGAAACCCCTAAAAACCATAAAACCCCCCTAAAACAAAAAAAAAAAATCCTAAAACTGAAAAATATCTAAAACCCCCTAAAAACCATGAAAAATATAAAAACCCATAAAACTAATTATAATCCCAAAAACACCTAAAAGGTCCAAAACTATTAAACCCCCTTGAAGATTCTAAAAACCCTAAAAACCCCTTAATGACACTAAAAAACATAAAACCCTTAAAATACCCTAAAACGATAATGAAAAAACTAAAATACCCCTTAAACCCCTTAAACGTGCTAAAATCCTTAAAACTACTAAAACCCTAAAACCCCTAAAATGCACTAAACTCTTTAAAACCCATAAAAACACTTAAAACTCCAAAAAATCCAAAAACCTTAAAAAACAAAAAAAAACTAAAACCCCTAAAAACCATAAAAACCCAAAACCAATTGGAACCCTAAAACCCTAAAACCCTAAAACCACCTACAATAGCTAAAATTATAAAACCCCTAAAATACCCTAATGGACCTCAAAACCCCCAAACCCCATAAAACAACTTAAAACCCTAAAAAGCATTTAAATGATCATAAAACCCTTAAACACAATAAAACCGCAAATAATAATAATAATAAAAGCCTAGAAACACATAAAACCAAAATAATCCACAAAACCCCCTAAAACACCCTAAAAACTCTTAAAATGCTAAAAAACCTTAAAAGAATTTAAAATTCAAAATCCCTAAACTAAATATAAAAATACTAAAACACTAAAAAATCCCCCCCAAAGCCCCTAAAATCCCTAAAAAAAATTAATAGCACTAAAAACCCAATAACAGCTCTAAAACCCAAATAAAACCCCAAAACCCAAAAAATACCGGAAAATATGAAGACTCTTGAAACCCAAAACCCCTAAATATCATGAAAACCCCGATAAATCCCTAGAAACCCTAAACCCCATAAAATATCTAAAAACAAAAAAATCCATTAAAATCGTAAAAAACCTAAAAATCCCATAAAACCCCTAAAACCCCCAAAACACCTTGAAAACCCTAATACCCTTCAAAATCCCAAATCCCCTAAGCACCCCAAAAAAACCTAAAAACAATTAAAACACCTTAAAACATGAAAAAATACACTTAAAACCAAAAAAAGCTAAAAAAATAGTGACCATAAAAAACCCTAAAACCTAAAAAACCATAAAAACATAAAAACCTCCCAAAAACCCTGGAAATTATAAAAAATCCTAAATTTACCTAAAACACTAAAAAACCGAAAAACCCCCTAAAACACCTAAAAACACTAAAAGTCCCAAAAAAACTACAAACCCTTTAATTTCATAAAACCCTAGAAATAATAATGAACCTAAAAACACTAAAATTCTTAAAACTCCCTTAAAACCCGAAAACCCCAAAAAAAACCCAAAAAAAACCCTATAAACCCCCCAAAATACCAGTAAAACCATAAAAAACATCAAATAACCTAACCCCCCTAAGACCTCAAGAAGATCCTAAGAACCCTAAAATCCCTAAAAGGATATAAAAAACCCAAAAACACTTTGAATCACCCAAAACCCTAAAACATCAAAAAGTCACTAAAAACCCTAAAATCCCTTATTGTCTATAAAATACCCTTTAAACCCAAAAGGGCTCTAAAATCCTTAATGTCCAAAAAGGTCCTAAAACCCCCCCAAAATACCCTAAAACCATATAAAGACCCTAAAAGACACTAAAACCCCTAAAAATAAAAAAACCTAATACTCTGGAAAAAAACCAAAAAAACCTCAAACCCATAAAGCCCTCTAAACCCCTAAAGGACTCAAAGAACCCAAAACCCTAAAATCACCAAAAGGAACCTAAAATCCTTAAAGGAACTAAACACCTAAAAACCCTAAAGGTACTTAAGACCACTAAAATACCCAAAAAATCCAAAAATCAATAAAATCGAAAAATCCCTAATACCAATTAAAAAACCTAAACACATCAAATAAATTAAACATCCAAAACCCCCTGAATAACAGAATTTGAAGGGGATGAAGATGATGAAGGTGATGTATGATGGAATATGTGTTGTGAGTTTATAGTTGCATGTTGGGTGGGAGGTGATGTTGGGGTCATTTGTGATTTTCTGCATTGTTTGTCTTTTGTGTACTTTTTGGTATTTTTTTGGGTTTTTTCGGGTTTGAGGTTGTAAAGGGTTATTTTGGGTGTGAGTCGTTTGACCCCATACCTCCCTTATCTCCTGTTTCTTTTTTATAACAAATGTTTGGGGGGGGTCAGGAATAGCCTTACCCCCACATCCTCCTTACCCTAAATATCCTAAAAACCATTAAAAACCTTATATACACACAAAAATAAAAAACCATAAAGACCCTAAAACCCCGAAAATTCATAAATGGACCATGAAAATCACTAAGAACCCTAAAAAATTGAAAAACCCTAAACACTATAAAACCCCTAGAACCCCTAAAAATTCCAAAACCCCCAAAACACCTAAAAACCAATAATAACATTAAAAAACATAAAAAACAAATAAAATCCTAAAAAATAATAAACCATTAAAAACCTATGAAAATACTAAAAATAATAAAATCCCAAAAAACCTAAAATACTAAAATCACCTAAAACAAAAAAAGTACCCAAAACACTAAAATCCAAAAAAACCATAAAACCATAAAAATTGTAAAAACATCAAAAACCCTAAAACCCATAATACCCTAAGAGCCCCATAAAAACCTAAAACATTAACAACCTATAAAACCACTAAAAACCATAAAAATACCCTAAAACCATAAAAAACAAAAAACATTAAAAACACAAAAATCCTAAAAAAACACACAAAAACCCACAACCCATAAAACCCTTAAAAGTCCTAAAATCCCTAAACCCTCTAAAAACCCTAAAAAATATTGAAAACCATAATACCCTAAAATCCTTATAATCCCTAAAAACCATAAATAACCCTTAAAAATAACCCACAAATGCTAAAAATCCAAAAAAAACATAATAAAAAACCTCCTAAATCCCCTAAAAACAGTAAAAACATAAAATAACCTAAACCCTATAAAAAACCCAAAAATCCTTGAGAAACCATAAATTTATAAAAATACACTAAAAAATATAAATATTATGTAAACCATAAAAACCCTATAAAAACTAAAACCCCTAAAACCCTTAATCACACAAAAACTCTCAAATCTCTCAAAAACCATAAAAACCTAAAACCCTAATAAACTCAAAAAAACCCCTAAAAACCCTAAAACGTTCCTAAAAATACTAAAACCCCAAAAAACTCTAAAAATAATTAGAAAAAACCCAAAACCCCATAAAGAAAATAAAAAGTATGAAAACCACTAAAATCTCCCAAAGAACCTACAATCCTTAAACCAATAAAAAAATGTAAAAACTATAAAAACCTATAGCACTTAAATATAAAAAAATCCTAAAAAACAATAAAACCAATAAAAACCTAATCAAAACCTAAAAACTATAAAATGATAAAACCCCTAGAAAACCAAACAAAGCTGAATCCTCTTAAAATCCATAAAAACACTAGAAACTCATATTAATCTAAAAATCTATAAAAACCCATAATACCCTGAAATCATTAAAAACCCAATTACCACTAAAAACCTCTAAAACACCCTATAACCCCCCCACAAACTAAACAATAAAACTCCCTAAAATACATAAAAAATATAAAAATACTAAAACAACTAAAACCAATACAACCCGCCTAAAAAGTCTGAAAACCCTAAAAATCCTAAAAACCCCTAAACTTCAATAAAACTCTATATAAAACCATGAAACCGCAAAAACCCTAAAAACATGAAAAGATATGAAACACCTTTAAATACCTAAAACCCTAAAAACCTAAAAAATCCAAAAAACCCTAAATAAATTAACAACACCTAAAAACCAAAAAAATCTTAAAATCCTAAAAACAATTAAACCCCATAAAAACTGAACAGAAACATAAAAATACTAAGAACCATAACACCCTAAAATACTAATAAACCCTAAATAATGATTAAACCCTAAAACCCTAAAAAACCTAAAACCCAAAAAAACCAGAGCCTCATAAAACCATTTATGACCCATAAAATCATTAAAACGCAAAAAAACTATAACCCTAATTCCCCTAAAAAACCAAAAAAAACTAAAAAACATTAAAACCATGTAAAAATATAAAAAAAAAATGAAAACACTTAAATACCCAAAAACACCTAAAACATAAAATACCTTAAATTCCAAAAGACCCTAAAACCCTAAAAACCATAATAGAACCCGAAAACTGTATAAATCTAAAAAACAGTAAAATAACCCAAAAATACATAAATTATTACTTTAAACCCATAAACCCTATACCCTACACACAAAACCCTATACCCAAAACCTTACACCCTAAACCATATACCCCACACCCTAAACAATATACCATATACCCTAAACCTTAAACCCTACTCCCTAAATTGTATACCATACACCCAAAACCCTAAAACCTACACCCTAAACCCTACACCATACACCTTAAGCCCTACACCACAAACCCAAAACAAAAACAGCGAAGAGTTTTTACACTACACCCTAAATCATATACACTACAAAATAAACCATACAACCTACACCCTAAATCCAAAACAATAAGCCCTACACCCTAATCCATATTCCATACAACCTAAACCATTAATTCAACAATGTAAACCCTATAACCTATATAGTAAACCCCAAAAACTTCACTCTAAACCCAATACACAACACCCTAAACCCTAAACACTATACCCAAAACCCTATGCACTATACCCTAAACCCAAAATACTAAACTCTATGTCTGAAACCATATACACTACACCCTAAACCCTACAACCAAAACCTTATACCATACACCGTATTACTTAAACCCTACACCCTAAAACCCAAAAAACCCATAAAAACCCAAAAACCATAAAACAACCCAAAACCATAAAAATTTATAAAATAACACTAAAATTCATAAAGACCGTTAAAGAAACCTAAAACAAATAAAATATCCCTGAAACCCCTTAAAATCTATAAATAAAACACTAAAAACTCCTTAACCCTATACACTACACCCTAAACCCTATACCCAACTCCCAACTCCCTAAACCCTAAACGCTACGACCCAAACCTTTTACCATACACCCAACACCCACTACTGGAATCAGGACCTATACCCACACTTATTTACCAAAGGTTTAAAAATCATTGGGATAAAGACCATTTTCCAACAGTTCTAGGAAACCATTGGAATAAGGTGTTATTAGGTTGGGTTTTCCCAATGGTTTTGTTAAACTGTTGGGATAAGGTGTTTTAGGTTGGGTTTTCCCAATGTTTTTTTAAACCGTTAGGAATGAAAAGTTATTAACACCCAAATTAGGGCTCCTCGTCCTAGACCGTCCCCGACCCCCGCCTCCCTCCCCGCTCCCCCTCCCCAATCTCTATCTCCTCCCGGCCTCCACCTCTGCCTCCCGGCCTCCGCCTCCGCCTCCCGGCCCCTCCCTCTCCTCCGGCTGCATTCCTCTTCCCCTCTCGACTCCCTCTCTGATGACGATGTCCCCCTCCCCTCTATGCTTTTGGTGGAATCCCCCCTCCCCTCTCATCTCCCACTCCTGGCGACATCCCCCTCCCCTCAACCTCCTCTGACGATGTCCCCCAGCTCCCTCTCCAGTGGCACACAAGACCCGCCGAACACCCCGAGGGACGTCCCCCCTCTCGGCTCCCTCTCCTCCCGATAGGGTTCTTCATCGGTATTTTACCGTTGATATAATCTTCCAACTATTTATCTTGGTGAACTAACATTTGTTATCTTGTAATGGATTTCGTTCTCTAACAGTTTTTCAGGTACACAAGATTATAGTAGAAAACACCCCCATGGCATACCAATTTTCCTAGGGAGCTCTCAATTCCCTTTTATTTTCATTTTTTTCGATATCCATTCCCACAAACATTAAAAATCGCTGCCATACCACTCTCACCTGTATTTCATTTATATTAGGGACACTACCTCATTTTATGCGTGGGGGGAGTTTCTCACAGTTTCACATGTGATGCACTTGGAATTTTTATTATTCTCACTTTTCTATGAGACATTTTCCAAAATAATTAGAATGAGTTAAACTTGAGAATCATTATGACCTTGTTAATAAAAATGGTTAAGTTTAAAAGTGCCAAGGACCATGTTTAACTCCTACATAGATTTTTTTAGAATGATTTCTAAGTTTAGGGAATTAATTCAAAATCAAGATCTTCGAAATAATGACTAATTGACCTATTACTTAGGATTTATGCCCTTTGTGATTGCCATTTTTTATTCTCACTACCCAATAGGACTCTAATCCTTCAATTTTATACTCTTGTTAGGGCATATTTCTTAATAGATGCTAGGGTCATGTAAACTGAATAGAACATTCACTGAGATCTTATCTTAGTGATGACTGAACAAGTATAAAACTAAAATTATTTAGGACTCTTTTATAGACAATTTTTCCCTAAGACCCACCTAACATATATCCATCATTCAACACTTAGTTTCAATTAATGGCCTATTAGAATGAAGTAATTACAATCCTATTTCCATTCATACCCTACATATTGTATAATGCTTATGGATATCTTTGAACAATTGTGGGTGGGACATTCAAAGATCATTGGATGCTTACACTTCCAGAGATGTACGATATGCTCACATGATTATGCGGTTGTGATCCATTTACCATTTTTTGTGTTTCATTCGTAATCTCTGCCTTTTCAAAATAAAAAAAAAAGAAAATAAAAAAAATTGTTATGGGTTGTTTACTAAGAAGGTCAAAAATCACAATTTTCAAGACTGATTAACACCTCAAATGATTATCTGTGTTTCAGTGATGGATATGATATCTATCTTAAGAATATATGTTGACGTAGATCACTTGTATACTATAATAACATGGGGTGTGATTATGAGGAAACATTGGAAGATAGAGGAGCCTTCCATGTGATGGAATCGTTTTTCTAAAACAATGTGTGGGAACATTTCTGGAGTATGTTGGAGTTATGAATTAACCCCAAGTGTCTCCATGAGATAGCATAAATAACCCCAACTATCTCCAAATGTCTCCATACATCGTATCATCCTCTCATGGGTTGGCCACTCACACAATCCTATCAAAACTATCCTAGTCTATCCTCTCAGTCACACAGTCTAGACTCATCTCTAGGATTATCCCATGCCTCGATGCACATCTCATCATCCAACTAGACAAAGAGGACTATTCACTTTATGATTGTCCTAGTCACAAAAGCACACCATGTCGAACCCGTCTACATTATATTCTCAATAATTCGGTCAAGAACCTAATCAAAATCAAGTATTATAACCCATCCCCACTAACCGGGTTCCATCCTAATCTAAATAACACCAATCCTCTTGGAATTATAACGCCAATGTGTCCGACAATACCCAATACCCACACTAGAATCTCATACTTCATCTCTTTAGCTGAACTCTTGAATCATTAAATGGAGTAAAACCTTTCATAATACATTTTATATACTCAGAGGGACCATCCCACTCTAAGAACCTACCAAGATTCCAATCCATCCTCATAATTATTTCCTCATCAAACGCTAGATGTACAATTGAAACACCTATCACTACAAGGCCCAATCCTCTTAGGAATATTTTAATTGATCTAAATCCTCATCGTTAGTGACATCAATCACATTAAAGAACATAAATGTCAACTAAACCCTACATTCCAAGAATTATTCATGTGGATAGGCCCCATGGAGACAGGCTAAGAACTAAAACCATAAATAATAATTCCAAATACATGCATCATTTTTAAATAAATATCTCAAGTGTAAACATAAAAACTAAGAATTATAAGACCTCATCCCTTGTATCGAAAAAAAAACAAACTATGTTGAAACTCTGGACAAATTGATTATATACCATTCATAGGAAGAGTAATTGTTAATTAATATGAATGTACTATTTGATGGTATCATTTTGAAACATTGATCTGTTTCCCCTTTGCTTGCAGGGACATTATTTGACCCATGGGGTGCTGTGGTACTTATATGTTGGGTAGTGATAGGTATATTCACAGGATACACGCATGTTTTAGTTTAGTTTTTATTTTATTTTCTTTATCACATTGGTCACTTAGATCTTTGACTGCTTCCTATGGACAGAGTGTACTTATATTCTGCAAAGATGGCTAGAAGGAGTTTAGATTGATTCAGTCCACCGACATTGATCTGAGGTATGATTCTATGGTTACTACTCGTCTCGCACCTCACATATTTGGGGCTTTAGTGTTTTTGACACCATATTATGTTTTCGGTCGGGCGTTGGATTGTATCATGCTGGTTCGGGTGGATTTGGTTCTCCGCTACCAATCTAGGTAAGGATTTAATGCCATTGGTTGGTTTTTCACTGGTTATGTAGTGTCCTTTATGTGTTTTAAGGTTCTTAATATCATTTGTGTAGTGCATTGATCCCTTCTCGTTGGTTTCAAGTAGCCAAGTCAAGGTTTACTCCCCTGCATGTTCATATGTAAGTAAGTATATATATGTGGGTTCCCCAGTTACGTGTATATTCACCCATGATAGTGATTATGCACGTATGGGGCTAGGTGTTCCCATGAATATATATATATATATATATATATATATATATATATATATATAAATTCTTACGCAGGTGAGTGGAGACTGAGATATGCATATAAGCATATGTACAAGGATCCCCTTGCACATGCTCATGGATATGCGGGTGTGTGCATTGGGGCTAGGTTTCCTTGCATGTGTGTAAAGGTGCATATACCCAATGGAGGAGCAGCAAATTTTAGTTAGAAAGCTCCAAGATCGAAAGTGAACAGCTTGGTTCCACATTGAGGTAGAGTCCATCTCGTAGCCTCTTTAATTTAAAAATGATATATATTGAATTTAGTTTCTTTCTTAATTATTCTTAATTATATTGAATTTCTTATCTTGAATAAGTTTTCTTTAATATAATTGTTTCATTTGATAAATAAAGTCTTGTTTTTATAATAAAACCCCTCCAACGGAGGTGCGCTATCTATGAAAACTCATAGTGATAGTTTAGGCTATATAAATCTTTTCCGTCGTTTCGTTTCCCTTTAGACGTTCCATCATTGTGCCTCTCACTACAACCTTCTGACGATCCCTTGTTATAACATATTAAATAGTTGATTTGTTCTATCATGTCTGTTGTGACCTTATCTTTTTGCGAATCCCGTTTCGAATGTTTTCTTGGCCTCTTGGCCACCCCTTTGGGTGTTTACTCGAGCCTATATATCTAAAAAAACTGATGGTGTCATTGTTTAACACCGGTCAGGCTTATGGTGCTCCCCACCATAAGCTTCATCTTAACACTGTTTGGGTTGTTTGCCTGGCCTTGATGCACATATAATTTTTTACATATATGAATTCTCCCATAATATTTGTGTTGCCCCGCTTCCTTCCGCTCTCCTCACTCCTGGTCGGAAGATGCTGCCCCGCAGATGTCACTGGATTGGGCCAACACGACGTGGTCATGCTGTGGTCATGCCGTGGTCACGCGTGGTCACGCCGCGGTCACACCGCGATCACGCCGCGGTCATGCCATGGTCACGCCGCGGTCACACCGTGATCACGCCGCGGTCACGCTGTGGTAATGTCGTGATTCAGACTTGCTCCAGGACGACACACCGCGGCGGTTCGCAATCCTGTCGGAATTTGATTTATGATACCTAGATAGAGTTTTAGATACATTACCCATCCATAGATAATGGGGAGAGAGGCGATGACCGGAATATTTACCCGCTTCCTCCCGCTCCCTTCGCTTTTGGCCCGAAGATGTTGCCCCGTAGATGTCGCTGGACCGGGGCAACACGCTGCGGTCATGTTGTGGTCACGCCGCGGTCACGCCGTGATTTGGCCCTGCTCCAGGACGACACCCTGTCGCGGTTCGTAGTCCTATCGGTATACTTCTCCTATCCCGAAGCCGCACTTCTCCAAACCCTAGGCGCCAATCCCATACTCCTCTCGTCCTCGTCGCCACTCCCATACCGACCACCCCTCGCCGCCGCTCCCATCCCAACAACCCCTCACCGCTCGCCGATCGCCGTTCCCCGCTCCCCACTCCTCAGCGCTCACGCTTTTTTTCCAAAATCTCTATGCGAACCCATAACCCTTCTCGTTTACCCTAAAACATAGCATGACACACCCATATGGAATGTTTTTCCCAATAGCTCGGCACGAATCCTACTTCCCAACCGACTCTCGACGCGAACCCTACTTCCCAGCGCGACAGGTCTAGTTTCCCAATGCTCTATTCTTCCACATTAAATGGGTACGTTTTATGATCCCCTTATGATTTTAGGTTGCGTTTGGAACCCTTCTTCCCTACCTGCTCTCGAGGGTTCTAACTATACTTTCCAACCGGTCATCTTATCTTTGATTCAAGTAATTTTTGTTCATTCACTTTAAATCAGTATGTATGCCTCCATTTATTTTAGATTTTTTGGTTCCATTTTGCTGCAATGTACTATCTATTATGATCCCCTTATGAAAACAAGCAATATATCATTTTAGGTTGATGTTTTGTTGTAATTTACCTATATAGAATCATTTTTATTGATATTGAAGAGGTCAAAATGAGGTGGGGAGGAGGGGGGATGTGATGGAGGGGGGAGGGATGGGTAGGGGTGAGGTGAGGAGGAGGGGGGTGGATGAGGGTTAGAGGTGGCTGTATAGGTGGGTGATAGGGGGGATGTTCTAGGGGTGAGAAAGGATAAGATATGGGGGTGAAAGAACATCCACGTTGATGGCAGCACCAATACATCAACAACTAAAAAAACCTGATCATCGATCAACAACATCTCCAACTGATCATATATCAACAACTAACCCAATGGGGCATATAAAAGAAATGAATAACCAATGAATTATCAACAGTGCTCCAGAAAATCATAAAAGTTTTACCTTACAAGGGATCTATAGTACAAGATTGACAACTCCACATGGGCATTATTAATTAACAGGTATAGAAAAAACTGGTCACTCAATCAGTAACAAGCCCACTATAGTATCCTCAAGAGTCCCTTTGACGCATATAAATATATTAACAAAATCCGTCCATAACTTTTATCCCACAACATCATCCCATCCCAATGGTTCCAAAAGTTCCAATCCTAAAAAAGGCGGTAATCCTCAACTGTTCTAACCTTGAGAAATAGGTACCAACATGTCAGTATAATAAAAGATCTCTTCATATATACTACTTGATTATAATTTTTAGGATATATATGAAAGAATATTGAAAAAAACTAGCTTAGATTTCACAATCCATTCCAACTAATGATCTCATAACCCTCACACATGATTATCATCTCACAACCCAACCTGCTGGAGGATTCTGAATCCAATCCTTGAAGAAATCCTGATAAAGAATTCTTTTAGTCCAAAAAACCATAAATATCACATTCAGACACAGAAAGTATTCCACCATGGAAATTTATATGAAAAACTAATCAAAATTGAATACTCATAAGTCGACTTCTGACTCCAGGGTTAAAATAGGGTAAAGACAACAAGGAGAAAAAAGTACCCAACCTGTACTTTAGGTACATGATATGTAACCCAAAATGTCCCCTCGTTCCATGTGACATAGACTGATCAGTGTGTACTTTTCCAAATTACACACCATGTGTTCCGGTATATGATGTTTACCCCCACCTAGGTACATTCACATACAAGTCTCCACTTAGCATGAAAAATTCCCTACTACGTGGAATGTATCACCCCATACACAATCTTTACCCCACATATGGTTCCCATGTATGTACCTATCAATATATCCCCCACACACAAGGTATACCCACGCACAATGCCTATCCATGTACCTCGCACAAGATATAGCTTTATACCCTACATGGTCATCTACCACTAGCACACCCCGAGTCACCACTACATGGCATGTAACCCAGCCCCTTGTATTAATATTTTAGTTCCCAAAACCCATATTTCCCAAGTACGATGTGTGTTTTAAAAACTACACATCATGTACATGAGTTCTCCCAAACTAAACCCCCCCAAAAATATCCCAAAACACCTAATTTCTCCAAAGTATCCATAGATTGAATCCTGAATGGGTCACCAAAAACCCAATAAAATATGATTAAAACTTAAAATCAAATACCCTGTGGGATTTTTTGGGGGAGGCGGGGGTGATTGGTGGGGGTGAGGTGGGGAGGGGGGTTGTGTAGGGGGTTTGGTGGGGAGGGGGTGGGCTGGGCAGGGGGGAGGGGGGTTGTGCCGGTGTGGGGGGTGGCTGTGTAGGTGGGGGGGCTAGGCAGATGGGGGAGGGGGGGGGTTGGGCATGTGGGTTGTGCAGGTGGGGGTGGTGGTTGTGCAGGTGGGGGAGGGGGTGGGATGTGAAGGGGTTAGGCTAGGCAGGGGGAGGGGGTGGGATGTGTAGGGGGTTAGGCTAGACAGGGTGGAGGGGCCTGGGCAGGGGGGGTTGTGCAGGTGGGGTAGTGAGGGGGGTGGGGGGGTGGGGGTTGGGCAGGTGGATGAGTATGGAGATGAACATGAGGTCATTGAACCCAATTAGGGAACTAAAAAATGATTTCTTAGGACCTGAGTATATCGGATAAGGCACATTCGTGGAAGAATCTATAATTCTATCCACGTCCCTACTTAGACTATCAATGTTGTAGAAACCGTGGAAAACCCATTTAGTGAGTCCAGTAAGAGAAAGAAAAATCCCCATGCATAATCCAACTAGGTACAATTAATATGGAATGTAATAATGTTATATCCATCATAGATCAAGATTAATACATCATTATGTTGAGAAACATCAGACCCTTGTACTTTTATTTAATGATAAATGAAATCAATATTTGAAAATATTACATTGACTATGATTTTTGATTTAATATCATTCCAATGTTGACACATTCTCATATGTGATATGATGAGGACAATATAGAACCTTGCACATAGATACTAAGACTCTGTTTCCAATGTAAGAAATGTCCATAAGTCCAATTCATGCTCGGGGATCAATTTGGAGACCTCATTTCTAAATCATAATTTATAGTAATTCAGTAGGATCAAAACTTCATTTACTTTTTAGGAAGTCCTCTTTAAACTTTTCTGACCACTCAAACATAACTACATTCTTAGTAATCCTAGTCATAGGAACTTCTAAAGGGGAAAATATTTAAATGAACAACATGTAAAACCCGAATAAACAAAGGAAACCCACAATCTCAAACATGTTTCGTATGCCTTATCATGACACAAAAACCTATACATTCTTTGGGTCCACATAAATTCCCACAATATAGATTACGTGACTAAGAAAACATGCTTTATGGAAGCATAAGTGACACTTTGAGATCTTATACCAGCTAGTGTACCACCATGAGGACCAAGATCCCATGTGATAAATGGTTAATTTTTATGATTCTCCCTATGGATCATCATTCAAATTTCAATGGATACAAAAATCATCTATGGAAGGTATATACTAACATTCATGTAGTAATCTACAAGATTTTCATGGAGGATTATCTGAATGTTTGCATTATATATTAGGGAAAGAATATTACCTTGTAATCTTATCCTCTTAGAATATGATAGAAAATTTACAAAGTGAGCCCAACAGATGATGTAAATGATTTATAACCAGAGAAAAACACCATGTTGGATGTCATTATATCAGATCCCCTTGAAAATTAGGCATGTGATATCTATCATGAATCAAGTAAATATCTATCCCCATAGAATCTATGTGTCACAGAAGCATGACCAATATCCCTCTCTTAAACACAAACTAATACCTTGAAAAATGCAACAAAATAACTAAATCTCTTGACATTATAGATGTCATTTCCCCAAAGTATATGATTCCCCCATCATTATACTCTAGGAAAAAAAGGGTTATAATGGTCATAGTGTAAATATACTTCTAGGTTAGTATATTGAATGATTAAATTCATCGAAAAAATATCAAATTTATCCTGGAGTAATCAAAACCGATAACCCTTATCCGATAGATCAGGATTGAGGAAGGGGATTCTTCATATATGAGTTATAAACTTGAATTTCCAATATCCCCCTCCCTATTTGATCAACACGAAAACATTTTTTTGGTTCTTGGTCTCTCTACCACATCGATATGTGAACCATACAAGGGGAAGGGATGTGAGTAAGACTTCAAAAATGAGATGATTATTTCTATGTGTTTCTTGTGTGTTTTTTTATGTGATTGCAGGTGATTGATGTGAGTTTTTGTGAGTTTTCTATGGGTGCAGTGGTGTGTTTTCTGTGTTTGTAGGTTGCAGTGTTCCTAAACACACAAAATGAGTGTTTTTTTGTGTGATTGTAGTTTATTTTTGTGAGACGACACGTTTTTTACAGAGTTTTCATTGTAGCCTGTAGTTGATTGCAGGCTGTTTCATCATAAAATAATGTGGGTCTAACCCAATGGTTTCAAAACCATTTGGTTATACCTGTGTGCTGCTGCTGCATTTCCCAATGGATCAAAACCGTTGGGTTATACCCCTGCTACTGCCTTTCCCAATGGTTCAAAACCATTGGGTTATACCCCTACTGCTGCCTTTCCCAATGGTTCAAAACCGTTGGGTTATACCCCTACTGATGCATTTCACCCCTCCTGCTGCATTTCCAAACGGTTCAAAACTGTTGGGGTATACCCTGCTTCTTTTCCCAACGGTTCAAAACCGGTGGGGGTATATACCCTATATGTTTCTGCAAATGGTTTTAAAACTATTGGCATACCCCTGTGCGCTGATTTTTCCAATGGTTCAGCTGAAACTTTGGTATAAAATAAATCTAAATAGCCTTTCCCAACGCTTCAGGGTGAACAGTTGGTATAAGGCTTTCCCAACGCATCACAACCCAAAGGTTTCTACAACTATTGGGATAAGTTTTCCCATTGTTTTTAGGGCCTTTCCCATCGGTTTTAAACTGTTGGGAAAACATGGATTCCTAGTAGTGACCATAAACCATTATTCGTACACCCTAAATCCTATAAGCTACATATTAAACTAAAAAACCTAAACCCCTAAAAAACCTAAAAATAAAAAAAACCCCGATAAATACAGAAAAAGTCCAAAACCCCTAAAAACCCATAAAAACCTAAAACCCCCCAAAAAAGATTACAAAACCTTTTAAACCCTAAAATCCATAAAACCCATAAGACACCTACAAACCCAAAAAATCGTAAATTCCTTAAAAAACCTAACAAAACATAAAAAACACTAAAAACATCTAAATCCCAAAAAAACAAAAAACCATAAACTCCTAAATAGCTAAGAACACTAAGAAAACCCTAATAACACAATAAAAATCATAGAAACCCCCAAAAATTCTATATTCAAAAAAACAAATAAACCGTTAAAACCCCTTAAAATAATAAAAACCCCAAAACACTAAAACCCCCCTAAAACCATAAAACTATATGAAACCCTAAAAATACTAAAAAAATAAAATAAGTCTTACCTACCACCCACCCCTAAAAAATAATTTTAAAACCAAAAACACCTAAAAACTCCAAAAAAATCTACAAATAAAAAAATTACGAAAACCCCATCAATACCCAAAAACCCCTAAAAGCTATAGAAAATTGAAACCCCTAAAATGCCAAAGACCCTAAAAACCCTGTAACCATAAATAACCATAAAAACCCAAAAGATCCATAAAACACTAAAATCCCAAAAAAAATTCTAATAAACCATAAAAAACTAAAACACCAAAAAAATAGAACCCATAAAGTACCCTAAAATCCCTAAAACCCTAAAAACCCAAAAAACCTAATAAAAATAAAAACCCAAAAACCCCATAAAGCACACTAAAAATATAAATACCCTAAAACCACGAAATCCCCCCTTAAAGGTCTAAAATCCCTAAAACCCCTAAAAACCCAAAAACCCAAAAAAACCTTAAAATCCTAAAACCCTAAACACATAAATAAAACCCTAAATATCCGATAAAACACTAAAAAACTATAAAATATCATAAAACACCCTAACACCCAAAAAGAATCTAAAAACCAAAAAAAACAAAAACCCCTAATGGACTTGCTTCATGGGTAAGATTCTTAGAGTTACCCCTTACTTTTCAAAATAAATCTATCATTGGTATGCTTGGTAATATTGTTGTGGGTTACATTTTCTCGTATAGCAGGACGTGTGTAGTGTTCCATACTATCACTCCATGAGTTTTTTAGGTTGATTCATTGAGAGAACCTGTTGAGTTTTTGTGTATTGTTTTTCGGAAGGAATTCTGTTACAGGAAACTGGTAGTCTTTGAATCATGGGTGGATTTGTGTTCTATTTCTAGGAAGCTAGGCCACACCAGCTCACATTATAGGAGCAGGAGCAAGAGCATCCATGATGTGAGTCTGGATACTGTGGCACTTGATGTGGGTGGATTATCTGTAGTTGAAGAGAGGGCTAATGCTTCTATAGGCAATCACATCCCTCTTGACCTCAAGGTGGATACAGCTTCTGCGGGGCTGAACCATGGGCCGAAGTCTGGGTATGATAAGGTGGTGGTGGAATATGATGAATGTAATAAGAATATGGATAATAAACTAATCTCTGATGAGGGAGTTGTGGATGATGATTCAGATTTGAAGGAATACATAGGTGTCCTAGAAACATCGGTCCATGTGAAAGAGATGGAATATGGGATTTCTACACTTATTCACATTGAAACACATTACATGAACAAGTAGGCATCTCCTTATGCGACTAGTTTTCATGTTTGTATGCTGAGGAGGAGAGTTCTGAGCAACGGAATTAGGGGCTAGCTAATGCAGTGCAGTCTGGGAAGAATGAATCTATTAGAAATGAATAAAGGAGGTTAGACTGTAGTAACTTGGTTAGGGATGGGGGTTATGTGGTTCCTCTTCCTATTTTTGTGTTCCCATTGGGTTCTAACATTCACATGCAGAATTCATTATAGGATTCATCCTATAATTCATTGGTTTCTAATGTTCTCATGAGATTAAACATGGATTTGGGAATTTTTGCGGCTAGCAAGACTGAGTTTTTGGATAATTCAATGGTTTTTTGTGGCTCTGTTCCTTTTTGTACTGGAAGTGCGAACTGTGTCTATGGTGAGTAGGATCAAAGAGTGGCACATCATGGGGCAGTTTTGAGTGTGTGGGTGTCGTCACCCATTGGTGATGGTAAAGTGTAGAGGACGGTGCCAGACTTGCCTTTGATTTAGGCTTGTGATTATGGTGCTTGGAATGAGGAAGGGATTCCTCTTAGGGTTGGACCACAAAACCCTTCTACAGTTGTGCAGGACAAGGCATTGACCAGCTGGGAGGAGCTGGTCCAGATTGTCATGGTTGTGCATTAGGGAGGTTCCTGACCTTCTTGTGTTGTAGGGGTTGTTTCAAATGCATGGGGGATGAAACCCAATGGTGATGATGAAGTGCAAGGGGAGAGGTCTGTAAATGGGGAGGTAGAGGGGCATGAATAAGTAGTGGACATGAATATCCTTTCTTTTCACCTTCCTTTCAATTAAAACCGAAAAAGTCCATGAAAACATCAGAAAAATACCGAAATACACTAAAGGACTAGAAAACCCAAAAAAACCAAAAAAACACTCAAAACCCATATAAACACTATATGATCAAAAAAACCATAGAAACCCTAAAGAAAAATAAAATTCCTAAATGACCCTAAAACATAAAAAACACTTAAAACACCTAAAACTAACTCAAAACAATAAAAGACCCTAAAACCCCTAAAAACCATAATAACTCAAAAAACCCAAACCCCTAAAAGACCATAAAAACCCTAAAAACCCTAAACAACATAAGATTCCCTAAAACCCCCTAAGAGACTTAAAAGAACCTTAAACCCATAAAACCCTCTAAATCCTAAAAATCCATAAAGACCATAAAACCCCTAAAAACAATATAATTGATAAAAACCCTAAACCTACCAACCACTGAAAACCAAAAACCCTATCAAACCCTAAAACCATAAATTTAGAACAAAAACTACGAAACCCTAACCCCTTAAAAGGCCCTATAAACCCTACAAACTCTAAAACACCCTAAAATCCCAAAAAACCCTAAATGTCCAAAAAATCCAAAAAATCCCCTAAAAACCTGATAACAACCCTTAGAGACCATTAAAATCCCTTAAACACAAAAAATACTAAAAACCTTAAAAACCCTAAAAATCCTAAAACTCATAATTGACCATAAAACTCATAAAAACAATAAAACACTTAAAACACTAAAAACCCAAAAATCATTAAAAACCTAAATAACCTAAAAATTCTAAAAACCCCTAAACCCCTAAAAACCAAAAAAACACTAGAAACCATTTAAAACACCTAAAACTGCCCAAAAATCCATAAAAACCCATAAACCCCAAAACCATAAAACCCCTAAAGTCATTAATTCATTGAAAACAACTAAAAAAACCTAAACGACCCAAAAAACAAAAAACCCCTCAACCCCACTAAGAACCCCTAAAAACCTTAATAACACTAAAAATAGAAAAAAACAATAAAACCCCTAAAAACGGTAAAAATACTAAAATGAGAAAAAACCTTCAACCCCCTAAAACTAAAAAAGGACCCTAAAACCCATCAATGAAATAAAAATAAATAAATACCAAATGACCCTAAAAACCACAAAATACACTAAAATCCAAAATACCCAAAAAGAAACAAAAAACCATAAAACCCCCAAAAGTGTCTAAAAACACTAAAAGACACTAAAACCCCTAAGAAACTAAAAGACCAAAAAATACCCTAAAACCCCTAAAATACTCTAAATACCCTTAAAAACTCAATTGAAACAAAAAAACCATAACGGTCCTAAAAATCATAAAGGACTTTAAAACCCTTAATCTCCCTAAAGGACCATAAAACCCAGAAAACCCCCCAAGAAACCCTAAACACCTAAACCACCATAAAAGTCCCTAAAAACTCGTAAAACCCATAAAGTACCCTAACAGTCATAAAAACTATAAAAGAACCTAAAGGACCTGAAAATCATTTCTAACCCATAAAAACCTAATAGATAATAAAAATAGTTAAAACCCCAAAACAGAAAAGAGAGCCTAAAAGACCCTAATAAGACTCAAAAACACTGAAAACCCTAAAAGACCCTAAAACCCCTAAAACCCCACAAAACCCTAAAATACCCTAAAATATTTAAAAACATAATAAACATACAAGAGACTAAAAACCATAAAACAACAAAATCCACTAAAAACCATAAAAACCCCCAAACCCCTAAAACCCGAAAATCCCTAAAGCCCCTAAAAATACCAAAACCCTAAAACACCAAAAACCCCACAAAACCCATAAACCACTAAAAACCCTAAAAACACTGAAACCCCAAAAAGTCCTTAATACCCCCTAAACAGTAAAACAACTTAAAAACTAAAAATTTTAAAAGATATAAAACCCTAAAAACACTAAAACCCCTAAATTCCCTTAAAACCCCAAAATACCCAAAAAGACCCCCGAAACCCTAAAATTACCCAAAAGGACCTAAAACCAAGATAAAACAATAATATACCCATTAAAAATTTTAAACACCTAAAAACCCCTTAAAATCACAAAATCCCAAAAACCCAAAAACCATTAAAACCCAAAATCCCCTTAAAACCCGTAAAAATCATAAAAACCCTAAAATTACTAAAAACTCTAAAATCCCATAAAAACCTATAAAATACTAAAATCCAATAAAACTATAAAAACCATAAAAAAATCTAAAAAAAGACTAAATAACCCTAAACCCCCTAAATGACTCTAAAAACCATATAAAACCCCCAAGAAGATGCATAAAAACCACAAACACCCTAAAAATACAAAAACCATAACGACCCTAAAATCCCTATATATCTCTAAAAAAACTAAAACCCATAAGAATCCTAAAAACCTAAAAACCATTAAAAAATAAAAATAATAAAACAACCAAAAAACCCTTAAAACACCCTAAAAACCATAAAAATCCAGAATAATCAGAAAACCCCATAAAAACCCTAATAACTTATTAAAAACCCTAAAACCCATAAAAATCATAAAAACCATAAAAACAAAAAAAACAAAAAAATCCTCAAAACCATCGAAAAACCTGAAAACCATAAGAAAATCCCAAAATCCCTAAAACCCATAACAATCCTAAAATCCAAAAAACACTAAAAACCCTCAAAAAAAGTCACTAAACCATTAAAAGAAAAATAAAAAATACAAAACCCCTAAAAATCCATAAAATACTTGGATATATTAAAACTCATCAAAAACTAAAAAGACACAAAAACTCAAAATTTTTCAAAAAAAAACCAAAAAAACACAAAAATCCCTTAAAACCCTAAAACACTGGAAATCCTAAAAATGAAAAAAAAAACGATTTAAAACCCTAAAAAACTAAAAATATAGAAAAAAACTCCAAATAGCCATCAAACCCTTAAAAACTCTGAAAACCTAAAAAACTGGAAACCCTCAAAAGCACTTAAATTACATGAAAAAATAAAACCCTAAAAACCTTAAAACCCTAAAAAACAAAAAATCCCTAAAATTATAAAAAAAATCCAAAAAGGCAATAAAAACCCTAAAAACCTAAAACCTCTAAAAAAACTAAAAACCTTAAAATATTCAAATAAACAAGAAAAACTAAAAACCCTAGAAAACACAAAAACCCCTATAGTAGAAAAAACCCAAAAGACCCTAAAACACACTAAAACCCAAAAAAAAACCAAAAAACCAAAAAAAACCCCAGAACGATAATGAAACTCCCTCAATTTCCCTACAAATACTAAAATAAATATATGAATAAAAACCCTATACAAACCCTAAAAGACCATAATTTTTCTAGAAGACACTAAAAGAAATAAAAACCAAAAAATATTATAAAATTCTCTAAAACCACTAAAAGGCTCTCAAAACCATAAAATCCTAATTAGCCCTAAAACCAAAATTAATGACGCTAAAACCCCATTAAAAATTAAAAATACTTAAACCCATAAAACACCTAAAGGACCCTAAAAATATTAAAAACACAAAAAATCCCTAAAATACCCTAAATACCCAAAACCCCAAAATAACCTAGAAGACCCCAAACCCCCTCAAACACCTAGATGACTCTGAAAAACTTGAAAACCCAAAAAAACAAAAAAAGGGCCCTAAAACTACTAAAGGTACTTAAAACAATAAAAGTACACTCAATTATAATAGTTACCTAAAAACCCATTAAAATATAAAAACCTATTAAAACCCATAAAATTCCCTAAACCCCAAAAATAACTAAAAGTCAATAAAAACCGAAAAATGAAAAAAAACATAAAAAACTAAATAATACATGAAAAGACACTAAAATCTCTTGAAAATCCTAAAATAACATAAAATAGTTGTAAATCCCCAAAAAATGTAAAAAAACAATAAAAAACTCTAACCATCCCCAAGAAACCCCTAAAACCCCAAAAAACCCCAAAAAAACATAAAAAAATCCCTTGAAACACATAAAAACCATTAAATCACCTAAAAACCATTAAAACCCATTTAAAAACCCTAAAACCCTAAAAATACTAAATCCATAATTTCTTTATAACTGTAAAAGCATTAAAAATCATAAGAAACCCTCAAGACCCTATAAAAATAATAAAGCCTCAAAACCCTAAAAACCCTAAAAAAAACATAAAATACCATATAAACCCCAAATACCCAAAAAATCCTAAAAATCCTAAAAAGACTAGAAAACCTAAAACCCATAGAAAAACCTAAAATGGAAAAAAAATATTTTAAAACCCCAAAAACAATAAAAACATAAAAAACATACAACACATAAAACCATAAAAACAATAAAACCCAAAAACCCCAAAAACCCCCACCCCCCCCCAAAAAAAAAACTAAAACCACATAAATACCCAAATACATATAAAACCCAATAAAGAACCTAAAAACCTATGGAATTATTACAATATTAAAGCCCCCAAATTACCCCAAACCACCTAAAAACTCTAAACTCCAAAAACTCCTGAAACCCCCAAAACCTAAAAAAATCCCTAAACCCCCCAGACACCTAAAAACCTAAAAACCACAAAAAATACTCCAAAATCACTATAACTCCCCAAATCACACTTAAAACCACAATAAAACTCATAACCCACCTAATATAATAATGAAAACATAAAAACCCTAAAAGTTGAAAAAAACCAAAAAAACACAAAAAATCTAAAATCCCTAAAAAATTGAACAAAACCCCTATAAAACATAAAAACCCCTCAAAACCTACAAAATCATAAAAAAACCCTAAATACCCAAAAAACATAAAGGAAAATAAAAACCTATAAACCCCACTAAAAACCCTAAAACTATAAAAAATTTAAATAACCCAAAAAACCCTAAAGCCCCAAAAATCCCTAATCTCTAAAAGACCGTAAAACACCTAAAAGAGACTAACAACCCTAAAAGACCCGAAAGATCTTAAAAACATTAAAAAACAAAAAAAATCTAAGAAAACCTTAATCTACATAAAAACCCTTGAATCCATAAAAACCATAATTCCATAAAAAATATAAAAACCCTTAAAAACAGAACCCAAAAAACTATAGAAACCTTAAAACCCTAAAATATTTAAAAACAACCTAAAAACCATAAAAACCATAAAAGAAAAATAACCATAAAAACATAAAAAAACTTATAAACCTATGAAAACAATCCCCTAAAAACCCATAAGACACCTAAAAACACTAACACCCTTAAAATCCCAAAAAAAATCTTGAAACCCCTAAGAACGGTAAAAATTCATAAAAAGATATAAACCATAAAAAACAAAGAACCAAAAAAGCCTCTTCAAACCCCTAAAACCCCTAAAATATTAAAAACACATAAAATACCCTAAAAACTAAAAACAATAAAAAACCTAAAAACACTAAAACCCCCAAAAATACTAAAAAAACTTACAAAACTCTAAAAATGATAAAAATACTAAAAATCCATAAAAACTGTAAACCAACCATAAAAACACAAAAACCCATAATAACACTAAAACATAAAAACCCTAAATCTCTATAAATCCATGAGAACCCTAATAAAACCTAAAACCCCCAAAATACCCTAAAACATTAATGAACTTAAAACCATAAAAAATGCCCAAATCCCCTAAAACCATAAAAATCCTAAATAACCCTAAAAATACTAAAAATAATAGAACAACCCCTTTAAACCACTAAAACCCTAAATATCCGTTAAGTCCCCAAAAACCCTTTGAAACCCTACCGAAACACTAAAAACCATAAAACCTATAAAATCCCAACTAACCAAAAAAACTTTAAGAAGCCCTAAAACCTCTAAAAACACAAAAAACCATTTAAAAACATAAAAAAATTAAAGTACCTAAAAATAAAAAACAACTAAAAACACTAAAATCCCTAAATATCCGGAAAACCCCAAAAATTCATAAAAACTAGAAACACATAAACCCTTATGAACTCTAAATACATAAAAAAACTCAAAAAAACCTAAAACTCCGTAAAACACTAAAAAGGTAAAAAAAAAACCCCCTAAAACCCCTAGAAAACCTATAAATCCCAAAAGGACTCTAAACCCCCAAAAAACCTAAAACATCCTTCAAAATCGTACAAACACTAGAAGTTCCCCAAGACCATAAAAGGACCCCAAAACCCCTAAAATTGTGCTATAAACCCAAAAAACCAATGGAGATTTCTATAAACTCCAAAAACATTTTACATATACCATACACCCTATACCCTACACTATAAACACTATATCATACAGCACAAACCTCATACCCTACATCTTAATCCTTAAAAACTAAACCCTAAACTCCATTACCTACACCCTAAACCCCATACCACACACACAAAATACTAAACCATTAAAACAATGAAACAACTATAAAAATATTAAAACATAAAAAAACAAGAGAAGGCATAAAATCATAAAAACACTAAAACTCTAAAAAATGAGAAAAAAATTAAATATCGTAAAACCCCATAAAACCCCAAAAAACCATAAATACCCTAAAAACTCTATAAAAACATAAAATTATTAAAACCGTATAAATTAAAAAAACTATAAATACCATTAAAATTAATTAATTTAAGGACCTTGATAAAACACTAGAGTCCTAATAAACCCCTCAAAACCCTAAAATTACCAAACACCCTAATCCCCCCACAAAAAAATGTTAAAACCAAAAAAAACATAACAAAAATAAAAACCCTAAAACACTAAAAAATCTTTAAACCCCCTATAAAACCATTAAAACTATAAAAATACCTAATAACCATAAAAATAACTAAATCCCCCTGAAAATATTAAAAACTCAAACAACATTAATAAACCCTAGACAAAATGCTAAAAATCCCTAAAACCCCTAAAACCCAAAAAAAATCCTTAAATCCCTAAGAACATTAAATCCCAAAAAAATCGAAATCATTTTAAAAAAATTAAAACACCTTAAAATTCCTACAAACACTAAAAAACTCAAAAACCATAAAAGAACCTAACAACCCTAAAAATTCCTAAAATCCCATAAAATCCTAAAACCACTAAACCCCTAAAAATACTAAAACCCCATAAAAACAAAAAAAATCCCAAAACGATCCTTAAATCCCTAAAAGTTCCTAAAAATATTAAAACCCTAAAAAAATATAAAACACCATAAAAAACCTTAAAAAACTATGTTTCCATCAGAATATGTGTTTTGGTTAGGAATCATGATTCTAGAAGGGTTTCAAATGGGTTTTTTGGTGGAAATAAAAACAACAAATGGTTCTGTATCCAAGGGGGCCTACTTTCCAAAGGAAGACACTCATTAGGTTGTTTATCCAATGATTCTTGAGAACCCACATTGGTTGAGAGGATGGAAGTTTGGCCTCATCACACCCTTTTGGGGGGAGTTTTTCTCTTCTTTGGGTCTCTCTTATAGATTTAAGACATATTCCTAGATCCTATATTAAATACCAAGTATGATGTATATTAACATATAATTAACAACATATTATTAGAATTTATATAATATAGACCAATCATTATGTGTCTAAGGTTCTTAATCAAGGGAGATATTTTTATGTAAATGAATTTCTCCATCAAAGTTATCCAATTATTTTTAGATTCATGATTTTTTATTCCAGATGATGCTTGTTTTATAGCCACTTAGTGGGGAGTGTAGGTTGTTTTGATGTTTGGGACTAAACCAATTCGATAGGATTTTTACGTATCCTCATGAAAAGAATCAAAACCCACGCATTTTAGTTCCATTGAATGGAGAAAATTATAACTTTTAAGGTTACGTGATAAGGACCAAACCATATATTTTAATGTCATGTGGTGATGACGTCTAGGTGTAAGGTGCCTAGTAAATGGTTGGTGGAGGAATGATTTTGATGCTTCCCTGGGAACTTGTAAGGGATATGAATTTCCATGTTGAATTAGACCATGTCAGGAATATGGAAAATAGAAAATAGGGTTGATTTTGGGTGTTGTATTTGTACTTCAATATCCTTCCTACATATCCAATTTGGATGAGAATCAAAGATTTCATAGTTCAGTTATTCTGTTAGGGGAGTATGTACCATTGAGAGGAATATGTTGGGGCTTACTCCTAAAGAGAATGCTCTAAGAAAGGACCATGAGAGATGTCTCAAATCAGAATTCTAAAATAATTATGATTTGAGGGTTTCCTTTAAGGTTTACTCCTGAGATAGATGTCTTGATTAAGGGTATTATTCCTAAGGAGGATATCCATTGAGCTTGGTCCTCATGTAGGCTTCCATTCTATCATGTTTATACTGGGATTCAAGGTTCTCATTGTTCAATATATCACATAGGTTGTGCAGATGTCATGGTCACCATTAACTTCTAAGACCATATGAGTCATTCTTAGTGTTAGAAACAAGTGGAAGCATAAGATATGAAAACTACATAATCAGATTTTGTCTCTAGGTGGGCATGGTGAAAATTACCAAAAGAAGAGGGATGAGGCATTGAGTGTTCCAGTTTATTCTAACCTTTCTCCACCAATGGAAGAGGAGGGGGATAATGGTGGAAGAGTTTTTGGTTATGAAACATCCCTCTCTTAACTTTAACCTAAGGAGGGAATTAAGTTAAAGGATTTAGAGGTAGAGAGGATCAAGAATAAAACTTCCCACATTAATGGAATTGGTATTACACACTAAAGGATGACCTAAAATCATTTCCCTAGCATTATGAGGTTCTAATACCATTTTTAATGGAAAATCAAGAATAATCATCCCCCTCCTCGTATGGAACTGGAGGCTCTAGGTCTCAAAGATGATAAAATAAGTACATGGTCCTAACCCTTGTATTTGTGACTATTAACTCCTAGAAACTATCCCTAGGGTAATTTTTCTCATGACCATGGATATACAAATCCACATGTGCCCTGAGGATCCGAACAGTCTTGTAGGACTAGTCTGGGAAATCTCAAACTATAGAAAAACAAATCCAAATGGAAGACACTCTAGTGTGCCTTTTCCAATTTCATTGTATGTCATGAGGCATCAATGGAGTTTTAGATTCGATCCCTCTCATACAACGGATACAATTAAGGATAGGTCCTGCCATAGATAACATTGATGAAGGAAAAAAGGAATGGCACATATAGGTTAGATGGTAGGGAGAACCAAGGAGGCTCACACAAGGGGTGCCTCAACCATGAAGGTCTGGGTGAACTAATGTGTCCTTGGGAGATGGTCAACCAAGGAGACCACACTCTACTGAGTCATTTCTCAAGAAAATGTGGGTCTCCATAGGTGTTCCTCGAAGAGACTCTCATAGGTCCATGATTATAAATGGGTACCTTACGCTTGTATTCATTAATCAAGAGGCGAGATTGAGCCTCACAAAGGCAACTTTTATTTTTAACCCTAGGATAACTTTTAATTTCAGTATCCCTCATTAATTCACTCTCATTATGGTTTTAGAAAGGTACCTAGAAAGTTTAGGAGTACTTGATCAGAGGACTATAGCAATTAGATCATTGAGAGGCCTTCCAGAAATCTCATACCTTCAAATGATTACTTATAGACCTATCTATAGAAAAATATAGGACCCTTGGAAAAGGATTCATCTCACTCAGGTGACGTGCATAGGTGTTTCATGTAGGTCAGTTCCATAGGGTTCTGGGCAGGTGACTTGTGTGGAGACGATGCATGTGGGGACTTGGGAGAACAACCATTGGAGCATTCATTATCCTTTATCGTCTTTAGTTTTTTTGCTTCTCTTCTTCTAAGGTATCTCCATTTTCTACTTTTCATCCATGTAAAAAATGTAGTATGAACAAATAACTCCCCCTCAAGATTCAATCCAATCAAAAAAAAGAGGGACATATCTTGAGGAAAAAGGTATGTAAGTGGTGGATGTTTCATGTAGGTATTCCACGTTAAAAGTTCACTCACGTCTTACACATAAGAGAATAATTTATGTGCGCCATGCATAGAGGCATCTTCATCAATAAATATAGTACTCATTTTGCTGAACATCTCTCACAAATCTTAATTTTCAGGTCTCACCGTGCTATTCTCACACATAGACCCTCCACTGATACTCGTTCGATGAAGATCTCATTCACATGATCATGGTATGTAACATTCTACACGATGAATAGGATTGGGAAAGTAACTTGTATGGGGATCATGAACATTTTCCCTGCATGAGGAATATACGCATGGCATTTACATGAGGCTTCTTCACAAGGCACCTGAGTGAGGCACTTGGACGAGTTCATTCCTTTTCCAAATTATTTAATTTATATAATAATTATCATGGAATGAAATTATCATGAAACAAAATTGACAATCGTTTGTAAGCTAAATGGCCTAAAAAAATATTCTGTTTTTTTATGGATATTATAATGAACGCATTGAGGTGATGATGAAGTTATAGTTTATGATTTTTACGAACTCTATGATTCTACACTTCCTGATTTAGTAGGGTCTTTGAAGAAATATCATCAGGATTTTATGGAGAGTGCCTATCTTCTACATTATGGTCATGACCATCTACAATAAGTTCTTTACATTGGATCTAAATAACTATTTCCCAAATTATTGGTTTCAAGATCACAATAATTTCATAACTGACAACATTTCCATCATGGGTGATTATATCATTGTTAGGAAATCATCTAAAGTCTATTTTATGCATCATTAATGATGTACTCTGAATCTGAAACCACACAGAGTTGAATTAAAAACATACTTTTAGTCATCCATCTTTCAGTATTCATAAAGAGATTATTCAAATAACTAAGGGAAATATTGGGAATTCTTCATAGAAGGGGGTGTTAAGCCTATCCGAATGTGGGAGTACTGGGTGTACCAAGCCTGTGAAAAATTCAAAAAGGTAATGCATGACCTAGGAATTTATGAGGACATGTGGGAAGGAAAGGCTTATGTTTATAGTAATTCCGAGTTTTGTCCTGAGATATTGATCTATTGGAGACCAAAGAGAGATTATTTACATATGATGAATGGGGTAGTTTGCATCATTTTCTGATATGTTTACTAGATCTGTAAGGATTTGATCTTTGGAGATATATATGAAGAAGTTATCCCTATGAGGGAAATATGGGATGATACCGATAGGAATCAAGGTTTAGTGCATGAGCAGATGGAAATACTTCAAAATATCTAGAAGGAAGATTCCCTCATAAGGGGGGATATTTATTCAGGTGTGTGGATGAGTAATTTCCATATAGAGAAGGGGGAAGGCCCCAATTTCATGTGTCCAACAATATTTCCTAAGGCGGTGATGATAAGTGAACCTAGAACCTTTTTGATAAATTTGCAGAATGGGGGTTATGGCAAGTTGGGATATGAGATCGGGAATTTTTTTTATCTAAATCACATCTTTTATGATTTCTAGAAATGTGGCATATCTCCTATAAATGCCTTTACATGATTCTAATGTTGTATAAGGCCAGGAAAGTTTATTATTGTGGCCAAGCTGGTGGAGAAAACGTTTGTGGGGTTGGCCATCCACGTCTTTGAAAAAATCCATAATAGTATTTTGTATATTCATCTATGTAAGTCCTCTTTTAGAATTGTAGGACCATTCCTTGTTTTTATGATGGATCACAGACCAATTATGTACTTACTTCTTGAAAATAGGGATCATGTTCCATGAAAGTAAGTTCCAACCATGTGATAAAACAGTATCTGGCATTCCACCCATATCTTAACAACACAATGAAACCCAAAAAATTTTGAAGTTATTTAAAGAGCTCAACTCCATACCCTATAGGTATCTACCCATAGGTATTTTTACTAACGATAGGTAGGTTTGAATTGAGTTGAGGTCATAAAATATATCCTTTAGGGATGGTGTGTTGGTAACCAATATTGACGATGAAATCATATGAAACAACTATACTCTTTATGGATTTTCATTCTAATTTAAATGTCTACAAGAAATAACTATTTTTTCTCCAGTGCATATCTGAGTAGAGAAGCACCCAATGGTATATCAACAACTATGATTTCCAATAAACAAGGATTTGATGCAGGTATTGGTCAATTATCCCCCAATTAATGCAATCATTGGGTCAAACTCTTATTATTCTGATGCCTAGATTTTATCATACCACAAAGGGGTGCTATACAATGTTATTTCTTAGGTTTGGAAGAAGAAGTGAAGTAGGAAGGATTCCCCTCTTTTGGAAGGTTCTTTATCTCTTTTGATATCTATTTCATACATTTCATTGGATACAGATGACGAGGTCCCATGTGCATTCAAATGGTCTCACGCAATTTATAATCCATAACTCATAATAAAAAGGGACACACCAAATGAGGTTGCACCAAGATGGTATAGTCATCACAACCAAGAGGAGTTGTTGGTTCCATTCTATCATCCTTCATACATGGAATAAAGGGTTGGAAAGCCTATGAAATCTTGGGATGCTGGACCATCTTCAGGAAAAACTGGGATGCATTCATAATTTTTATGACCATACATAGTCAAATTATGGTATGGAGTATTTTTTGAGGCCAAAATCACATGGTTGATCCTAAATTAATGTCTAAAAAACCCTAATTTTGGAGACATTAAATATGTTCCTGATATTCACTTTGAGAAAAATCATATTAAAGAGATGATTCATATCCAGGAGCTAAATATGCTCATTTATGCGACTAAAAACCGAATTACTTCCACAAAGAGGGTGGAGGATATGAAAAAATGAGGTAATTATGAAGGGATCAATCATTCATATTATGAATAATGGTGTGACTTTGCCAATCCTAAATATGTAAGTTCCCATCTTCTAGTACACTTTTCTACATTGCCTTTAAATTTTTGTCAAAGTGTTATTACTGAAAGGGGGAAAACATCTTAAAATATTATAATAGGTGAAAGGTATACCAATAGAGGTTATGTCCCCATTATATAGCCCCGGTGGTACCCTTATTGAGGTTAAGGGATCACCCCTCAAATTAGAAGAGTTATCTCTAGGCCAACAGGCCATAGAGGATGATATGGTGGGAGAATTACCATTGATTCCCATAATACCTATCTTTGGGGACGTTAATGTCATCCCTCCAATATCAAAATAGAAAAAAAAGATGGAATGTAGAATGGTGAAATATCTGGATAAACACCATTACAACAGCAGTAAGTCATCTTGGTGACATTAATCTGTACATTATCCATAATAAGTGTTTAAACATCCTTGAATTTTAGGAAATACATCCATTTCTTCTCTCAAGGTGGTTATAGATAAAACTCCAAGGATTGTTGAGGGTCCTCTAGAATAAGAAAATATCCCTACAGGTGATTCATCTCCCTCAATTAAGAGCTTTTGAGGGAAGAGGATACATGATTTCCTTCTGGAATTGTTCCCATCACCATTGTGGAAAGGGAGAAAAATGTTTTAATGTCAGATATAATGAATAAGATGTCATATTCCAATTATTGAATTCCATTTCTGTAATATTTTACTTTTATCTTATGCATGATAGGACCTAAAATTACTGATTCTCACCCTATAACCATCACCAACGAAGCTGTTTGGGATCTCAAGTCATCGGAGGAGGGTAATGTGTTAGGTCATGATCTAAATGGACCAAGTGTTCCCACATGTGCGATTACCAAAAAGTCAGTGAATCAATATATTACCTAAGAAATATTGGAATGGTCATTGATGAAATACTAAAACATATTATAACTCCCAATTCTTTACTAGAATTCGAAGAACATAATATGGAATTGAATGGACATTAGCCCTTATCCCATGAACATACAATATTTTTTCCTAATGATCTGACCATATCTATTTTAATCATAAATCTCCATCCATGTAGGATGTTATAGCAGAGGAGTTGGTGAAATACCTCTTTGTCCACCTTAGTCCCATTGTTGAGGGAGGGCATCTCCGGTGGACCATGCAATATGAAGTATTTCTGATAATCATTCGGTGAACACCGAGTAGACCCTTGAGAGTGCCCCTATTCAATAGGTTGCAACATAGACTCCTAATTATGGATTTTTGGGGAGGAATCCTCCTAGGATGCTGGCCTGCTATTGGGTAAAGGTCACAAATTGTTTTTTGATTGTAACTAATTGTAACTATTATTTTGAGGCTAACCATGCTTGTAAATCAACGTTTAGGGTCATCAGCTTATGCAACTAGGTATGATGATGGAGATTCAATACAAATTCATCCAGCATCAGAAGAAGAGGTGGCCACTATCTTGGAGGTAGAATAGCAAGGCACTTCTATGAGTTCTTTAGTCCCATATTACATTCTACCCACTAACATCAGACCAGGGTCAAACAAAGAGTGTAAGGCTACACATAGTGTCTCACATTGAAGGGATTGGTGAATCATCTTGAATATGATCTCAAATACATCTCTAAAATACATTCCTTCATAGTTTGACCGACTTCCATCTCTATTTTGAATATTGGGATTTGGTGGATTTTATTACTGCCCAATTCATGCTACTGTGAAGGAGACTATTCAAAGGTGGGATAAAGGCCATAATATATAGAAATATGTCATAAAATTATAAATTTTACTCATGTTTTTATGACTTTTGAGCTATCTCAACCAAAGAGGTGTCCATCCATAATTCAAAGTTGGTGGAGTTTAAAAGGAAAATCATGGAGAAGGTCATTCAAGTTTTGCACCTTCTGTGAGAATTGGACTACATTTAGGGGGAACATGAACAACTTCATCATTCATTGGGAGAGGCCCAAATAGAAGGATCAACTACCATAGTATCTAAAATCGAATAACTTTTCATGGATAATTATATTGAATTCGGTCAATTGGATGAGATTCAATAACTAGCTGATGTTGATCCTGAGACTATTCAATAGATAAAGATTTAGCTGAAGGTATCCTATAATATAAGATAGAGAGACTCCACCGTGTGGATAATCATCTGGTTTTTCTCTAAAAATGACACAAATTTTGTTTCCAATAATATATTTTTTCATCCCTTCTCTCCTCTCGTGATCACAGTGTCGAAGATGATTATCATACCACAAAATATTCATATTATCTAATCATAATCAAAATGATTAGGATGAGGGTGCTCAAATTTTTACCTAAGAAAAGGGGTCTAGTTAGAATAGTTCAAATATTACTTGGGTCATATAAACAACCCTATAATATATCTATATTTGGCTTCATCCCCATAATTTTCTCCTAAGATCATTATTTTGGAGACTTAGTGGGAGAGACCGAGATTTGGATTGGACTTCCTTTTTTGGGTTTCCAAACTAACACGATTTGTTCCATTATCTTTTCATTGTATCATTTTTCATAAAGTAGTTGAAGTGGTGGTCTAGTGAGATAAGAGATGAATTTTTTTCAGAGTTCCCTTGAGGGATGAGAATGTTTTGATATTATTTAGATATTTCAAAGGGTAATCATGAGCCATAATTTTATGGTTTCTAAATCTAAAACGTGAAATATGTGAATAGAGGAGATCACTCCAGAGGTTGAAGTTACTTCAAGTTGAAAAACCTATTATGGGGTCTATATTATGCCAGGACAACTAGGGAATATACTATATAGTCATGTAGTGGTATACATAGGCTGACAGACCCATTATGTGGGAAACTTTTTAAAGACCAACTGGGGCATGTACTGCATATTCAGGAAGTTTAGTTCTTGTAAATTATGACATTCTATAGTTCATGGGTGAAAGAAGTTTATAGGGACTTGGATTTATCAAGGACATCAATGGTGGTTTTATCAAGGAAAGATGTCTAAGAATAAATTTATCATATATATTGGAATATTCCATGAATGAGAAACCATTCCTTTTTAAATTTGGATTGAGTAGAGGTGGGTAAATATTTTTAAATGGCCAATTTCATAGGGGAATACCACTTTTTTACAAAGGGTGAAAGCAGTATGCAGTTTAATGTCATGAAACTAAGACATTTAATGTCTATTTTAAAATCTTATAGTGGGGACATTATTTTAAGTTGTTTAAAATCATACTGTACGGAAATTATACTATTATGTTTAAATTCATGGAGCTAGGGAGTTATTCTTTGTAGTTTAATGTCATACAACTTGAAAAATTATACTACGAATTTTAAAGTCATGCATCCAGTACATTATGTTGTGATGTTTAAAGTCATACTGCAAGGTTAGTATGTTGTGTAGTTTGATTTCATACTACAAGGAAGTAATATTATGTAGTTTAAATTGGAACTATAACAACATTAGGGGATATAATTTATACCCTTTAGCTTCAATCGAAATATTATTGATTCATCAATTCTTTTTCTACAAATATACTTCCATATTTGGGAATGAAATGAGAAAGTTGTAAGTTGTGATATGTGGATTCCAAAATTCATAGAGAGGTATAAAGAAAAGGTTTTATAGATTTAGTGGAGTTCCCCCCTGAGGATAATGTTACTGTTGGTTAAAAACCTCGTTATGGGGATTTTTTTATGTAAGGCTATCTAGGGAACTTACTACATAGTCAAATATTGACATTCTTTGGAAGGAATACCCATTATAAGTGTTTTCTTATACAAATAAAACATGGTTGTATTATAGTATAGTAATGAAACTGAGTCCTCATGAATTATTACATTCTATTACTAAAATAAGATGAAATTTTATGGGGATTTGGATCTCACTAGGCACAAATTTTGGTTTTTGGAGGAACGTACCTAAATACGGAAAGGGTATTTCAATTCATGATTTCTAAATAATCTGGGTAATATATTATGAAGGTATAATCCAAGTGTAGGATGAATTGTGATTTTAGTTTTAGTCCACATGACCATGACCATAATATTATGAAAATGATGGATGATGTGTGGTCAAATGGACCAAGGATATTATAGTATTCTTTGAACATATTATGGGGGAAAATGTAAACCACGGTCTTCGAGACTTTAAGATTGGGAGGAAGGATGCAGGAAAAATATTTAATGGATGACCACTGAATCTGGATCATGTGTTCTAGAATACCATCATCAAATCTTAGAGGGACAAAATAGGCTTCTATAAGTGGGAAAATTATTTCTATTTGAGAAAGCTATTTTCTGAGATGTTTTATGAAAGATCAACTGGGGCATGTAATGCATAGTAAACTAGTATCAACTTTGTCTGATAGGATTTGAAATTTGTGATAAACTTATGTAAAGACAACCCGGGGCATATTACAGTATAGTCTGGTAAAAGATCTCTTTGGTACGATATATTTTGATACTATTAACCAAGGAAATATTAAGAATATCTAAAAGTTTTCAACATTAAAAGTATGGTTGTTAGAAGGGATAAGTCAGAGAACAATGGAAGTGTTTAGAACAATATTTTCCATGAGTTGAGAGTCTGTTGTATAGATATGACTTATACATAGAAGGGTAAAATCACTATTTCCTTGGTGGGACCCCTAATGAGGGGACCCAAAATAAAAGCTCCTACATTGAATTTTGATTGTATAGAGGAGAGGGGGGATTTTTATTTTTTTAATGGATGGGACTAGGTTTAAGGCCTAAGAACAAATATATATCTCAATAGGATCATATTCAAGACGCACATAGGTCAAGTAATAAAGGTCACCCATACTAATTGAATTCATGTGTAGAGGACATGGGGGGTTTGAATATGGGTTTACATTCAAGGTGAGAACTTTTATTGGATCTCCTCATTCATATATGACTCGTATATGGGATAGTAGAGGCTTTTCCACGTTGTTATGTAGCTTGGTCCAAGATTTATGATCTGGACATCTCTATGCATGTCATAGGAGTTAGAATCAAGACACAAATTATTCTTGAAGAACTATTCAATTTATAATCATGTGGAAAGGATTTGAATGATTCTGACATGAAAATGAATATTGTGGCTAGAAAAAGGTGTAGGAATTAGGAATTATTGTTTATCTTATCATGGTAAGAATCAAGTCACAAAAATTTCTTAGATAGAATACACAATTCATTATCATGAGATGATAAAATGTGGTGTACCATTTAGGGTCTTTCATCCATGACCATGATAGATCTAATGTCAGTTAAAATACCTTCTCATGTGGGTAAATCCATTACCAAACTACTAATCCCATGGGAGATGTTCTTGGTGTGTGAATCAAGGCATTGCAAAGGCTTCTTTTACAATATAATGGAAACACAAATGAAGGATGGGGGAATGTTTATTATATGGTGGAGGAGCCATGGGATAGGATCCAAAAATCTCTATATATCTCAAAAGGGATAATAATGCCACATGTAGTTATTAAAGGATATCCCCGATGTAAATATGAATTTTTTATTTGAGGGTATGTGAGATTTTGTGGTTTAAATATGTTTGGACCAAGTTGTAGGACCCGAGAATCACTGCATATCTTATTGGTGAAAGGATCAAGAAACATAAAGTTCTTGAGAAGGTTTTATATGAATTCATGATTCATACACAGAGAAAAGGGGTGATATATTTTTTTCCTGGTCAGATCCTTGATAAGATATTCAGATGTCACTATGTATCTCATTGAAATTAGAAACAAGAAACCTATAGTTATTGACAATTGTTCCCTGCAATAATTTAGTTTTGACGAGGGGGAATTGGCCTTGAAACCTTCTATAATAATGTTTGGTCTCGAGACTTGTGGACTGTGTATCACTTTGAATCTCATTGTAAAGGGAATCAAGACATATGTTCTGGAAAAGTTCAATGTGCGGATCTGATTCATGGATAGGGAAAATAATGAGGGTTTTCATTTTCAAAATAATAGATTAAGCTATAATTGGTGATCTGGGAAACACTATGTGTCTCATAAAATTGAGAATCAATCCACTTGTTGTTCTTTGAAAAGGTTCCCCCGCCAATTAGGTTCTAACATAGGGGAGGGGCTTTAATTTTTTTTTGGATTAATGGATATGACTATAACATGATGTTTTGGTGTCACCATGAATCTCATTGTAATGAGAATCAATCCATATGTTCTAGAAAAGTTCCCCATGTAGATATGGTTCAGACCGAAGAAAAGGGAAAATTTTCATTGTGGTCACATCTAGACCTGAGATTGGAGATCCAGGTGTCACAACATATCTCACTGGAAAGAGAATCAAGACATAAATTGTTCAGGGAAAGATAGTGCAGTTTACCAACATACGATGTGGTTATGGGTAGTGAAATTTAACTTCTTATGGTAAGGACATGAAAATTTTGGTACATATACCTGTAAAAGGGGGTCAAACTTCATTATTGAGTGGACATGGTGTATGTGGGTCTTATACATGGGGGATTCATATATTTCTTTCTCAAGTCTAGACAAGAGGGTATCTCAACCCTCTAAGGGGTTATATTGATGTGATTGGGATCTACATGTGGAATAAAGGCCCATTTTTAATGGATCACGAGGGATATGAGAAACATAGGCCCATTTTTAATGACCATTATGGATATCTCAACTTGAGGAACACTTGTAGTATCTTAACATCAAATGAAAAGGATTCTAACCATGTAGTTTAATGTCATATGATAAGGACAATGGGTGTCTTGTAGTTGTCATACAAAAAAGATATTAAGTCATATAGATTATCATTGTGCTATAAGGACATTATTTCATACATTTTAAGGTCATGTGACAATGACACACTATGCATTTCAACTTCTTGTAGCTTTGACATTGATTATGTAATTACATGAAATATTTCTTTAGGAAACATTAATTAGTTGGGGTCATAGTGAGTTCTACATAGATTGATATTAAAGAATAATATATAGTAGAGTGGACCTTATGTATGGAGTATGGTCCCTCCCACTTTGGATCAACTTCAAATGCTTTTTTCATGGTACCATTATAGTGCTAAAGATAAAAACCAAATCTCCATAGAGGAATGAATAGAGGTGGACCTTCTTGTTAAAGTCACATGATATCTAGTTTTGATATAATTCCATCTAATTCAATGTCTACAATCACTTTTCATCCAGCCTCTCCATTTCATCTAGTCATTTTTTGGACTATTTATCTACATATTTCTGGTCACATTTGGAAATAGGGAGCAATGGTAATTTAACCTCAATGGGTAGGACTGCTTCTATCCCATATACCAGTGAATATGTGGTTTATCATGTTATGTTATGGGACATACTTTGGTAAGACCATAAGGCATGAAGAAGCACGTTAGTATATGAATTATAATATTTAGTCACTATTTTCTAGATTATGTCTGATAGGGTTTTATTTAAATCATATTTTTATCCATTAGCTTCTGCAGGATTGAAGGACGAATGGTTGGACTTTATGTTGTATTCCTAATATAGATTCTCTACATCAATGGGAATAAATTGGTTCCATTGTACATCAATATTTTATGAGGTATAGTAAATTTTATAATGATGTAATATTTGATGATTCTAATAATTATTTTGGACCTATGTTCTTTGAGGGGTTTTTCCTCAACCCATTAGAAGAAGAAATCAGTTGCATTCAAAATGTATTTGAACTTATTGGATGTATTTGGATGGTATGGAACCACTAAATCTGTTCCCCATGTCAAAAATTCCCTTGAGTATTTTTTTATCTAGAAACTCGTGGGGTTGATGAATAAAGTTTCCAGACACCTAACAAGAATAGAATTTCGTGGTGAATTCTATGAAATAATTTTTCATCGATGGCCGGAATTATACAAGCCTTCTAATTTGATCATAAATCATGTACCCTAACTATTTTTCACTACAGGCTCCTCTATGTACTTATTTCACAATAGCCATAGTCTCTTCTCAGTCAGCACTTCTGAGAAGGCCTCTATCAAACACTCATTTGTAGAGTACATTCTGGTGATTTGGGCCATTATACAGAGTGAAATTTACTGCTCACTACTGGATATTCTCTCTTCCATATCTATCAAATGGGAGCACCACATTTTAAAGGTAGTCCACAATGAGCATCGTCTTTTTGTGGTAGGACCATATGATTCAGAAATTGTGTTGAATTTATTGATCACCTTTTTTCTGATTTGAACAAAAATTGAGACCATCCATTGATTAGAAATGATGATGAAAATTTCATCCCGATTTGTATCTTCAGGGCTACATCAACAGTTCTAATGCATCATCCTAGGAGTTCTATTTTCACGATATATGATTCAATGTTACATCTAAGGATAATGATTAAATTAGCCCTTATACATTGTCAAACAAGGGAATTAGATCCTCATTTCTGATGGAGTACTCCCTGTTGATTTTCATGATTACAAACTCTGAGTCTCCTTTCACTTCTAGGAGGTTTTGGGTATTTTAAGTTCTATTTACAAGCCTTCAATGAGATGGTGATATTATGACTCATTGTTAGTACGAACCTCTAATAATATGAAGGAGTATCAAAACATTGAATTATTTGGGTAAATAAACAAAATCCATAACCCCTCTTTGTTGAGTGTAGGGTCTTCCCTTCTCTTTCCTATTGGGCTCTAGGAAGAACCATCAAAATAAATTTCTCCTATTTGGGTGATGTCATGAATAGATAATACCTCTTCATCTAGAAATTTCATATTTAAAGAAAACGTTTCCACATACGGGTGCTCTTCCAGAAAATATACCAAGGTCTGGCCTTTAACTAATTTATGGGAATGAACCAGTTCAGAATAACCACCAACCATAATAGATTCCCTTCCAACATAAGATGATTGAGTGTGTATTTGAGTGGGTCATTTCTGGAGACCAATTAGATATTTGTGATGATGTAGATAGTGCCTTAGCATCTGAAATGTAAATATTAACACTATGATTCTCTTATTGATATATGAATAATGAGTAGTGGCATCAAGTAGAGTTTTGTTGAGGTAATAGACGTTTTTTCAATCTCATCGTCATTATTCAATGCAAGGAAGGGGCCTAGTGATCGTTTTTGGTTTGTCACGTACATAATGAGTGTTTTTTTCAACAATAAGTGGCATCAACACTGGTGCGATCAAGATATATTTCTTGAGGATATTGATTGATTATTGACAGTCATTGGTCCATTGTTATGTGATACCCTTCTTTATTAATTTGGTGTTGGGAAAACACCTTCCTACAAGGTTTCGTGTAGATATTTGGATGTATGAAAAGTTTCCTTGAAGCCCTACCAACTAATTTAGGTATCAAAGAGGTGACATGCCAAGGATAGCTTTATTCATCTTGAGATAAATAGTGTTGTATCACTAGCATACAATGAAGTTGAGAAATTTTTCGGAGGATACCTCAAAAACACATTTTAAGGGGTTAATCATTAGGTTTTGATGTCATAACTTATAGAATACTACTTCCAATTAATCCAAGTGATCATAATATTTTCAGGACATGACTACTATATTATAAATAAATAATTCAAAAAACTTCCCCAAGAAGGGTTTGAAGATGTGATGCCTGACAATTTGGTATGTGGTATCGACATTATTTAATGCAAAGGGAATTATCCAATAGTATAATAATCTCTGAGGGTATCTGAATGCTGGGGTTTTTTCATCTTCATGTTCTGTTTAGATTTTGTTATATCCTAAACAACCATCCATTAAAGAGAGGTCCTGATAACTAGAAATTGTATCAATCAGGAGTTTTGTGATTGGAACTGGGAAATCATATTTGGAATAATTCCTATTAAGATTACTTAAATCAATGATAAATATGATTTAACAATTTTTTTTGTTTATTGGGAAAAGGATGTCTTACCATGATCGATACTCTACCTCTTGGATAATGTCAACCCTGCTAATATTGTCCAATTCAACCTCAAGTTTGAAGGCATGAGTCTAGTATGTCCTTTTGGGTACCTTCTTATATCCCCAATGATATTCAAGAAAACCCAAGTGATGGGTGGCCACTTCAGGGTCATGTTCTAGAATCTCTGTGTAATTTCTGGAGAAAACATCAATGTTCTTCTTTAGGAAGAACGTATATAACTCATGTTCTTTAGGAGTCATGGCCGCACTAATCGGAGGGGGCTTCATTTCCTTTTCTAACTCTAATTTATCTCGTTGAGTTCATCCCCAGTGGTGGACACATCTTCCTTAAATTTTGGAGGGATATACAAATGATTATACTCTTATTCCTCTTCAACATGATTCATAGTTTGTACCTATACATAGGGAGTATATGGAAAAGAATGTTCCATACAGGGGAAATGGGGAGACTATATTTGGATATCGAGAGAATCAGGCAGTCATTTCTATATCACTTGCTAGAATAATTCCTTTTGATGCCCTGAAGGGGAAATGAGGAACTGATAATTAGTCTCTTCAAATTATCCTATTGTGATGACAACTTCTTATAGACTAGTGGAAAGAAGCAGGTTTGTCAAATATTAGGGGATGGAATGAAGACATTTTCATTCAACATTTCATTATCACTCCAAGAGTTGATAACTTCCTCAGTTTCATGAGGCTCAACTATTTTAACTGAAATCACTGAACATTAAAAATGAATTCTTGAATTTGGGAACACCCCTTATATTTGATTAATGGGAAGATCATAATATGAACCGATATGCCTGAAAGATCTGGGTGGAATCATCTACAGATCATTAGGGCTTTTTTCCATGAAATATTTTTTGTCATGGATCGTTTCCCTCCCTTGGGATAGAATCATACATCGATGTATCGTGTCTTTTAGAATTTGAATGTAGAATTAACACTATAAAATGTTCTAATTTTACCATTGATACAATATTTGATTCATTAATGGTATGATGATGTAATGTTTGCATGATGATGTAGCCAAGGGCTTCCCAACAAAACATTGAAAGATGTATCATGTCGAACATAAATGAACTCTGAGTTGGACACGGGATCTCCAAACTGAGTTCTGAGTGTGATTTCACCAAGAGTTATTTTTTATTCTTGTCATAAGCATGCATAATTATAGTGGAGAGAGACAAGTCAGATTCATCGAGACCTAATTCGTGAAATTTTATGGCTAGGATAAGGTTGAATCTTAATCCATTAGCAATGAAGGCTTGTTAGATATCAATTTGGTTTATCCTTCTAGATATATACAAGGTTCTGACATGTCCTTTTAGGATAACTTCTGCATCCTGGATTGTTAAAGAGATAACCGCATGAAACTCAATAAGATAATTCCCTGCATAATATAATTCAGAAGAAGAAACCTCAATTTCAAACTCTTTAAGGCTTGACAAGCCCTCAATGAGTTCTTCTCAAGGTATTTTGATAGATTTAGGGAATCCATGATTGATAAATTAGTGGGAACATGGGATAATTTCTTCAAGACATCATATTTTTGGTTTAATGGTCTGTGCTTCCCAGTATGGGTATTATCTTTTACAAGAATGTGAGGATCTAATATTCTTGATTTGGATAGACCCTCCATTGGGGTTTGAGCTGGAAGTGCTCTTATTCTTGGTGAATTAGGCTAATTGGGTTGACCTACCCATTGAGGAGGTGATGGAATATCCTTTAAATAGTATTCCAAGAGGATAGTGTTAGGTAAGACCCTATCATGTATGGAGTAAGAAATCCCTTGTTCTTTCTAGGCTCTTTGGAGGTCTTTCCCATTAGTTTTGACCATATAGATGGTTCGAGTGGGGGGTTTGGTTAAAGTAGTAGCTCCTAGAATGACCACGTATTACCATGTATCCTCCACCATGATGACCTATTCCCCCAATTCCCCAAAAAAATTTAGGAAAATTAGGTTCATAATTAAAATAATCATGTGAAAAGGGATATATTAAGTGAATAATTTTTATATAATCGAAAGTGAACTACTCATCTGATGATAATTCAATCTGAAGGGTCAACTCTTTTTGTTCCATTTAGTGGGGCGATGCTCGTAATTTTTAGACTATAGGAATGAGGTCCACTAATTTTTGAAAAAAATTCGGTTTTCATGAAGGATAATCTTGCTGTGTTTTATTCTTATATTGATGGACATGGCACTTTTTAGATGATTTAACTTCAGATCATTGAGCTATTGATGAAGTTGGTTGTGTAGTAGCAGGAGTAGCAGGAGGTACAATTTTATGTTTCAACTGTATTCTTCGAATATCATTAGTCCAGTTGATTGTTTGTATGACCATACATTCACTAAAAATTTGTGTACTCATTTTATAAACTTATTTATATCAATTATATTTGTAAAATCAGATATTGTTGTAAAATTACACCACATAAGAGGGTGAATTATTCAACATCACATTCCCAAAGTCTTCCATATTTTTCAAGAGGTAATTGAAAAAAATGTAATCTAGGATTTTGTGCCTAAACATCTGATGGAAGGGAATATAATTTAAAATATCCTCATCATATTCCTTGTAAGTATTTTTGTTCTATGTAAACATAATTGAGTTGTTTTCCAATGATGATATGATGTATTCGGGGACTAGGTTATCTAAAAATGAATAGAATTTGTTTTTGATATCCTCAAATTGATTTCACTGCTGGTCACTCTGATCATAATGATGAGGTGGCCATTATTCTTGATGCTCAAGAGGTGGATCCATACAGTATGGTGTAGGATTTGAAGTAGGATCAGATACATGGCCCTACTTAAGTGTAACTGTAGATGACTCTTCTATTCTCGATCACTTTCCTTGATTTTATGGAATTAATCATGAATGATATTTGGTATCTATGTTGGATTTTTTCACCTTTTGAGTAATTGAAGTAATTTCTTGAAACCCCCATTTTTATTTTATAGGGATCAATGGTTTTCACAATTCATTGAAAATATTTTTGACACAAAAAGGAAACAAAGCTTTTTAATGGATTAGTAGATTTGATGAGTATTTCAATCCTTTCCGCTAAGAAATGAAATCTGAGGCTCTTTTATTTATCTGTTGTTTATAGTTCATGTGATCAAAGACAATTGTCTTCTTTGGCTTAGAGATTATCTTGAAGGAAAATTTATGATGGAGATCTTCCCACCCAGTAATCGAACAAGACTCTAAACATGTGTAGCCTATAAAGGCTTGTCCTTGCAATGATTGTTCAATGAACCAGAGTTTCACCACCTCTTATTATTCAGGGGTACCCTTAATAGGATGATAATGAGAGATGAAATGCTTCAGGTTCTTCACCAGATCTCCAAAGATGTTGGATATTGTAAATGTTGGATTCCAAATTTTTGGTGGGGAAAGAGTTTGATCTACCCATTTAGGGTAAGGCTTTGTTTCTGGTGATATCAGCACAAATCATTCCACCATGAAATCCAATTGATCTGTTAGTGACTCAATAGTGTTCATAAGCATTCATTGAATATCTATCTGAGCTTGATTATGGAGAAGTGTTTCAAATGGAGACTTAACTAGTGTGGTGATGTATATCACTATTGGTGGCGGCACTAATGGAACTTATCATGCGTAGCCTATTGGGTAGGCCTATAAGGATGTTCCTGACAATGTTCTAGACATGTAACCAATAGTTGGAATTCTCAATCTGCTATTGTGGGATCCAAATATATTTGTGGTTAGTGTCCCACTTTGATTAGAAGTTCCAAATACAATTTTTTCACTTTGACAAAATCTATTTTTTGTGGTGTGCTAACTAGAAGTTCAAGTTGATTCTATGCATGCAAAACATAACTAGTAGGATAACTACATCAAAGTAATTCTACATTGAGTTTTCTTAATTCCTTCATATCAACCTCTTAAAGAGATAATATTTCCTCTAGTGAAATAGACATAGCCTCTCTCGGAGGGAGGTGAGACATGTTTTGACCTCTAACTTTTTCCATGTTGGGTTCCTTTCAAGGGGGTAATGATATTTTTTTCTAGGGAGTTTCTAAATTCAGTGAAAACCTCTAGTTTTGGGTAAACATGCCTCCTTTATTTGTATCATTGTGGACAATATTATGGACCAAAACCTCATCATATGACTCCTCTGAATGGAAATCACGTTCTGGAGGATTTTCAGTGAAAACATTAATGATTTTCACAGATGAAAAATGCAATGTAGGAATTCTACTAGTGTCTTTGTGAGGCTGTCTTCTTATACATCCTCCAAATGTCCTTTTCCTATGATTTTTGGGTTTCTTGGGGGCTTTATGGTGAACATTAAACTAAAGGGAACTCTATAAATTTTTATTGTGAATTTCCCAAGTGAGGATACAAGATCATGAGATTTCATGAATTGGGAGGGTCCACTTTTTGGAATATTCCCTAATTGGGAGAAAATGGATTCCCATTGAGGAGGATATTTTCCGGCGGAAAAATCCACCATCCTTGAGGGATGGGGTAGTTCCCATTTTTCTTTCACAACCCTTTAGGTAAATTTTTCTAACCATAAGGGTTGAGTTATAAAAACCCCCATCCTTGTGGGCTGGGGGTGCTTCCGAACTACTATGGATAATATTATCGAGGCTTCTCTTCTAATTTTATGAAGTTTTTTTCAAACATGGACTGGGTCTATCATTCGCCATGCAATTGAATCGCCTATTTCCGAAGACTATTATTTCTAACATTTGCACTATCTATTAGGTGAAATACTCTAATCATAATTCCATCTTGATATTCTCAAATTCCTAACACAAAAGTATCATTATAACCATATCTCCTCTAGACCGACATTGGTGAGAGTCGGTTGGGGCATGTTATTTCTTAGCATATCATTATTCTTGAGTAGATTACATTTGTTATAGCTATCCTAGGTCTATGACATTGCATAAAACCACCTTTGGCATGCTTTGGCAGTTAGAGAGTGCAGTGAAATGCAATTATTAGAATATATAGAATATAGATTCATATGTATGTATCTGAGTTTCTTTATCAATAGAGACATCTATATGTATATGAAGTTCTATATCTGTGGTATCCTCTTATTTATATATTCTAGATTCTTTAGTCATGATGAAACATGTTTTGTAGAAACACAGTGGGGAACTCTGAAGTGTATCATCATCAAGGGGAATGAGAGTTGTTTGATATTTGGGATCAAACCCATACAATAGGATTCCTACATATCCTAGTGAAAGGAATCAAAACCAACCTAGATCAGTGCCTCTTAATAGGGAACATAATACCTTTTATGTTCATGTACTAAAGATCAAATCGTAAAGTCTGACATCATGTGGTGACGTAGTCTAGGAAAAATGTTCCTAGTCAAGGTTTTGTGCGGGACCTATTCCAAAGCTATACATGGAAGATAGAAGGGATATGAATTTAGAAGTTGAATTAGACCCTGTCAGGAAATTGTCCTAGAGAAAAATGGTCGATTTTGGTTGTTGGGTTTGGACCACAAAGAGGATTCCAACATATCTCATGTGTATGGAAATCAAATCCCATGTAGTTTGGTTAGTCTTGTAGGGGAGTATGGACCATTTAGATGATTAATTTAGGGCTTACTCCAAAAGAGGATTACCTAAAAAAGGACCCTAAAATATGTCTCAAGTAATGATTATCAAATCATGATGATTTTGGGGTTAACTTTAGGTATTTTTGCTATGGAAGATGCCCAGATTAGGGGGATTAGGATTGGGGCTTATTCTAAAAGTGGATTTCCATTGATCTCAGCTCTTTTGTAGGCTTCTTGTGTATCTTATTTATATATGGAATCAGAGTTCTCATCGTTCAATCTATCGCACGTATTGTGAGGATGTTATGATCATTATTATCATCTAATCCAACATGAGTCATGCTCGGTTTGAGAAATAAGAGGGAGCATAAGATATGAAAAACCACACAATCTTCTATTTTCTGTAGGTGGATATGGAGAAAAATACAAAAGGGAGAGGGATGAGGCATTGAGTGTGCCCATTTCCTCTATCCTTTCACCACAAATGGAAGAGGAGGGTGATGGTGGAAGAGGATGTGGTTATGTAACTTCCCTCTCTTCACTTTAACCCGAGGAGTGAATGAAGGTGAAGAACACAAAAATAGATATGAGTAAGACTGAAGCCTCCTACAAGAAAAGCTATGTGGTTACATCATGAGGGGTTCCCTAAAATAGGTTTTGAAGTGGGATGAGGATCTAATTCCTTGTTTAATATAAAATCAATAATAATCCTTACCCTCTTCACTAATAACTAGAGGCTTCAACTCTCAAATATTAGAAGGGAAGACCATGGTCCTAGCCAGTGAATCCATGATCTGAAAATCCCTGACATTTCACTAGGGTAGGGTTCCTCATGACCATGGATATAAAAATCCACATGTGTACTGAGGATCCAAACCATCTGGAATGACTTGTGTGAGAAACCTATGACCATAGAAATACAAATCCAAATAGGGTACACTCTGTAATGCCTTTTCCCATGGATTTATATGTTAGGAGTCCTTGATGATTGTTTTGAGATTACCAGTCTCACATATGGGAGCCATGAAAGGAGAGTTCCTGCCATGGATGGATTTGAAGAAAGAATAATGAATGGACCACCTATGTTTTATGGTAGGGATAAACAATATGGCTCACACAAGGGTTTCATTATGTAGGATGGAATGGGTGAACTGATGGAACCTTGGCAGATATACCACCTCAATTACTAAACCTGGGAGAGACTTTTCTCAAACCTTAAAAGTTATCTATAGGTGTTCTAAAAATAGACTCTCATAGGTACATAATTGGAAATAGTTTCCTCATGTTATTATTCCTTAATCATGGGGTGTGTGAGTGCATCATGAATGTGTTGTTTATTTTGAGCCATTAGAGGACTTTTAATATCACTATACCTCTTTAATTTCCACTGCATAAGATTGTAAAAAATCATATTTTAAGGTTTAGGAGGGCATTAGGGAAGGACTAGGGTAATTAGATATTTGAGAGGCCTTCATTAAATCTCATTCCTCCAAATGAATCAATAGGGTAAATTTTTTAGAAAAATATAGGCCCCTGAGAGAAGGGGCCATCTTTCATAGGGGATGTGATCATGTGTTTTATGTAGGTCGGTCATGCAGGGTTCCACACAGGTAACCTGTGTGTCGACGGTGCTTAGGGGACTTGGGAGAATAGCCTTTGGGGCCTTTTAAATCCTTGACCTTCTCTATTTCTTTCCTTATCTTCTCTCTAAGGTGTCCCCCTTTTTCACCCTTTCATCCATATGATAAATAAAGTTTCAATTGATGATAAGAACAATAAAAACACCTAGAGAACCCAAAAACCCAAAAACCCTAAAATACCTTATAACCCCGAAAGACTCAAAAATCCTAAAAAACTTAAAGAATCATTAAAAACACTAAAAATCCTTAGAGATCCCAAAAAATTCGAAAACCCCCTAAAGGATTCAAAAAACCCTATATTACACTAAAAAAATAAATGAAACTCAAACCATAAAACCAATGAAGGGAAATAAAACACCATTAAACCCAAAAAGGACCCCAAACACCAAAATACTCTAAAACCCCTAAAACACCATAATGTACCCTAAAATATTAAAATCCTAAAACCCCCTAAAAATAATAAAAAACCATAAAACCCTAAAAATCGTAAATGAAAATAATAAACAGTAAATACACTAATTGACACTAAAAACATTAAAAATACCTAAAACCCTCTAAAACAAAAATAAATTATAAAACCTTAAAAAACCATAAAAACCTAGAAATTCCAAAAAACATTAAAAATATTTCAAAATTCTAAGTCCCGTATAAAAAATATAAAAACACTTAAACCATTAAAACCCCCAAAACCATAAAATTATCTAAAAATCATAAAAAATCTAAAAACCAATAAACCAATAAACCCCTAAATACCCTTAAAACATAAAAAACCAAAAAACTTCTAAAATCCTGAAAACACCCTTAAAACTCTAAAAACTCTAAAATACCCTGAAAACCCATAAATATTTGAAAAAACACTAAACCTGTAAAACTTCTAATAAAACCCTAAAAATCTATAAAAAAACTAAACCCACATTAAAAACTCTAAAAAACGTAAAAACCCCTTAAAACCCTAAAATACATTAAACTTGTAGATCCACTAAAGAAGGCATAAAAACCCAAAAGATCTCTAAATACCATTAAAACCCAAAAATAAAAAAACATACAACACATTGTCTCTGATGAAAAGAATTTATGACACCCGATGACTGATTATGTTGCGTTGAATGTTGCATGATCTCTATGCCATACACATGTGTCCACATCCTTTTTAGGTTTCTTCCAATGGGTTTTGATCATAGAACCAGAAAAATCCAACAGTTCCCAAATAAAAGATATTTCATTAAACTACATTACATAGGTATGTTATCTTTATGTAATGGTTATAATATTTCTTATGGACTCTTTTTGGTCAAGGTGATGGTGGGTCGGGATAATCACACCTTCTTTAGTATAATTATTGCATGCTCTGGGACTCTATTATAGATTTAAGATATATTCATGAATCCTAACTAAATACCAAATATATCACAGGTCTATTTTATGTTAAAAGTCCATTATTAGCATTTATTGGATTTAGAATTATCTCTTTCTATCTAAGGTTCACCATCAATTGGGAAATCTATATATATTTTAGGTAATTCGTCAACGGTACACTTTTGTAAACAGACTATATATTCTTTTCTTCATATATTATTACAATGTTGGTTTTAATCCCCACAAAGTGTTTTTCTAAAAAAATTTATTATCTGGGAATATTGGATTTTTTATGTTGAGATCGGTCACATGGAGAATGGATTCCTATGTATCCTCATAAATGTAATTAGAACCCATGTAGTTCGATTCCATTTAATGGGACACATAATAACTTTTAAGGTCATGTGAAAAGGACCAAACTATGTAGTTTGACATCATGCAGCATGAAAATAATGGTCAAAGGTGCCTTGTCAAATATGGTGTGGGACTTACACCAAAGTGTCCCAACGGACCTAGAAGGGTTATATCCTCCTGATATGAATATGACTCCCCTGGGAATATGGACCAGAGAAGATTAGAGTTGATTGGGGTATTGGGTTTGAACCCTAGGAAGGATCCATACATATCTCATTTAGATAGGAATCAATGTACACATAGTTATGAAGGTTGGGTCATAGACATATGGAGTCACTTAGAAGGTTTTCCTTATAGGGGATGTGGCCCTTTGAGATAAATGCACGAATTTGAGTACTTGCACTTATGGAGGTCTTATGAAGGTTTTTATCAAAGTGGATATTTTTATTTGATATCGATACATGTTTTTGAGGACCTACACCTATGGAGGCCCTCAAAAAAATTTCTTATAGGGGATATAGTCCTTTGATATGGATACATGTCTTTGAGGACCCACACCTATGGAGGCCCACCAATGGTTTTTCTCACATGGTATATAAAACTCTTAGATGGATACATGGATTTGAGGACCCACACCTATGAAGATACTATAAAGGTATTTATCACAGGGGATACAATCCTTTGAAATGGATGCATTCCTTTTAGGACCTACACTAGAAATAAGGACCTTAAGGAATGTGAGTGAAAAATCTAATTAAGGATTCTCTATCAAGACATGTATTTTATCATGCAGATGCCCTGATAATCACTAACCTCTATGCCCATGTGATTCAAGCTTAGTGCGAGAAACAAAATGAAGTGGAAGAGATGAAAAAACACATGATCTAATTATTCTTCTAGTGGATGAGGGGAAGGATACTAGTGAGAGATAGGGATTTGATGTGTCTATGTACTCTAAGACTCAGGGTCAGGACATATGTACCCATGGGAGTAAAAGCCACAAGAAATACTAGGGGATTACTCCAGGATGGATTCCTTATTCCCAATTTTAGAGAGGATTAGAGAAGGACATAAAATTATTCTTCATCAAGGTAAAAGTAAATTGGTCAAACTCACTGTATGAAATACAGAGTTCCATGGCACTACCATCAAGGTTGGGGTCCTCAATTCCATGGGAATTTACAGTAGAAAATAATCTGATAATCCCACCTATTAAATAGGCTAAATTAATGACCTCTATTACCATGGTAATTTTTAATTTAGATGACACATTGACATGCTGTGTTATTTGATTATACATATCTGGAGGCTTTGGAGAAGTCCATAGCGTGGTCCCTCTTAGACAGGGGATCCAAGGGAAGAAGTTCCCTTCCATTAGTGGAATTAAAAATTGTTCTGAAGGGTGGATCCCATAGTTAGGTATCAAGAGAAAAATGTTCCTAGAATAGGTAAGGCTTGTGTGATTTAAAGTGGCTCGTCCAAGGTATATTTGGGTGAGATGTAAATATTGGGCATAGGGATGACCTGGGAGAGCTGAAGAGGTATCACACATGGTAGTCCTGGGAGTGCAAAAGAGATCATTGGGTTATGGGAATATTGGTAAGGCCTTGCTATATGTTCCAAGGGTCTCCTTAGGTATCTTTGGATGGTAGGTTCTCAAGTATAGTTCTTTATAAGGGGAATTATCCCATGTACACTTGGACCAGGGGAGATGGTTCATGCTTGTGTTTTGTGTTTGAAACACCAGATAACTCTAATAAAACTGTCATCCTTAGTTTTCCATTATTTTAAGTCTTAAGGAACTACCTGATGGTTTATAGGATTTGGGTTAAGGACTAGGGAGAGTAGATATTTGAGCCATATTCGAGACTTCCATTCATTCAGAAATTGGATCCCAAGGGTCCTTTTTATAGGCATTTCTGAGACCCCAAGTTTTAGAGTAATCTCTCTCATGGGTGTAATTATAGGTATCACATAGGTATAACCTATGTGAGGCTCACAGGTGTTTCAATCTAGAGCCTACACGATAGTTCTAGTGCACAGGATACACCTTCACGGTGACAGTGGTTGGGCCTTGCACGATATAACTTGGGTGAGAATGTGATCATTAATATTTTTAAATTTTCATTTCCATGGGGTATTTATCATTCTTATATGAAGAAAATATGTTTCAAAAAAATTAACCCTCCCCATAAATATTATATCTTGATCAGAAGAAGGGAGTTTATTCCTAAGGTAGAGAAAATGGGCAATGATGGATCGTTTATTCCTTGGACATCACGTGTTTGTGTTCCATTTTTCTTAGTATTGATGAGATTTAGAACTTTGGTACCACACAAATGAGTAGTGAAAGGGATATCCACACAGGTATATTGTGAAAGTATGTTGCACATGTATTTCAGACATGTATGTCATGTAGGTATATCGTGCAGGTAGAATGAGAGCACTCTAATTTTTTACATTGGTTTTAATACATAGAGAGAATAGTATTACTATTTATAGTGTCATTTTATAGACCCTAGAAACCTTTTTTATGTTGTTTCATCACCCGATTTTTATAATAATTAAAAAATGAATATGTATTAGCAAGTGAGACTTGTATTTTTCTTAGGATTCCATTTTTGGGTTTTCAACCAAAAAAGCTTTATGCCTCTTTCTTTAAATTGATTGTTTTTTTCTAAACCATATAGAGTGCATGTCTAGTGGGATGAAACTCAATTTTTTTCTAGGGTTCCCTTTGAAAGTTTTCATCATTGTGAGTATTATTTATTTTTTCATGGGATGTTTATATTATTGAAATACGGACTATTACAATTGGCATTTTAGGTCTAAAAACATTGACCATGTGTTATAGGATGCTGACCCAAGTGAGGTTTGTTTGCTGATAATGTTTTGACTTTCTGTAGATTCACAAATACTATGTTCATGTCATGATTTTTTATTTATATATTTGAAACATGATATGAGGTGAGTATAAAAGTATTGACCATGGAATATGAAATGACAAACTGGGGTGATTTATGAAAATCCAATCCAGGGAATATCAATGCATATTCAAAACAATGGAGTCCTCAGGATTCATAAATTTTATCATTGATAGACAAGGGGAGCTCCTAAGGATCTATATTTCCCAATACCCCAAAGGTTAGTTTTTGATGGTAATGTGTTTGATAATGAAGGGAGAATGTAGTTTAGCACTATCCAAAAATGAGAAACTACTCCTAAATAAATTTAGTTTTTGGGTGAAGGAGGGGGTAATTTGATTTTCTCCATAAGTTTACAAAGTAGAGGTCTTGAAATGAATCTAGAAACTCCCACCTAGATTAGGGTTATATCCATAAATGGTGGAATAAAAATAATTTTTATTCTATTATAATTGGTCCTATATTGGAGGATATAGGCGTCAATATGTTTCCTGAGTAAATGACCATCATGTTGTACACATTTTTTGGGGTCATGTGGTGGTTGGATGACACAAGAACCAAATGATTCATCCCAATGATGGTTAAATAATCATGAATTTTAATTCAATGGTACTTTGATGTTGATGGTGTGGTTTTATAATCTTATTGAGAAGATGTTTAGGGATGAAATTTAAGGTCATTTAGTTTTGACTGAGAGACTGGAGAGTTTCCATTTATTGGTTATCTGATATAGAATGTTCAATCACATTCAGGCATGAAGGGGGATGTTGTAAGCTATAGTATTGGGGATTATAAATCTGACAAATGACAAGGGACAAGTATCTAAGTAATGAGGGTGGACCATTATTGGAAAAGTATTTTCCAGCATAATGTTGTTATCGATTACATAGATAGAAGAGGTTTCTACCGGGGATGAATGTACCTCTGATTGATAGGCCCTTTTGTGGTGACTTACACAAATACCAAATGGGGTGAATAAATGATTCAACAAAAAATATAATCCTATGGTTGGATAGCATTTTGGTTTAGAGTAATTCAAATCCAAACAAGGTCATATCAATGGATAGTCAAAACAATGGTTTCCTCATGTATATGAAATTCTATTACTGATGTCCAAGGAAATGATACGGAGATTCGGATTTCCCCCCAAAAAAATTTGGTTTGTCTAAGGAAAGTGCCTGAGTATGAAAGGTGAATTTCATGTTAAAATCACCTAAAAATGGGGATAAATGTTTCCTAGGCAGACATGACTCATACTCTGATAAAGTGGATTTTTTATTGTGGTTGGGCCCAAGTTTTTGGATCTAATCCTCAATACATATCTCTTCAATGATAGAACCATACATAGGTATTTCTATAATTTATTTCGCACACTGATCGAATTATTGTGTTTAGAAGAAGATTTTTATTGAATACGAGCTCATGAATGGGGTGAGAACCCATACTGGACCCTCATATGTTTATTTGGATCAAACAAAATAAAGTGGGAGAATTTTTAATATTATGGTTGGACCAAGATATAGGATTGGGGTTTCACTGGATATCTTATTAAAGAGAGAATCAATCCACACATTGTTGTTGAATTTAAATCATGTAAGAGACACCATCCATATAGTTTATAATCATGTGATAAGTAAATATGTTTTTTCTTTTAAGGACTTACATCATGGAATATGATAACCCTAATGTGGACTGATAAATCTAAATCTTTTTTAGGAATCCCATAACAAAACTTATAAGCCTATGTGATCTATAATTGATGTGGGAAACACATATTGGGAAATGTTTATTTTACCAAAAAGAGAAAATTAAGATGAAGTATGGAGGTATTTATATAATGTGTTGGATTGTATGGTATGTAGGATCTAGATTTCACAATGTATATCATTGGAATGTGAATCAATCTATGTATAGTTTTAGAAAACCACATAGTTTAACTCTATGAAGTAGGGGCAAAGGTGCCATGTAGTTTTAGGTCATATAGATAGGACCTTAAATCATGGAAATGATGAGTGATATAAGGATTACTAATCCAAAGATGTTCTAATGTACATCAGTCATAGAAAAGAAAATTGTAAAGCATGATCATGGGGGTTCCCAGATTATGAGAAATGGTTAGGGACAAGAGAATAAGAAATGACCATGGACCATGTTTGACAATAAATCTCCAACATGATGTTGTTAGGTATTATGTAATTTTAAGAGGTTTCTCCTAAGGTTGGGTGTGACTATTGTTTATAGCTCTTTTGGTAAGGACATATGCAATTCCAAACTAGGGTGTTTCAATGCATAGTCAAAAAATAACATCCTTTGGGTGACAAGACTTGTGCGAGAAAAATATGAAAATCCAAAATGGGGCATATCAATTTAAATTAAAAAAAGGTTTCCCTAGGTACTGATCATTCTATTACCGATGTCCAATGAAATCATATCAAGAACTACAATTTTATCGGATAAGTATTATGAGGTGTGGATGAAATATTTCCAAGAACAATGTAAGGATTTGGATTACCATTTTAAATGGAGTGTGAAGTTCCCTACATTGATCATTTTTTATATATAGGAGAGGGGGAATTTCATTACTTCATGGATAGGAAAAATAAATAAGGTCCAAGCATCCCAACATATCTCATTCAGATTATAATCAAGTCATATATAGTTCTATAATGGAGGAGTGGTGGGAGACCATCTCCAATGATCGTGATCTTCTCAAGAATGGATTGACATGTTATTAATTTTTTTGTTGTATAACAAGGACATGAACCATGCAGTTTTATGTTATATGGTAAGGATTTTTGAATTGATATTATTGTCTTATGGATAGTATTTTAGGATCTTTAGATTATTATTGCTCAAACTATGGTTTCTTTCAGTTTTAATTTGTACGATTAGGGGCATGTGTTCTGCCTTTAGTGGTCTTGCAACTAGGAACAAATGTCATGTAGTTTATCATCATGAAGAATGGATGGAAATATCTTCCTTTGTAGGTCTTGCATACAAGACTAATGATGTTGTATGGTTTAAAAACATGAAAAACATGATATTGTATATTTATCATATAAAGTATTTCTACAGAATACTTGCAATGGTAGGGGCCATAACGAGATTTCTATCCATCAATATTTAGGATTAAGATCTATTAGTGTGGATATTATTTATGGGATACGGTCTGTTACACGTTGGATAAATATTAGGAGGTTTATTCAAATTTATCGTCATGGTCCTATGGAGTTGTACAAGTTCTTCTTATAGGAATGAGAATAGGAAGACATTCTTGTCAAAATATTTTTCTATAAATTTTTTTTGAACCTCCAAGTGATTCTAATTATATAATTTTTTTTCTCATCAAGTCACTTAAATTTATAAAACTATTTGAGGATTACTCATATGTAGATAGCTAATTACATATGGAAATGTGAATTGAGGAAAATTGGACCTCAATGGTTAGGACTACTTATATCCCATATAAAAGTGAATACATGGTTTCCTGTGTGGAGGTGTGTGTTATAGTCCATTAGGCCCACAAGGAATGAATGATCTTATCGGGCCAATTTTTTTATCATTATCCTATATAATCTAGATTATGTTTAATAAGGCTTGTTTAAAATGTTTATCATTCCATTAGCTATTCCATGGTAATTAGATGTAGGGTTGGATTATATATTACACAGTTGATGTAGAATTTTAACTTAGAACAATAGAAATTGGTGTCATTTGTACACAAATATCATATGAGGGACACCAAATCTAGTGATGATATTGGATTTCAAGATGATAACAATTATTTTGGTCCCAAATTATTTTAGTGGTATTTAATCAACCCATTTAGAGAAGAAGTCATTATTAGTGAGGATATACATGAATTGGTTGTCCGTTAATAGTTTATAAAACCCTACAACATTCATTCCTCTAATGAAAAAAAATGATCGGGTGTATTTGGATGTGTGTAGAGACTCTTGAGGTTGATGGTTGAATTTGGCTTACACTTGTAAGGAATGAAACATTATTGTAAAATTAATTCTATCATGCATTATTGATTGCTAGTAGTATCCAAGTCTCTTGATGTTATGAGAAATCCTAAACCATGAATAGTGGGAACTATAAGGTCATATACGTACTTATTTTATGACATAAATAGTCTATTATATATCAATGAACTGGAGAATTACTCCATTATAGCCTTGTTTATAAAGTACTTTCTAGTTATTTGGGTCATCATAAATGGTGAAGTTGGTCACTCATCATTGGTTTTTCTATTTTCTGGACTTTTCCACTAAGATCAATATATTTTGAAGGTATTCCATAATGGTAATCATCCAACCATTTTATGTAATGTCTGGTTTAGGTATGGAATTATCCTCCATGGTCTCTTCCATGTCTATATGAGAAAAATATGACACCATTTAGCAATGTGTAATTCTAAGGAATGTTTTATATTGGTATAGATATAAACAAATTCATAGCATCATTTTTTAATGCATCTTCTTATGAATTTAATGATAAGTAACATGAGTTAATGTCGACTTTTAGGGGAATTATTCCTTTTTCCCTTGGATTTATTCATGTTGTCATATTAGCTCCTCATTTATATTATCAAAATCTCTATTTATTTTCTTTATTACCAAATCTAAATCACCTTTTACCTTCATGTACTCTATTAAAATTTAAAGATACACTTCTAGCCTTATAATGAGGGTGAGATACTCTATCTCATTTTTTATACATCCTTCTCACAATAGGAAAGAGTAAGGTAAGATATATTTTTCTAAGGAAATGAGAATAATTCCTAAAAAAACATTATTGAGCTTGAAGTATTCCATTCTATTCCATATTTGGAATCTCAATGTACCTTCAAGATACATTTTACATGTTTAGGGCAGATCTTGAATAGAGAAAATCAATTAATTTGGAAATTTAGTATTTAATGATATTGTTTTGTTATATGGATGTTCTGTAACAAATTCATCCAAATCATGGAATTTCACTACATTCTAAAGAAAGAAATTAATGTCAAACTACAACAAGATACCTTCCCACCATGATAAACATCTATTAAATATAGGGGAGATAAGGATTTATTTGGGAACTTTTTTATGAGAGACCAAATGAACCTCATGGTGTTGTAGTTAGTGCCTCAACTTCTACTCCATGAAGACTAATGCTAGAAAAGTCATCTATATATCTAAATAACAAGACTCAATATGAAACATGGTTCGACTAAGATAATAAAGGATGTTTTCTTTCTTAGTGAAGTTATTTTGTGAGAGTAAAGCTCTCACCAATTGTTCTAGGTATGTCACATAAAAAATGAGATATTTCCCCTCAATTGGTATTATCAACGCTGGTGGAATGAAAATACATTTCTTTATACTTTCATATTTTTCCTAACAACCATCAGTCCACTAATATGTGACGCAATTTTTAATCAACTTGTTTAAGGGAAAGATCATTCTGGTCAGGATTTCAGTTGAGTACCAAATATAATAAAGGTGTCCTTATAATCACCTAAATTCATTTTGGTTCCATTGATGTGAAATATTAAGGATAGAAATTTTCTACTTTGGATCAACTTTGGTAACCCAAATGGAATTCCATGATGACAATAAAATTTCTCTTAGTAACTTTGACAAATAATTTAAAGGGGTTCATCTTCAGGATATTCTATCACAGTTGTTGAAGATGGTATCAAGATTCTCCAGGTCAATTAAACACTATCAATACATAACCACCAGATCTGTAACATAGCAATCAATATACCTTCCAAAGAAGGGATTCAGGAGGCAATGAATGGCACATTACTATGTAGCATCAATGTTATTGAAGTAGAAGGGAATCACCCTGTAGCATAATACTCTATAAGATCCCCTAAATGTGGGAATTTTTTCATCTTCTAGGACCACTTGGTTTTGATTATACCCAGAATATCTATCCATGAAGAATATGTCTTTATATCCAACTATTTCATCGATCAAGTGTTTTGTAATCAGGACTGAGAAGTGATCATTTAGATATTGTTGGTTGATATATCTGATGTCTATGTATAACATAAATTTTTCATTCTTTATCATTACCAAGACTATATTGGATATCCATTTTAGATAATAGTCCTCTCGAATGAAATTTTCATTGATAATATTTTCTACTTCAACCTGAATTTTGGCAGTGTGTACTAGGTGCATCCTTCTGGGAACTTGTTTGTATCCTTGGTGATTTTTTGGAAATACCAAGTTGTGAGTGGCCACATCAGGATCATGGAAATAATTTTTTATGTAATTATAGGGAAAAAAATCTTCAATTTCTTTATAAAGGAGGTATATACCTCCTATTATTTGAAATAAATGGTTTTACTAATAAATTTGGGTCATGTATCCACCTTGTTACCCATGTATATTTCATTAAGTTCATCTATAGTGGTATAGAATCCTTCCTAAAATGATAGAGGGGAATTCCCGGGGTCCTACTAACCCTATTACTCAAACCCATAATGTTTCTCTTTATTTTATTCATTTTCCTTTCTCTTAGGTGAAGTAGGTGAAGAGTGGAATTTCTCAGAGTTAAGAGATGAGTCAAAATTTTGACATAATGAAGGTATAGTTGTTTAATCTGAACAAACTAACGATGTGGGGTTCATTTTAGGTTTTATAAGTAGTATGAGTGACATAATAGTATCTTCACTCACTTTTATAGACATTATCCTTAACTGACATAGTTGATGATTGATAGACCTGTTGAAGTTTAGGGGATAGAATGAGTTTGTTTTCAATAAAATGTTTAGCACTGTCTAGAGAGTCAATAACCTTTTCAGAACTGTTGGGATCAATTTTCATGAATGATATCATGAATTTTTTTAATACACATTTGAATTTTGGCCCATATATTCCATTTGTTTAATGGGTAGCACATAATCTTTGTTGATCTATTTGAAGGGATTGGATGGGGTCATTTCTAACCCATTCAAGGAAGTAACCCAAGTGATCCCATCAATCATGGTTGTTTTCCCTCTCCTATAGTAGAATACCACACTAATATATTTTGATTCTCAAGATTATAATGGGGATTTATCACCATATAATGTCTAAACTTTTCAATTAATGCATTATTTGAGGAACTGGTGGTTTGAAGAGAGGATTTTAGCATGTTGATGCAACCAAGGACTTCCATGAAGAATGTTGACTGCTGTATCTTGACAGACAACCATAAATTCTATTTTAGATATGAGGTCCCCAATCCATGACCTAATCTTGATCCTCTTGATTGGATTTTCCTCTCTTTTATCATTAACTTATATGATTAAAGTTGATTGGGACAAGTTGAATTCACTTTATACTAGTATATGAAATGATCAGACTATAATGAGACTAACTACCATGCCATTTTCAATGAAATTACATCAGATATCAACTTCACTTATCATACTAGACACATAAAAGGATATTATATCTCCCTGTATAACAAAAGATTTGTATATTTCCATTAAGGATATGATTTTTTGGAATTCTATAGGATTTATCTCTAGAATGAATATTTTAGTGGTGGAAAGTTCAACTTTAATGTTTTTAGGGGTCAACAATGCTTCTATTAATTCTTCACGAGGATTTTTTGATAGACTTAGAGAACCCATGATAAAAAAATAGTCAAAACCAGGGCTAGTTTATTTTGAATGTAATTTTTTTGGATAAATTTATACACTTCCTAGTGTGGTTTAGATCTTTCATGGGAGATTTAGGAACTGAATAACTTTACATAGGCAAATTGACCCTTGTAACATGAGTTGAAATCACTCTATTCCATGATGGGTTAGGCCAAACTCGTCTTCCTACTTACCAATATTGATCAGATAATTTTTCCCCTATTGTTGATCTTCTAGTATGATTGATTATGGGATACCATTGGTAGATTTTTGGGAATTTTTTTACTCTTTTTGGGCTTGTTGGATGGCTCTCTCATGAGATTCAACTAAATATACTATCTGAGAAGGGATGTTTACAGGGTGTTGATTTCTACTATGATCACATCTTGCCATGTATCCTCATTTGTTTTTTCCTCTACCTCTGGTTCCTAGTCGTTTTTAGGGAACTCCATTTCATGTACATAATCATTATTAGAGAAGGGATCAATTAAGTGAATTTCATTAATGGAATTGATGATTAAATGTTCTGCGGATGAGTATTTTGTCACGTGGGTTAACTCTTGTAGTACAATTTGGTGGGGTGGTTCCCATGGTTTAATTAGTAAAGGGATGAATTTTATGAGAGTAAAATATAAATTTCCCCTTAGTAAAAGTTTATATTCCAATGTTTTTTCCTCCCTTCTAACTATGTCAGTTTTTAGAAGGGTATAATTTGGATAACTGTGGTACTGAGGAAGTCTATTGTGTCATAGAAGAATTGATTGGGGGAAGAGTTTTTTGTTTCAACTGTGATATAAGGATATCATGAGTCTAGTTTATTTTTTTCTAGTCATCAAATCATAGAAGATATGTGAATTGTTTTTGGTAACTTCCTTCCATTTACAAATTACCTTCATATTGGGGGAAAACACATGCTACCTACATGGGTTGTTTTCGTAGATTCACACTCCCTAAGTACACAATATATTAGGATTATTTTTAAAACACATAACTCTTATATATTGTGAACCAATGGCTAGTTTAAGGGGAAATAGTTCATGAGATCATCGAGACCATCCTGATTGGGCCTTTTAGGAAATGGAAACATGATCATTTTGTTCTCAAAATCTATGATAATGTAGCTAGTGAATTTATCATCTAATAATGAATAAAAAATTCTTTAGTTCCACAAATTTGTTTCACCACTTCCCCATTTTGTCATAATAATTATTTTGGTGTTGTTTTTCACTATTAGGAGGGGGTGTCACATGATATAGATTAGGATTTGGAGCTAGAGACAGTGTAGGGTCCAGCTTAATCGAGATAGTGGAAGCCTTTGATTTTCTTATTCTCTTCCATTGAGATGATGGAATTACTTGGGACTTGGCCTTGGCTCATAATATGGAATCTGAAAATATTTGACCAACTGTGGAGAGATCCTGATAACCACATATATATTTCATATGACTGAGTGGTGTGTGAAACTCCCCATGAAGACTCTCTTTATATATGGACAAAAATATTATTAGAGAAGCTACAGGTTTATATAGTAGGTCAACCCCCACCACCATGAAATTAACTATGATAATCTCTCATTCACCCACTATTCTCAATATTAAATTTATTGGACTCATGTATCCTATAGTGTTGAAATGAATTGAAATAGAAACTAAAAATGTATATCTTCCCATGCCGTGATTTTTTGAGAGGGAAAACTAGTGTACTGTATAAAGGATGAACCATGAAGTGTTTACATGAAGAACATATATCTCACTAATTCTAATTGTCTGGGGTTCCCCATAATGGGATCATAGAATGATATAAATTCGTATAATTATTTTATAGGTCACCCGGTCCATTAAAAATTGGAAATGTAGGGTCCCAAATGTTTGGCGGGAGAGGATTCAGACCCACCCATTCAGGGTTAGTCATCCATTAAGACTATATTGATGCGTGCCATTATTCTGTATCATCCAATCTATATCCAATTGATTTGATATTATTGAGAATACATTGAGTTATCTATAGTTGAATAATATCTTTAATAGGAGCATAAAAAGTTAGGTCCATATATGGTGGATCTTCTTGTACCTATGGTGGGTAGCGTACCAGGGATAATCCTTGAAGTTGTGTTTTACCTTGCCCTAGTTGTGGAACCAATTGAGGGATCTCCTGACATCTTAATATTGTGTAGTTTAAATATATTGGTCACTGGTCTCCCTTGTTTTTCATTTATTCTAGATCCATTTCAATTTCTAGGAAAACCCCTCTTGGTTGAGGTAAGTCATCTAGGAGTGCTAGGTGAGTCACTTTTATAGAACATGTACTGTAGGGATGTTTCCGTAGAGTAGTTTTCATTTAGTTTTCTGAACACTTTAATATTATACAATTTATAATAATATATTTCCTCATTTTTAGGAGCTTAAACTATTCAATATGTGGTTAGGTTATAGACTTATCTTTACACATTTCGTTGGGCAATAACCCTTGATGAGTTAGTAGTATAGAATTCAATGGAACCCCCTAATTTTTAGAATGACCCTAGTTTTGGGTACACACCCATTATTATTTAAATTTATAGTCAACCATAATAAAAATAGATTCATCCTCCTCTCATTATTTTTTATCATCTTGTTGTTCTGTATCATCTATATGGGTGGTTCTAGTGATGTCCGCCGATGCATAAGTCATTTCATCAGCCACCTTGAGAGATTGAGTGTGTTTGTTTCTACCACAATACATCATCCCCTCATTTACTAGTATTTTAGGGATATCTAATGAATTATGATATAAATGGAATATCTAGAAAATTTGGTCATCTATGTTCCCATTGAGGAAGTGAGGTTATGGGATAGGCAGAATTGGGAGATCAATTTTTTTTCCTCGCCCTAACTACAAAAATACAGAATTCCATTGAGTATAAGGTTGAAGTGAAAAAATACCCCATTAATATGGGGTGGTTCTTCTCTAATTACATTTATATAACCATTTATTAGGATTTGTAGACCATAAAGGTTATGTTAACAAATCCTTCAGCCCTATTGGTTGGGGTTGTTTATGGAATGTAATTACTTCCACTACCATTTGAAGTATCTTGATTTTTTAAATCTTTTTACAAACATGGGTCGAGTAAATTATATGATTTTCACTTGATCCATATGCTTCCAACTATATTGGTCATGCCTACCAATTTATTCACCTTAAGTAGTGGGATTTCTCAATATTTTGGGATGCTTGATGAGGGAGTATTTTGATATATCTCTCTCTTTTTTCCTGGCATCTTCATGGGAAATTCAGGGATGGGTTTTAGAGAACATGCCATTTTTAAAAATATTAGATTAAAAAATTCATCCTAATGTTGTGGCATTACATGATTTCAAATTCAGTGGACTTTATTGATCTGGGAGGGAGGTTAAATAGAATACACCATGTTCTCCACATCTTTTGATATGAAAACCATATGGGGGATTAGTGACCGTCTGACACAACTCCTTTAACACACCAAGACATTGTGAGTTGGAGGGATCATCGCTGATTTACGAATGTAGGTTTTTAGGTAGCATGGAGAACCACCATGTTTATATTACAGTGTATCTATTCTATTACTTTGTTTTGGCTATTAAATGAATTGTATTGAAATATTTTTTTAAGTGATGAAGAGAGGTCTATATATATAGGTGGATTTCCTACAAAAAATATTCATACAATACCTATGGAACACTATATTCAATAGTGGTTAAAAGACAAAGAATTATTGGTATATTATTTTTGTCCAAATATCTCTTCATTGGAAAAAATTATTTTTCATATTTTTCTAGGGGTTCCATAACTTGATGTGACCATAGTAAATGTTTCAAGGTTTCTTTATTTTAAATAATAATATTTTTTGGTATTTACTCTATCATATCAGAAGGAAAGAGATCTAATGGTGGTTTCAAGAAGGACCAATATCATAGGTTGTCTTCCGGTTGAGAAAGGATGTCACTTTTCAATGATGAGGCATTATGAATAACCTGGGTCACTTTCCCTAGTGCCATGTGATGGGATAGATTTCTCATGGTTAATTCAGAAAGGGGAGTACCTCCTTGAAGAAGTAAATTTTCATTGTGGGGAGGACCTTTATAGAAAATTCCATCATGGGGAGGACTAAAATTATAACATAATTCATGGTATTAATGGAAATTATTACAATGTATTCTATTATGACTCCCTTCACGGTGGATGATGGAAATGGGGGGATTCACTTATTATATGATTTTCCAGCCATACAGAGAGTTTCAAAGGATATCATTAGGAGATATTGTCACATAATGAATTATATTTTGAACAAGACGTAATAATTTTTTGGTAATATGTATAGGGAGAACCTTTGTAACTGCTCGAAGAAATGTTGTGAGGTGTACCATTCAAATTGAAACAACTATTTTAATATTTTGATAATGGGGGTGTAGGATATTGAGCCAACATAGATAAAAATTTTTGGTTATAGTATTAGTAAGTGCAGTACCATAGACTGGCTCTTTATTTTCCAATCACAATTGCAGATGCTTATTTTTGGATTCTATATTACAGAAAACTAGGGAAAATTTATGTTGATGGGAAATTTCATATATGTAATCTTGATTGATTATCTCTTTTGTCACTCTTATAATTTTTCAATAGGTCTCTGGAATTTTGGTAGGATTATGTGCCTTCCCTAAAGTCATCATTAGGGTAGACCAATGACCTCTAGATGAAACATAGGTTGGAAAATGATTTTATTTTCCATTAATCATGGGATTTGGCTCATGAACCTCCTAGATGAGAGAAAAGATGTGTGTGTGTGTGTGTGTGTGTGTATTCTATGGAGTGATTCCCATATTTTATTGATGATTCAACCTAATTATGGGTATGGAGTTGTGTTCCCACCCCTCATCCACTTCTGTTTCCATTATTATATCCAAGATCATTTGTAGGATTTGGGAAGGAATTTGTGTCAACCATTTCACTATTTCTGAAATAAGTTGGGATACTTCATTGGATAGAATAGGAATATATTACCATTAATTTTATTAAGATATTATATGGAACATATCCTATCATCCATTTACTCTTGGTATATTTTGATACTAATTAGGTGTGGGGGTGAGTGATGGGATAACCCTTGTTTATTGTCGGGATTTTTCAGTTGGTTTTTCTAAATGCTGCCTAACTAGGTTGATAGACAAGATAGATATGGCAAGGTTTGTGTGCTTGCTCATAGTTTTCCACCATATTTAAATAGAGAAATTATATGTATACTAACCAACTATAATGGAGGGATTAGTATATGTGGGAAGGTGTGAGTTTTTTATGATGGTTTTCCACAATTTTTTGACTAATGAGATTCTATGAATGATGTAGAACTATACTAGTAAGCTTGGTAGATGTGAACGGGTGTGTGTTTCATCTCACAGTTTTCCATTTTATTTGGTTGGATTGGTTCTATAGAGGGATTGGAGGTATTTGCCTGCTCCATGTAGACTGGTCACTACCCATGGAGGGATGTCTTGTGTGCCCAGTTCTATGTGAGATGGTCAAGACTACATAGGGAGAAACCTCAACATGTTTAAGGATCATTGTTTCCTGGCCACAGAGGCAGTAGTTTCTGGAATGATCCCCTTGGTGATACCCTTGTGTGTTTTTGGATGAGACTATTTGTGACCTCTGTATTAGCCTCACTAATATATGGGATGAACATGCTGCTTCACTCTGGGGATAAGAACAAAAAACTGTTTAATATTTCAAATGGTTTCATCAACTATTGGTCCACCAAAGTTCATTGAGTGGACAGTTGGCGGGGATTCATTAGATGGTGTAATATTCATTCGACCACCAGGGTTGGTACTGTATAATTTATGTGGTACTACCAAAACATTTGATTTTATAAATGGTGTTAAATATATTGGTTTGGTGATAGGGTAATCAGTTTAGATGAGGACCCAGTTTTTATAGTAGCTGATGTGTATGCATGTAATAGTTAGAAGGAAACCGTTGGATTGAAGAGACTTATTTTCAAAAGGTCCTAGAATCCATATATAAGACACATAAAATTAAACTCCATAACAATCATATTAATAAATAAAAAAACTTGTGATCAATTTTTTATCATTTTTGGACTCTATTCATTTTTTACATGAAAGGGGCTTGAGATATGGTCGACACAGTCATTATGGTTAATATTCACATCAGGTTAAAAAAATTATTCCAGTGAAAACAAATATATTCCACCCATCAATAGCTTGTGGGGGGGGGGTTGATTGTTGAATAATATTTTTGTCAGGAACTTGCGTTCATGTCCCCTCTTGGTCGTTTCTAATGGATTTTTTTCTTGGAATTGAAACTACCCACCGGTTTTCTAACTCGAGATATTTCACAAACCTACTTTCCAAAGGTAGGTGGTCATTGGGTAATGATTCCAATAATTAATAGAAATTCACATTGGCCGAGAGGATGGGAGTTTAGTCTCATTGAACCTTTTGTTGGGTAATTATTTCATACCCAAGGACTCTCTTATAGATGTAATACATATTCATGAACCATTTATTAAATCAAAAATATTTCATGGGTCTCACATTAAATAATAATCAATTATTATAATGTATTGGATTTAGAGTCATTTGTATATATCTGAGGTTCCTCATCGATAGAGACATATGTATGTATATATGTTTCTCCATTTATGGTACCCTTTTGTAAATGGATTAGATATTTTCATGTACTTTATTATTATATTTCTCTTTTTAATAAATGCAATGCAGAGCTCTAGAATTTTTTTTCATCCAAAATGATGGTAGTGGTTTTGTTGTTGGGATCAGACCAATAGAGAAAGGATTCCTATGATCCTCATAAATGGAATCAGAACCCTCCTAGTTCAGTTCCACTTACTAGGACATATAATACTATTTATGTTCATGTGATAAGGGACAAATAGTGCAATTTAATTTCATGAAGTAATGAAATCTATGTGAAAGGTTCCTGGTCAATGATGGTGTGGGACTTGCATTTAAGAGTCCCAAAGGACCTGTAAGTGGTGTAACCTTCCAGAAAGAATATAATTCCACTGGGAATGTGGTCCTCAGAATATTAGTAGTGATTGGGGTGTTGGGTTTGAACCTTGTCGACAGTTTCTACCAATCCCATATGGACATGAATCAAATCCCATATAGTTCAGAAGGTTGGGTCCTACACCTATGGAGTCCATTTGAAGGTTTTTCTCATGGGGAATGTGGCCCTTTGTTATGGATACCTTGATTTGATAACTTATGCCTATGGTGGCCCTCTTAAGGTTTTTTTCATAAGGGATATGAACCATTGAGATGGATATATTACCTTGAGGACCTACACCTATGGAGTCCCTCTGATGGTTTTTATCATATGGGATATGGCCTTTTGAGATGGATACATGGCTTTGAGAACCCACACCTATGGAGTCTTTCTAAGGGTTTTTCTCTCAATGTATATGGACCTTTGATGTGGATATAGTACTTTGAGGACATACACTAAATAGGAATCCATCAAGGATGGCAACAGGAAAATATAGAAAAGGATTATATACTGAGACACGTATTTTATCATTCATATGTCATGACCATCATTAACCTCTAATTCCACATGAGTCATGATAGATGTGGGAAACAAAGGGAAGTATAATATTATGAAAACTTCAGGATATCCTTTTTCAACTAGTTGATGGGGTCGGGGTTACAAGAGAAAGAAAGGGATTTGATGTCCATGCATCCTCTCGTTTTTTCAATTCCTGAGGATGGGACTTATACACCCATGAGGGAACAACATCAAGAAATACATTGGGATTACTTTTAGAGGTATTCCATATTCTGGATTTTAGAGAGAATAAGAGAAGGACAATGCATAGGACCTAATAAAATGAAAAGGAAAGTCTTTATCCTCACTGTCTAAAATGGGGAGGTTTCTGGCACTACCACCAATGTTGGGGTTCTCATTACCACAAGAATTTTTAATATAAAATTATATAAGGATCTCAACACTTAGGTAGGATAAATTAAATACCTCTATTACCATGGGAATGATTATTCAACAGGACATGTTGATGTTCCCTAGGCTTTGATATTACATATCTACAGGATTTGTGGAAGGCCTCCTCTTGGTCCCTCTATAACAAGGGATCCAAGGGAAGAGGTTAAATATCATTGGTGGAATTAAAAAGGGTCCCACTGGATGGATTTAACATGTACTGACTCTAATGGAAAAATGTGTATCATACTAGTAAGGCATGGCCGAGCAAAAGGTGGGTCACACAAGGTAGACCTGGGTGTTATGAAGAGGCATTTCAAAGGGTGGACCCAGGGGAGTTGAGGAGGTCTCATGCAGGGTAGACCGGGGAAATTTGATGATAACATTGGTAAATGAAAAAAACATGATTAAAATACTTGTTTGAGGCATTTATCAAGGTTCTAAGGGTCTCTTTAAGTGTCTTTGGATGACTAGTTCTCAATTATCAGGCTTTGGAAGGGGACTTATTTCTATTGTGTTGGGACTAAGGGAGATAGTTTGTGCAAGTTTTATTGTGTTTGAAAAACGTTGGAAACTCTAATCCCATTATCCTCATTTTTTTATCTTTTTTTCATGATTAAGGAACTAATTTTTGTTTTTAAGGAATTTAATGAAGGACTAAGGAAAGATGATCCTTGAGGCTTCTTCAAGTCTTCCAGTCTTTCTAAATAGGGAGCCCAAAGGTCATATATATTGGAATTTTCAAGACCCTAGGTGAATGAGCAAGATTCTATAGGTGTATCACACTAGGTATTGCATGAGTTTAACCTATGTGAGGCTCTTCTTCAGGCATGTCTGGGTCTTGTGTGATGGAGCTGGTGCACAGGCTGGACCTACACAATAAAAATAGTTACGCCTTGTGTGGTATTTCATGGGCAAGTGTGAAATCCTTAATATCATTCACATCTCCTTTCTGCAAGGTATTTGTTATGCTTACATGAAAAAAATGAGATTTCAATACCCCTAAAAACCCAGAAAACCTAAAAAAGGAATACAAAAAACCCTTAAAAAACTAAAAAACCATAAAATACCCTAAAACCACTAAAAATAAAAATATCTTATCATTTATATAAATCCCATAAAACCCCTAATGGACCCATAAAACCATTAAATACCCTAAAAACCGCATAACATCCTAACAACCCAAAAAACACCTTAAAATTCCTAGACCCAGTAAAACCCTAAAAAAGTTTAAAACCCTAAAACAATAACAACAGAACCATTAAAACACTAAAATTCTTAAAATACATAACACCCCTAAAACCCCTTAGAATCCTAAAAAACCCAAATCCCATAAAATTCATAAAACCCCATAAAAATACCCAAAATTCTAAAAAACTCTAAAATCCATTAATACCTAATGAAAACCGTAAAATTTCATAAAAACGTTAAGAAACCACTAAGAATTAAAAAAAATGCCACCGCTCTCTCCTGGGATATCCCTCCCGATGCGGCGATATCTAGGGTTCCCTCTTGGAATCCTCTTTAGCAGCTTCGTTGATCTCTTTCAGATCAGGCTTTGTGTTGTGGATGGATTTATATTCGACAGGATTTATCCCCTGACGAAATCTAGGTGGATGGTCGTTGGCACTGGGTTCCGATGGGTTGTTTCAGGAAATGGTGACGTTGGTTTGGTCTGTATTTTTATTTATTGTGGATCGGCTTTGTTAGATATGGATCCTGATCCTCCTCGGGCGTCGTCTCTGTTGCACCTAGGCGGTGGTGGTGATGGTTTTCCAGTCGACTGGGTGAAGTCTTTGAGGTCATTGGTTATGTCAACGCAGGCTTGATGGGTGTTTTTTTGAATGGACTGAGGTGTGCTTGACTTGATCTTCAGCAAGACACTCTGGTGGCTTCGTCTAGGAGGGTTTTGGCTTTGCTTTGGTGACAAGTGGGTTCGGTGGGATTCGCGACTTCTCAGTGATGGTGCTTACGGCTCTATGCTTGGATATGCGCTTCTTGTTTGGACCCAAGGAGGGTCTTGGTGGATTTTTAGGCTTCTTGATGGGTCATGGTGTCCGATAAGGGTGAAGATGTAGGTTTTCTTTTCTGGTTCCAATTTCTTTTCCTTGGATCTTGCTGCTGATGTAGGTATAGTCATATTGTGCTGCGTTTGGTTTGATATGCTGGTCTGTGTGTTCTTGAATTGTGGATGGTTTGGTTTTGTGTTGCTGTTACGGCTGAATGATGAGTTTAAGGAGTTGTGGATGATGCAGAATGGGTTTAGGCATGGGTGTGGGTGGCCTTTTGTTTCTGATTTTGATGGGATGCTGGAACCGATTTGGTCAGGAAGAGTTGGTCGCTGGATTTTGAGTTGTTATATGGCATCTACTGCTGGATGTAGGTTCTTTAATAAGTTGCAGCTGAATTTTGGTCGGATATTGTGTTGCTGGATGATGAGATATTGGACTTTGGCTACCGCTTCCATTGAGAGAAGGTGGTGGGTGCTGGAAATCCGGTATGGTGGTGTTGATTCGTGTTGGTGCTTCTGGTTTCTGAGGTGGAAGCGGGATGCTGGCTGTTGGAATCTGATGGGTTAGACTTTGGCTGCTTCTTGGCAGAGATGTGATGTTGCTAATGCTTTGGAGGTGATGAAGTTGTTGTGTATGGTGATAGTGTTGCTACTGCTGGATGTTGGTTGCTGCTTGGTTGGAACAGATGCTTGATCTTTCTTGCTTGGCTTTGTGTGTTTTTAATTTTTGATCTTTCTTTTTTTGGGGTCTTTTGCATCTTGGGTTTGTAAAGGGTTTTTGGGTGCGGGTCGTTTCACCCCTCCCCACCCTTGTCTGCTGCGTCTTTTTTTCATAATAAAATTTGGGGGGGGGGGGGGGTCGGGAATAGCCCGATCCTCGCATCTTCCTTGCCCTAGAAATTAAAAATCCCTAAAATCCCTAAAAATAATAAAACCATGATAACCCTATAACCCCTAAAAACCAAAAAAATGATAAAAATTCTAAAAAAATATAAATAACACAAGAAATCACTGAAACTCCCTAAAATACCATGAAAACCTAGAACCCCTAAAACAATAAAAACCCAAAAACCACTAAAAATCCAAAAAAACTTTAAAAAGCATAAAAACCCTAAAAACTGAAAAATAGTAAAATCCCCAAAAATCCAACCCCACCAAAAATATACATAAAATCCCTAAAAATCCTATAATCCTATATTCTTAAAAACACAAAAAAAATTCCTAAAACCTATGAAACCTATTTTTAAACCATTAAAACCCTAAAAATATAAAAAACCTAGAAAAACATACAACCCATAAAACCCCGAAAAACCATTAAAACACTTAAAGCCCCTAAAATCCCAAATATCAGAAAATACCCTAAAACCCCAAAAGACCACTAAAAACCATTAAACTCCATTAAACATCCTAAAACCCATAAAAACCCTATAAATCCCTATGAACCCCAAAAAACCTAAAAATGCTCTTAAACCCCCTAATAAACCTAAAACCCATACAAATGAACTAGAAATAATACAACCCCTAAAAACATAAAACACATTAAATATTAAATAACTATAAAACCCCCTAAAATTCAAAAAAACCATAAATACCTAAAAACTGTTAAAACCCATAAAAATCATAAAATTCTATAAAAACCCTTAAAAAACTAAAAACTCAAAAAACACAAAAAACCCCTAAGAGACCTTAATAACCCTTTAAACCCCTGAAAACCCATGAAAACCCTTATTAACCACTACAAATCCCATTAATCATAAAAATATTATTAAACCTTAAAAATCACTAAAATCCCAAGAACCATAAAAACCCCTTAAACCCCTAAATACCCTTTAAACCCCATAAAACCCTAAAAAAATCCAAACAACACTAAAAAACCTTAAACTCCTTAAAATTAATAAATACCAAAACCCCAACCCCACCCTAAAAACAACTAAAAACATAAAACACCTTAAAAGATGATAAAAATCCTAAAAACTCTAAAAAACATGTAAAATACTAGAAACCCCTAAAAGAATGTAAAATTTATTAAAACTGATTAAAGATATTAAATAACACTAAAAACCCTAAAAGATCCTAAAAATCCTTAATTACTATAAAACCACTAAAATCACAAAAAAATCAAAAAAACACCTATAACACTTGGAAAACACTAAAACCTCTAAAATCACTAAAAAACATAAAAACACAAAAAAAATTATAATACCCTTTGTATAATAAAACCCATTAAACCATAATAAACATAAAATTGTACTAATAAATATGAAAACCACTAAAGAACCTTTAAAACCCTAAATTCCCCTAAACCCCCTAAGAACACCTAAAACACTAAAACTCATAGAACCCCAAAACCCCTCGAAAACCCCAAAAACACTTAAAAATCCTAAAACCCCTAAAACCCCTAAAATTACATAAAATCATAAATAACCCTAAAATCTCTAAAAAGTAATAAAAAGATCTAAAAACCCATAAACCCCCTAGAATCATAATAACTTCAAAACCCCAAAACAATAATAAAACCAACTAAACCCTAAAATACCCTAAAATCGTAAACAACACTAAAAACCCTAAAAACCCATAAAATACTGAGAAACCCCAAAAACCATAAATACATAAAAAAATCTAAAACCCCCAAAAAAATGAACAATCCCAAAAAAACCCAAAAACCATAGAAACCCCCAATTCCACAAAAAATCACAACCCTAAAAACGCTAAAAACATTTAAAACCCTAAAAACCCTAATAACATAAAAAACATAAAAACTCTAAAAATATTTAATTACCGTAAAACCCCTAAAACCCTAAAAACGTATAAAAACTCTAAAAACCCATTAAAACCCAAAAACCCAAAAACCATAAAAAAATCATAATACCCTAAAAGCCCTATAAATCTCATAATACCCTAAAAATTATAGAAGACACTAATATCCTTAAAAACCACAAAAAAATCCTAAAAATTTATCAAACCACTAAAATACGTAATACCCCCCAAAACCCCAAAAACCATACCACCCGAAAACCATAAGATCCCACAAAACCCAAAGAAACCCCCTAAATCCCTAAAAAACTAAAATCCCTAAAAAATCCTAAAACCCAGAAAACACTAAAATCCTTATAAATACCTTAAAATATATACAACCATTAAAGTAATAAGAAACCATAAAACCTGTACAACCATAAAAACCCATAAAACCCTTAAAGCCCCCAAAATTTCCATAAAAATCCTAAAAATACCATAAACACATAATAACATTAAAAATACCAATGAACTCATAAAACCTTAAAACCAATATAAAAATCCAAAAAAAATTAATATCCCTAAAAATATAAATTCCCTAAAACCATAAAAACTGTAAAACCCTTTAAAATAATAAAAGTTACCTAAAACCCTGAACACCATTAAATATCATAAAACCCCTTGAAAACTATAAAAACTATAAAAACCATAAAAACCCATAAAAACTATTAAATAACCTAAAATCCCTAAAAACCCTAAAAATAGAAAAACCCCATAAAAGACACTAAGAGACACTAAAACCCTAAAAGACCCTAACAAACCCAAAAAAAAATCTCAAAACAACATAAAAACTATAAAATACAATAAAACCACAAAAAACCCTAAAACACTAAAACCCTAGAAAACCCTAAATACCCTAAAAACTAACCAAACCCTAAAAATTAAAAAATCCATAAAAACCTTAAAACCCTTTATAAAACTCGAGAAAATACTTTTATCCTTAGAAAACCTTAACAGACAACTAAAACCCTAAAATCTTTAAAAACACCCCATAACCCTAAACACCTCTAAATATTCCTAATCCCATAAAATTCCCCCATAAATCCCTTGAAACCATGTAAACCCCTAAAAATACTAATGGCCCTTTAAACCCCTAAAATGACCATAAAAATAAAAAAAAAACTAAAAACACCCTAAAACTCCTAAAAGACCATAAAACCCTAAACACTCTCCAAACTCAAAATGACCCTAAAACCCACGAAAACACTAAATCAAAAAATACATAAAAAATCACAAAAAACTAAAATAGCATAAAATTAAAAAAACCATTAAAACTACTAGAAACCCTGAAAAAATAACTACATATCCAAAAAAATAAAAACCCCAAAAACCCCTAAAAAATAATAACCCTAAAAATTTGAAAATCCCTAGAAACCCTAACAAACAAGAAGTAATATAAAAAACCCTCAAACACCTATAACCCTTTAGAAAACAAAAAACTACTAAAACAAATAAAAGAAACTAAAACCTAAAAAGCCAAAAAAACCCTTAAAACACTATAAATAACTAAACCCCCTAAAACCCCTAAATCCCCTAAAATCCCTAGACTCCTTTGAACCCCCAAAAAGACCCTACACCATCCTAAAATACCCATAAGGAACCCAAAATTTTCAAAACATTTTCCTAAAAGCCCTAAAACCCATAAAACACTAGAAAACACTAGAAACCCTTATAAAATCATTAAAAACCATAAAAACCCTTAAAATAACCAAAAATCTCTAAAACCCCACTATAAACATGAAAATAAAAACAAACTAAATCCCCTACAAGTCATGAAAACACCTCAAAATTACCAAAAAACCTAGAAATAACTAAAATAATAAAACAGTAAGCCACCAAAAAGAACAATGATTCACTAGAACCAATAAAAACTCTAAAAATCCTACAAACAGTATATCCCCTAAAATTCCATTAAAACCCTAAAAACTATAAAAACATGAAAACACTAAATACCCCTAAAAACCATAAAATCTTCTAAAACCACAAAAACCCTAAACCCCTAAAAACCCTAAAAATCCTTAAAATATCTTATAACCCAAATAACCCTAAAGACCCTAAAATCATAAAATCCGAAATGAACCTAATAACCCTAAAAGACAATAAAACCCAAAAACCCCAAAAACCCTAAAAACCGTAAAATCACTAAAAGAAACTAATAACCCATTAAACATAATAAAAGGCCAAAAACATCCTAAAAACCTCTAAAAACACTAAAAACCTAAAACATTAAAACCCCAAAGAAACACATAACACCCATAAAATCCTTAAAATTGTAGAAACAATAAAAATAACTAAAACCCCCAAAACAAATCAAAAATCCCCAAAAAACCATAAAATATTCTTAAATACCATAAAACTATAAAACCCATCAAAAACTTGAAATCCCATAAATAAATCCTAAAAAAGTTAAAAAACAATAAGAAACCATAAAACCTAAAAACATAAAAATCAAAAATATCCTAGAAACCCTAAAACTCCATAAAAAAATAAAAATACCAAAAAATATCAGAAACGATAGAAAACTCTAAAACCCCAAAAATCCCCAAAAATCCCAAAAATACACAAAAATCCCTCAAAAATACCAAAATCAACATAAACTCTTAAACACCCAAACATCCTAAAAACTTAAAAACCCTAAAACCGATGAAAATATAAAAACTCACAAAAGACATAAGAAACCCAAAAAAACAATAAAAAAAACCACCCCCACAAACCCCCTAAATGACCCTAAAAACCCTAAAGACCATAAAAAACCCAAAAGACACTAAAAACCATAAAAACCTAAAAGCCCATAAAACCATATAAAATATTAAAGGTTCCTAAAAAATTTAAACACCTTAATAAGCTCTGAAACTAAAAAAAATTATAACAACCTTAACAAAATAAAACAACCCAAAAACTATAAAATATCATTTAAAACACTAATAACCCAAAACCCCCCAAAACCCTAATCTCCATAAAAATATCAAAACCCCCAAACCCTAAAAACACTAAAAACCCAAAAATCCAAAAAAAACTTACAAACCTAAAACCCTTAAAAACCCTACAACCCTAAAAACCACTTAAAATTCAAAAAAACCCTAACATGACCTAAATACCCTTCAAAATCCTAAAAACCATAATACCCCTAAGAACATAAAAAAAATCCAAAAACCCTAAACCCCCCAAAAATCATTTGAACCCTTAAAACTCACAAAATACCTAAAACACCTAATAATAGTAATACAACTCTAAATCCACTTAAAACCCAAAAATTCCAAAAAACCCACAAAAACCTTTAAAACCCATTTAATACCATAAAAACGCTAAAAATACAAAAAAAACCCAAAAAACCCTAAAACCCCCTAAAGAGCCCCAAACCCCCTAAAATTCCCTTAAAACCCTAAAAAACCCAAAATCCCTAAAAATCCATAAAACAAAAAACCCCCTAAAAACCTAAAAACCTTAAAAATCTAATATGGCCTAAAAAACCCTAAAACCCCCTAAAATCCCCAAAACCCCCGAAAAACCCGAAACTCATAAACCCCTAAAAACTCAAAAATACTAAAACCGCAAAATCAAAAAAACCCCTAAAATTATAATGATATGAAACCCTAAAACCCATAAAAACCATAAAAACAAACTCTAAATCCCAAGAGCCCCTAAAAGTCCATTAAACATAAAAACTCAAAAAGACCCTAAAACTATTCAAATCCCTAAATGACCCTAAATACATATAATAAACCAGAAATATGATAAAAAACACTTAAGCACACTAAAATACCTTTAAAACTCTAAAAACACTAAAACCCTTACAACACCCTAAAAACCCTTAAGACCTAAAAAACCCCATTTAAACCCAACAAAAGCCTGTAAATCCACTAAAAACTATATAAACCCCAAAAGGCCCTCAAAATATAACAACCCTAAAAATCTTAAAAACCATAAAACCCTTAAAAATATAATATCCAAGAAACCCTAAAACATCATTGAAAACCTAAAAAATCTAAAAAAACCATTAATCCCCTTAAATATTGCTAAATACCCTAAAAACCCTAAACCAAATGAAAATCATAAACCCGCTGCCCAAATCCTTAAAATGACCTAAAACACATAAAAATATTGAAAAATCCCTAAAACACTAAAACCCATAAAACCGTAAAAAACCCTAAAACCCAAAATATCCAAAAAAAACCCCAAAAACCCCAAAAACCCCTGAAACACTAAAATTACTACAAAATCTAAAAAAACCTAAAACCCTAATAACCTTAAAAATACCCTAAAATAACAATGAAAAACAAAACAAATCTATAAATACATAAAAATCCAAAAATACCATAAAACCTATAAAATCACTAAAAACCCTAAAAACCATAAAAATCATAAAACACCGTAAAATAATTAAAACCCTCAAAACCTCTAAAAATATTAAAAGAAATAAAAAACTAAAAAACCTATAAAACCCATAGAAACACTAAAACCCCCAAAGGATGATAAAAATTTAAAACCTCTAAAATGCCCTAAAAGGCCTAATAATCCATATAACCCTTAAAACAAACTAAAAACACTAAAACTAAACTATGTAACCGAAGATAACTTTATCCCCCTAAAGGATTCTAAAAGTCCCTAAAACCCCTAAAGGAACCTAGAAACCCAAAAGGACCCTAAAAACACTAATAAACCTAAATCCCTTTAAAACCCTAAAAACCCATTATGAGAAATAAACCCAAAAAACCCCTAAAGAACCCAAAAAAACCCATAAAACCCTAAAAGAACATAAAAACACTAAACCTAAAAGGACCTAAAATCCTTACAAAAAACACAAATTTCCCTAAATACACCTAAAACACTAAACCTATAAAATTACCTAGAACCCCTAGAAGACCCCAAATCCCCCTAAAAACCAAAAATACCACCCTAAAAATTAGAAAACCCCCTAAATTTCCCAAAACCCCCAAAACCCCTTAAAACATTAAATCATTAAAAGCCTCTAAAATCCCTAAAAATACTAAATACCCTAAAAACCTCAAAAAAACATAAAACCCTAAATCCCTCCTAAAAACCCTAAAAAACAGAAATCCCTAAAAAACAAAAAATACCTAAGAATCCAAAAAGGAAAAAAGCCTAAAACCCTTAAAAACTCAAAAAATCCCCAAACCACCCTAGAATCCAAAACACACAAAAAACCATAAAACTCCATAAAACCCAAAGAAACTCCGCAAACACCTTAAAACCATAAAACCCAAAAAAGATCCTAAAAACCATTAAACACCAAATAAACTCAAAATACCTTAAAAATATATAATCTATAAATATCTAAAAACACTAAAACCCTTAAAAATCCTAAAACCACTAAAAACAATAAAAAACATTTTTAATACCAATGTAATCCGCAAAATCCCTAAAATTGCTTAAATAACTAAAACACCCCTAAAACACCACAAACCGCAATAAAAACCTAGAAAATAAATACCCTAATGATCCATAAAACCATTAAAGAATCCTTTTAAAACCCTAAAAACCTAAAAAATCTTTAAAACCCTTGAAACCATGAATATAATTCAAAACTCCAAAAAAACCCTTATAAAACTCAATATTAATCCTAAAAACCCATGAAACCAAAGAAACTACTAAAAACCCCTAAAACCATTAAATCCCCCTAATAAACCCTAAAAATATAAAAATCTAAACCCCACTAAAACCCTAAAACCCCCCAAAAACGGAAAATACCATATCCTTAAAAACCCCAAAACCCCAAAACCCCAGAATGAATAAAAACGCTGAAACACTATATTAGTAAAAAAAATCCTAGAAAACCCAAAAACACTTAAAATATATAAAACCCATAAAAAAATAAATCATAAAAATAACCCTATCCTTCCCCACAAAATACCCTAAAACTATTAAAAACCTGAAATCACAAAACCCAAAAGTTCTAAAAACCATAAAAAAAATCCTAAAACCATTAAATAATCATAAAGAAAACCTAAAAATAAAAAACTAATAAAACCCTATGCCCCTAAAAAATGCAAAAAAATCTAAAAACCCTAAATAAACATAAATACCCTAAACCCATTAAAATCCATTTAAAATCCTGAAAAAAATAAAATTACAAAAAAGGATAAATACACTAAAAAATCCTACAAAACCCTAAAAACCATAAAACCCTAATATAACCCTAAAATTTATGAAAACCCCAAGAACAGTAAAAGACCCCTAAAACCAATAAATGATCCATAAAACCCTAAAAATTATTGAATCCTAAAAATATTTAAAACCCCAAAACCCCTAAAGATACTAAAAATACTAAATAACCTGAAAAATTTAAATCCCTAAAACCCTTAAATATCCTAAAACCCAAAATACCCTTAAAAAATGTTTAATATACTAAAAGAACCTAAAACCTATAAAAGACCCTAATAATATATAATTACCATAAAAAATCTAAATTACCAAAATATCCCATGAAAACCCTAAAAAACTAAGAACACTAAACAACTCCAAAAGGATGTAAAACCCCTTATAACCCCCCTTAATCCCAAAAAACCCTAAAAATATAACATACTCAAAAACTATAAAAATTAAAAAAAACCCTATAAACCCCCTTAAAACTATAAAACTCAAAATCCCTATAAAATACTAAAAAATGTAAAAAGGAATAATAACATTAAAGTCATAAAAATGACTAATAAACCATTAAAAATCTAAAACCACGTAAAACCCCCAAAAATCCTAAATACCTAAAAATACATTTTAGACCCTTAAACCACAAAAAAAACTATAAAAACTAGAAAACCCTTAAAGTACCTAAAAACCAAATACTACCCTAAAAAGAAACAATTAACCATATAAATCCTTAAATTCCCTAAAATAACTTAAAATCCATTAAAAACCAAAATACCCAAAAAATACAAAAACCGTAAAAATCCCTTAACCCCCTAAAAAGACCTTAAAACCCTAAAAATATATAAAATAACCCTAAAACAACCATAAAACCGTTTAAAACCCATATAAACCTATTAGATAAGAAAATTCATAGGAACTATAAAAGCACTAAGAAAACCCTAAAACTCTAAAAAACAAAAACCCCTTAACCCGCCCCCCCTAAAATAACAAAATTTAGTAAAACACCTTAAAACCCAAAAGAACATAACAAAAAAACCATGAAACCCCTAAAGTATATAAAACCATAAAAGACACTAAACCCCTAGATATGACAAAATACACTAAAAACCCTATTAACATTAAAATATATAAAAAAAATTACATCTTAAAAGAATCTTAAAACCCCTAAAAACCTTTAATCCCATAAAATCCATATAAAATCCTAAAATAAATAAAACCCCCTAAAATACCCTACAAGACCTAAAAATCCCTAAAAACCATGAAAACGCCGCAAAACCCCCAAAAAATAAAACCAACCTAAAATAAAAAACGAAAACACTTAAATTCCATAAAAGTCCTAAATATACCTAAGACCCCAAGAAATAATTAAAACCATAAAAAAGTAACAATACATCAAAAATTTAGAAAACCTAAAATTTGTAATACCACTTAAAAACTTGTAAAAACAAAAAATGACACTAAAACAACTAAAATGTCCCTCAAATATAAAAAATCCCTAAATTATAAAAAAACTCTAAAATTTACCAAAAATAATAAAAACCATTAAAATATCTAAAAACATTTTGAAACCCTAAAACCCAAAAAAACATTAAAACCCCTAAAACCAAAAAAAAACTTCAACCCTACAAGAAAAATTTAAATACTGCCAAAAAAGAGCTTTAAACCCCTTAGAACCCGTAAAATCCATAAAATCATTGAAGAAAATTAAAAACTCTAAAAACCAACCCTTAATTACCCCTAAAAATCCAAAAAAAATCCTTAAATCCCTAAAATCCAAAAAATTTATACAATACAATAAAAGACCCTAAAACCCCTAAAAGGACATAAAACACCCTAAAACCCTAAATACCCTAAACTCAATAAAAATGTATAAAGCACCATAAAACAATAAAAATCCTAAAAAACTAAATCCTTTAAAAATCCATGAAACCCAAAAAAACCCAAAAATCTCAAAAAACCACTAAAAATTATTAAAAACACTAAAATTCCTAAAACCTGAAAACCCCCAAATACTGAAAAATACCTAAAAACAATAAAATACCTAAAAATACATAAAAATAACTAAAAACTAAAAAAATCCTAAACATCTATATAATAAAATAAATATACCAATTTGACACTAAACCCCACTCAAATGACCGTAAAAGACACTAGAAACCAATAAAAGACTCAGAAAACCGTAAAAACACAAAAACCCTAAACCCAATATAATTACCCTAAAACCCCTAAAATACCATAAAAATCCTAAAGGAATAATAAACCCATAAAACATTAAAATATCCTGGTTTCTAATGGAAATGTAACTTCGTTGGGGAGATCATTATTTCTGAATGGTTTCCAACATGAGTTTTTTTGGAACTAGAAACACCAAATGGTTTTGTATCCATAGGGGTCTATTTTCCAAAGATAGGTTCTAATTGTGGATTTTATCCCATGATTCTTAAAAACATTCATCGGTTGAGAGGATGGGTGGTCGGGCTTATCACAGCCTTTTGGCGGGGAATTATTACCTACTTCGAGACACTCTTATATATTTAAGATATGTTATTGAATACTTCTTATTAAGTATTATGTTGGTTATCCCAATATTATCTCTCCATTATTAGTAAATGTTGAATTTAGAATCATCCATATCTATTCGAGGTTCTTTAAAAATTCAGATATCTATATGTTTCAATGGTTTTCATTGATTGTATCCTCATATACACTACATAGATATTTTTTGGTCATTTTTATGATGATGTTGGTTTTGTAGGCACACAGTTTGGAACTCTGGAGTTTATGGTCATATAGGTATATGATTGTCACTGTGGAATTTATTGTCATCCTGGGAGACAGAAGTTGTTATGTTGTTTGGATTGAACCCATAGGTGGGATTCCTATTTATCCTTGTGAAAGGAATCATAAATCATGTTGTTTCATGTCACTTAGAAGAAAACATAATACCTATTATGGTTTCTTGATAAGGACTGAACCATACTGTTTAATGTCATGTGTTAAGGACATTAAATTGGAAGATGACTGGCCAAATATTGAAGTGGGACTTATACCAGAGTAGCCCAAAGAACATGGAAGGGATAAGAGTTTCCAAGTTGAATTAGACCCTGTTGGGGTATAATCAAGAATAACATGGTTGGTTTGTGGTATTGGGTTGGAACCTCATATAGGATTTCTAAGAATCCCATTTAGATAGGAATCAAATCCCACGTAGTTCGTTATTGAGGACCCTCGACTATGGGGGACTTCATGGGTATGTATTCTAGGAGATTACGGACCATTTAGATGATAGGTTAGGGATTACTCCTAAGATGTATATCCCCAGTGGAGGGACTGTGAGGGATGTTTTAACTCATGTTGATTTGGAGGCTTAACTCAAGGTTTACTCCTGATGTAGATACATAGATTAAGGAAATTGTCATTGGGGTTATTCATAAAGAGGATTCCCATTAATCTCATACACTATGTGGGTTTCCTACATATCCCAATTGACAAGAATTGGAGTTCCCATAGTTCAATCCATTGAGGTAGATTATGCAGATGTTGCAATCATTAAAATACTTTAAACTCACATGGGTCATGATCAGTGTGATAAAAAATAGGATATGAATGATTCAACATACCACATACATTCATTCCTTTGATGATAGAAGAGGTTGGGTTTATGACAGAACAGGTCGGGGATACGACACTTCCATATCATCACATTACATTTTATGAGAGTCTAAGGTAAGGAATGAATGAAGGTGGCGGATGTAGAGATGAGAAATATTGCAACATTCTACATGGAAGGCTAGGGGTTTACACTGGGATTGTTTCCCTAAAATTGGTTCTATAGTAGAATGAGGATCTCATTCGATGTGTAAGGGAAAATAAAGTGTGATGTTTATGCTCCATGCTAGGATCTAGAGGCTCCAAATCTCAGAGACTATAATGGATAAATAGAGTCACATACATGGAATCTGAGAATGTAAATTCTTCAACACTTTCCCTAGGATAATGGTCAATGTGACCATAGATATCCACTTCTATAGACACCTTGAGTATCGCTACCATATGATTGGACAAGTGTAGGAAACCTATGACCGTAAAAATCCAAATCCAAAAGGGATACATGCTTATGTTACATTCCCTAAGGTTTTGTAAATCAGGAGATCGTGCTATCAGTTTTAACTTGGTCCCTTTCAGAAAAGGGTGACATGGAAGGAGAGGCCCTTCCCTGGGTGACTTTGAAGAGGTCTCTAAAGAAAGGCTCACATAGTTCATGGGTGTAGGTTCTCATCATAGGTTCACCACGTAAGTTCCCAGTTTAGGTGTACCACCTAGGTCATTGGAGGAACAAAAAGGCCTTCATGTATAGTAACAAAGGATGCATGTAAATAATATGCCTTAGGAAATGGACTACCAGAAGACAACACTTGGGTAAAGATTTAACCTAATCATTCTAGGTCTCCTATGGAGTCCTTGAAATTATTCTAACACGTGTATTTGATTGGGGATAGGGACCTCATAGAGGTGACTTATTTTTATAGGGTAAGGATCCTCATATAGGTGTCTTTTATTTTAGACCCTGAAGGGACATTGATCTTACTTTCCCCTTTAATTCCCTCTTATCTAGTGTTTTATAGAGAAACTTGAGAAATGTTGGGGGACCTGGGTGATGGTTTTGTGCAATTAGGGATCTAGGGGGTCTTCCAGGTATTCATTATTTTCAAATGAGGAGCCCAAGGGTCCTATTTATAGACATAGAGGGACCTGGTCGAACTAGTTTATCCACATAGGTCCTCATAGTGGGTCTACAGTGTAGTTGTCCCATGTTGGTGTGGAAACATAACTAGTATTCAAAGGATCTCAATGTAGGATATTTGTGTTGGTGTACCACACATGGGGTGGGTTGTGCCTTTTGGGAAGTGCAGGTGGTAGGTGGAGGTGGAAGGCACATGTTCCTGGCATTTGTATACCATTCATGGGGGCTAGTTAGACCACATTAGAGAACCTACTTATATATATCTCACGGACTATTCCCCACACCCCTACTCTGGATCATTGTCGGGCTATGGTCTTGGCCCTTTTTATAGTTTCCTTCACTATTATTACTTACCAATTTCAAAAAATAGAGACTCACACCACAATTTTTTTGAGCCAAATAAAGGACTTTTTTGGGTTGTGGACCAAGAAAATCCAATCTTCTCCTTCCTCCATAAAGACGTATTTTAATAAAATATATAATTTACTATCTGAGTGATGCTCACATATTTAATTTTGTGGAAAATTTATTGAAACACATTATATGGTGTCCACAAAATCCCCCACATAGACTTATATTTGTTAGGAATGAAAAGAATTTGGTTCTAAGGTAACTATAGGGCACCATGATGTTCTATGATATCATTTAATGGTCATTGGAGCTGTGTCCAACATGGAAGGATTCTCTAAATTCATCCTAATACATGGGGCCTATAGATCATAGTTTGACTGATTCTAGGGTTACATTAACAACCCTATAAACTTTTCATATTTTTTTCATCACCATAATTTTTTTGTAATCTCAATATGAAAGAGACTTAGAGGGTTAGACTTGTCTTTTTCTCAGGCTGCCCTTTTTGGGTTTTCTCCCTAAAAATATTTTTACCTTTTAATTTTTAATTGCACAATATTTTCTAATCCATACCGAGTATAGGTCTAGCGAGCTGAGACTTGACTTCTGTCCACAATACCCTTTCTAGATTTTTCATCATGGTGAGTACTATGTATATTTATATGTGTTGTTTAAAGTCATTAATGTTCGATTGATAAAGATAATGTTATATGTTTCATATATTTAACCATTAGTTTTTAAATTATAACACAAATAAGGATTTATGGCTAGTTATTCTATAATATTTTTTAGATACTTTAATGGGAATCTTAAGGCAGTTTTGTGATCTATAAATCTAAAACATGGTAATTAATAATATATAATTCCTCTCCTAAGATAAAAGTTACAACAGGTTGATAAAACTAGTATGGGGAGTTGTTTCATGCAAGACTAACTAGGGCATGTAATGCATATTCAATAAGTAGAATCCTTCATTTGATAGGTCTATTATGTTGGAATTTTTATGAAAGGCCAACTAGGGCATGTACTGCAATGTTTGGTAAAGGAACTCTCATGAATTTTGACATTGACTTACTGATGAACAAAAAATGTTTAATATACGGATGTATGAATACCATAGTGGGTGGTTTTGATAAGGAAATATATATAGAAATAATGGGATCAACAATACCAACACCAGCCAAAAATGAGAAACCACTTCTACATGAATTTGTTGTGTAAAGGAATGTACGTTTTTTATATAGGGGCTTTGTGATACTAGGTACTATACAATTTTATGTCCTATTGAAAGGACATTAGGGGGATAGTTTCATTTCATGTAGCAAGGACATTAGGGGGATCTATGTTAAGGTATTTTATCATTTACTGAGGGTTTTCAATTATCCGATTCTTGATAATCAATTTGGAAATGTGATACTATATTCAGGTATGAAAGGAGAATGTTGTAAGCTGTTATTTGGGGATTTCCAGATCTAGGGGGTGGTATAGAGAAACGAACTTATGATATTATTGGATGTCTCTCCTGAGAACAAAGTTACCAATGATTTAAAACCCCATTATGAGGGTTGTTTTTAGAAAATTCACATATTCAATAATGATATCCTTAGTCTAACATTCCCGTTATGTGGGTAGACTTATTCAAGGACAACTGAGGAATGTAATTCATTGTCTTCTAAAGGAACTCTCAATAATGTTTACATTATGTCATTAAAAGCTGATGACTGTTTATGGGGATTTTTATTTTCCTAGGAAAATAGTTTGGTTTGTAGATAATGTACCTAAATATGAAAGGTGTATTTCAAGTTGGACTTTACATAGAATAGGGAAAATAAATTCTCTATGTCGTTTTGACCCAATCACAGGAAGTATAATGCCTATAGTTTTAGGGAAAATGACATGGACTATAAGATTATGTAAACAATGGATGATATGTGGTCAAATGACATAAGTTTATTCAAATATTATTTGAACATGCTAATAGGGGGAAGTATAAACCATGGTCTTGGAGACTTTCAGGTTAGCAGAAAATCTGTGGGACAAATATGAAAGGGATGACCATTAATAAACGAGTTCCAGTATACCATCATCAAATCTTAAAAATGTAAAGAAGTTTCTTCTCCCAAAAACAAATCTTCGGCTTGTTGAAAATCCTATTATACATGATATTTTATGCAATTCAAACTAGGGAATGTAATTCACAAACAAAAAGTGGAATCATTAGGCTGATAGATCTATTTTTTAGGTGACTTATGCAAGGCCAACTAGGACATGTACATCATAGTGGGGTAAATGAACTCTCTTGTTCCAGACATTCTAGCATCAGAAGTCGAGTAAATGTTATGGATATATAATGTAATTTTGTATTATGAGTATGAAATGATAAAAGGGTTATTGTTTGATGTATATAGGATGCATCACACTGATACAACCCTTGAATTTTGAGTCCCTTACAAAGATCAAACTCATATGTAGAATGGGGACATATCTTGTTTCCTTGGTGGGATCTCTAAGGGGTGGTCCCAAAAATAAAATATATTGATTATATTTTATTGACTGTATATAGGAGAACTAAAATTTTCTTTTACCCCATGGATAGAGTTATGGATTAATGCCTAGGATTCACTAAATTTCTAAATAGGTTGAGAATCAAGACACAAATAGTTCTAGAGGTACCATTTAGTTTGGAGTCATGCAGCGGGGACATTGGCCATGAAATTTAACATTTTATGGAAAGGATATTGGTGATTCCGATGTGAAAAGGAATATTGTTGCTTGGCTAGAGTGTATATCCCAAGCATCACTACATATCTTATCGGAACAAGAATCATGTGACATGTATTTATAACATATATGAGTTCATGGATAAAGTGGGAACTCGTATCGGATCTACCCAAGTATATCTAACTCGTATAGGGTAGAGTAGGGGATTTTCTAGGTTGTGATGTGGATGGGCCCAGGATTGATTGTCTGGGTGTCACTACATATTGTAATAAAATGAGAATCAAGTGACATGTAGTTCTTTAATAAATGTCCCTTAGCCTGATTAAATTCATAAGTGCAGTATAATAGGGGTTTTTTTTAATACAGGTTCACACATATGATAATAATTCATATTAAATCTCCTCGCATAGATCTAAATCATATATGGATGGAAAAAAGGAATTTTTTTCATCATGTTGTGATTAGGCCCCTGATTGAGAGTCTGGGCATCACTAAATATCTTATATTAGTGATAATTAGGCGACACATAGTTCTTTAAGAAGTTCCCCATGAAATTCTAATCCATACACAGGCAGTGGGGGATTTTAAATTGTGGCTATACTATGGGATATGACCAATGTGACTCTACATATCTCAATATAATGACAATAAATCCACCCATAGTTCTTGAATTCCTTGCAGTTCAACATCATGTGGTAAGGACAGAGGTGAACTAACATGAAGTGATGGAAGTATTGAAGTTGAGACCAACAATGAATGCATGGGAATCACAACATATCTCATAGGGGTGATAATCAAGATTCATGTGGTTCTTGATAGTCTACCTCTGTAGATGTAATTATTGAATAGGTAGTAAAAGGAACATTATGATTTAGTTGTAGTTTGACCCATTATTAGATATCTAAGCATCAATGCGTATCTAAATAGGATGAGAATCAGACCACACATAGTTCTTGAAAGTAATTCCCTTTGTAGATCTAATTCATTCACATAGGGGGTGAAGTGATTTTTTTAGATATTTCGACTGGGCCTGAGATCGTAGATATGGGTGTCACTACATATCTACTAGGGGGGGAATCATTCAACACAATGTTTTTTATATGGTTCCATAGACCAAATAATGTTTTATGCGAGGAAGGTATATTTTAAAATATTTTTCAGATATTTTCCATAATAGTGGTTAGGCTGAAGACACAAAATAGTAGAAGAATAAATCCATATGATCTGGAGGATGTATCAGTATAGATGTGGTTCATACACAAGGAAAACGGAAATTATTTTAATATGGTCATAGATAATCCCATGATTGGAGATCTGTGCATCACTATGTATCTCATTAAAAATATAATCAATCCACACATAGTTATTGGTGACCAGTTTAGTTTATCATCTAGTAGCAAGGACATGAGGTCACCTGATGTGAAAGAAACATTGTGGCTGAACCAAGGGATAAGACCCAGACATCACTACGTATCTTTCTAGGGAAAGAATAAACCCACACGCTGTTCTTTAAAATTATTCCCCATGATGGTCTAATAGAAACAAAGGGATAAATGGGGATCAAGTTCCACTAGGGAGTGGAAATGAGATGAGTGTGGTTTGTGCATGAATGTTACACATCTTTTGAGGGACCACAATGAATTTCCACTCATGGTATCTTGGTGATTTATTAATATCAAATAATGGAGATGTTAACCATATAGTTTAATGTCATGCGGTGAGGATAACTGGTTTATTCAGTTTAATGTATTTCAACATAGACAACATTTCATTTTGTTTATCTTCATGTGACATGGATGATGATAATATTTTGTTTAACTTCATGCAACATGGATGAAAATGGTGCTATGTAGTTTGATGTCCTTCACCTAAGAAGGACTCTCTGTGATTACACAAATTACTTATTTAGGAACCATGAATTAGTTGGAATTGTAGGGAGTTCTCCATCCATTGAGATAGAATAATAACATACATTAAAGTGGACCTTATATATGGAGTAAGACCCCTCCTATTTTGGCTAAATCTTTGGTGGAATATTTATTGGTATCATCGAATTCCTAAAGACCCATACCATTTCTCCTTGGAGGAATTAGAGAAGATGGACCTTCTTGTCAAAGGATCACGATATCTGATTCTAATACACCTCTAGGTGAAACAATATGTGAAATATCTTTTCATGAAATATCTCCAGCTCATCCAGTTGTTTCGGTGATTTCTCATCTGAGGATTTTTGGTCACATATAGAAATAAAGTGTGATGGAAACATAACCTCAATCATAAAGAATGATTCTATCATGTATACTAGTTAATACAGACTCCCTCACATGGCAGTACAGATATTAGTATGATAACCACATAATTCATGAATGATTGTATCTATCCAAGACCTATTATATCTATCCATCATCTTCTAGAGTATGTTTTACAAGGTCTTGTTAAAATCATCTATCTATCCATTGGAAACTGCATGACAACAGGGTGAATTGTTTGATTTGATATTGTATTCCCAATATAGCTTCTCCACATTAGCAGGATAGAAATTGGTGCCATTTTCAATCAAAAGTATTTTAGGGACACCAAATCTAGTAATGATGTTAAATTTGACAAAGCTAACAATGTTATTGGCTCCTAATTCTTTGAGGTGTTTATCTCAGTCTATTTGGAGAAAAAGTCGGCAACAGTATGGATGTACTTGAACTACATAGATATATCTTGAAGATATGGTCTAAAAAAATCCATTCCCCAGGTGGAAAACGGAAAGGAGTATTTAGCTCTATGTAGAAACTACGAGGTTTGATGGATGAAATTGGAATTCACTTGCCATGAAGACACTTCTTAGTAAATTCTATACAATCATGAATAATTGAAGACTAAAAATATCTAATCCTTCATATTTGATCATAAATTTTGTACCCTAATTGGTGGATACCACATGATACTACATGTAATTCTTCCATAACAACCATAATCTCTTCTCCATTAACACATCTGAGAAGGACTCCATCAAATCCTTTCTTATAGAAGTCTTTCTAGTGATTTTGGCCATCATAAGGAGAAAAATTAGTCACTCGTCGCCGAATATGATATATTTAAACCTTTTCTGGTGTAAGTACTCCATCATGGAGATATTCAAAGATGGGTGTCATCTATTCCATTGTAAGGATATATAGATTAGGTATGGGTCTGATTTCATTAACCTCTTCAACTTTGATTCGAACAAATGTTGAAACAATTCGAGGATGGGAAATGTTGATTACTCTTTCATCTTGATTTGGATCTTCCAAAACTATAGCTTTATTTACCAACACATATTTTTGAGCATTATGTGATCATGGGGTGTGAGTCAATTTTGGATATGAGGGAAAATTTTCCATTAAAACTATCATATAATAACAAAAAGGAATTATCTCCTCTTTTCAAATTGAATATTCCCCATTGATATGCTTGATTATTAATTATGGATGATGTTTCACGTCAAGGTGGTTAACTGGTACATGGAGTACCAATTCTATGCTTGAAATTTGAGCCAAATATTATTCCTAATTATTGGTACCACCTTCTATTAATAGGAAGGTGTATAGAAATAGTACCTTCTATTGGGAGATAAGAACAATTCCTAACCTAACTTTGTTAAGCATAGGGTCTTCCATTATCTTCCCCATTAGACTTATGGAATCACTATCAAAGTACATATCCCATGTTCCGGGGCTATCCCGAATAGTGAATATTTATTCATCCGGTAGTTCAGTATTCAATGACGTCTCTTCTATAGACGGGTTCTTAGTGAGGAATTCTGCTAAGGATTGTCCCTTCACTGATTTCTGAGACACAAACTGTATATCAAATAACTATAAGATAAATACCAATTGTTCCAAATGTTCTGTTAGTATTGGAAAACTGAGGATAAATTTGAGTGGTTTATTGTGAGAGAACAAATAGATCTCATGGTGCTTTTGGTAGTTTCTTTGATTTTCAAATGCAAATATTAACACCGAGTACATTTTCTCAATATCTAAATATCGAGTCTCTACATCGACCATGGTTCGACTAAAATAGTAATGATTTTTTTCATTCCCAACATAATTCCTTTAAGCATGGAAATAACCCAATGATCTCTCTAAGGGTGTAACCTACAAAATGAAAGGATTCCCATCAATAGGTGGCATTAATACTGGTGGGATAAAGTGGTATTTCCTGAGGATTCAAATTCCTATTGACATTCATTGGTCCACTAATAAGTAAGACCCTTCATGATTAATTTTTTTATGTTTAAACACTTGCATGTGAGCTTGGATATGAAGTTCCAAATGTAGGACAAGTATCGAGAACATTTTCTCAATATCTAAATATCGAGTCTATACATCGAGCATGGTTCGACTAACATAGTAATGATTTTTTTCATTCCCAACATAATTCCTTTAAGCATGGAAATAACCCAATGATCTCTCTAAGGGTGTCACCTACAAAATGAAAGGATTTCCATCAATAGTTGGCATTAATACTGGTGGGATAAAGTGGTATTTCCTGAGGATTCAAATTCCTATTGACATTCATTGGTCTACTAATAAGTAAGACCCTTCATGATTAATTTTTTTATGTTTAAACACTTGCATGTGATCTTGGATATTAAGTTCCAAATGTAGGACAAGTATCCTTGAATTACTCTCTATTGTTTCTAGTTCTAAGGATGTGACATGAAAAGGATACCTTTAGCATTCTCAAGATCAACTTCGATGCCATGATGGCATATAATGAAGCCAATAAATTTTCTTGATGTTTCCTCGAAAGCAATTTTCAAGGGGTTATTGTTAATAGTATGATATAGAAGAATATAGAAGTTAGTTTCTAGGTCATCCATGTGATTAGAAGACTTTAGAGATTTGACCACTAGATCATCAACATTGCATTCGAGAATCTTTCCCAAGAGGGTTTTAAAGATTTGATGTATAAAACATTGATATGTGGAACTAGTATTATTAAAACCAAAGGGAATTAACTGATATAAAAATATTTCTTGAGTTTCTATGAAGGTTGTGGCTTCTTCATCTTCTAGGGCCATATAAATTTGATTGTACATAGAATAGTCATCCATGATGGAGAGGGATTGACAGTTTCATCAATTAGTAGTTTCATGATTGGAACTGGGAATTCATCCTTAAGACAATACCACTTTATATCTTTGAAATCAATGAAAAATATTATTTTCACAATCTTATTATTCATATTGACAGTGTTGGATATCCATTTAATGTATTTCACCTATTAGAGGAAGTCATCCTTGATCAGTTTATCCACTTCAACCTCAATCTTAGAGGTATGAGTCTGGTGTGTCTTCCTGGCTACTTTATTCTATTCCCAATGATCTTCTAGAAATCCCAAATGATGGGTTTCCACCTCTAGGTCAGGTTCGGGAATCTATTTTTAATTCCCTGAAAAAACATCCTGACGTTACTTTAGGATGGTGGTGTATTCATCCAATTATTTGGGAGTCAAATACACACTAACCAAAGTGGGGCGTGGATCTTATTTTGTACCCTGATTTACTTCTCTGAATTTATCCACAGTGGTGGAGATACATTTATCAAATACTGGAGGGGTGTATCTAAGATAGTCTTTTTATTCCTCTTTATTTTCTACATGCTCTATTATTTGTTCTTATTCTTGGGGAGGAGATAATAAAAAAAGTTCATCTGAGTCAAGAAGGGTTTCTCTATCTGGAATAAAGAGTATGAGGTAATAATTTCATGCTCACTAGTTGTAAGGAATCCTTCTTGTAGTCTTGAAAGGGAAATAAGGGATTGAGAACGAGTCTCTTCACCTTCTCCTATAGTCAGGATGACTTCTTCTAGTTTGTATAGAAAAACTGGGATTTGTTGTTTTTTACGGGATGAAATAAATACATTTTCATTGAATCATTCATTAACACTCAAAGAGTCGATAACTTCTTTAATGGAATTGGGATCAACCATATCAATTGAAATTATAAAAGTTTCTAATTGAAAATGTGAATTTTGGCCCACATATTCAATTTGATTAATAGACAGCACATAATCTTCACTACGATTCTGGAAATGGTTAGGTGAGATCATCTCCGAGCCATTTGGGAAATTGATTTGAGTGGGATTATTATCCATTGGTAGCTTCTCATCATTGTGATAGAACACTGCATCAATGTACTATGTCTCACTGGATTTATACCAGGTCATGTTATCATATAATTTCACAATTTTACCATTAATGTAATATTTGAGACGTTGGTGGTTTGAAGAAGGAATGGACACATGCTGATGTAACTAAGGTCTTCCCAATAGAAAATTAAAAGTTGTGTCCTGCCAAACTACCTGGAATCTTGAGGTAGCCATAAGATCTCTGAACTGGTTCTTAATTGTGATGTCATCAATAAGTTCTTGCTTATTTTTAACATAACCCTATAACATTAGTGTGGAGAGAGAAAAGTTTGATTAATTGAGACCCAGTTAAAGAAGTGTTTGTACTGGGATAAGGTTGACTCCTGAGCCGTAGTCAATAAAGGATCATCAAATATCAATGTCATTTAGTATAATAGATATTAGAAAGGGTTTAACCTGACCTTGTATTAAAATATCCTCATCTTGGTTGTTGAAGGAAATGACATTATGGAATTATACATGATATACTTCAGCAGTAGTGACCTCAACATCAAATTCCTAAGGGCTTGACAATTCCTAAATGAGTGATTCCCATAGGTATTATGAAATACCCATAGAATACATGATAGATATCATAGATGGTACTTGGGTTTTTTTTGTTTCAAGACATCATAATTTTGACCTAGTGTTCTATGTTTTCCTGTATGGATATTCTTTTTTGTAGGTGATTTGGGCGATGATTTTCATGATGTGGATGACTTTTTCTGTGGGATATGAGCTGGAAGTGTTAATGTCCATAGTGGAATAGGCCTGCCAGGTCTTCCTACCTACTGAGGAGGTGGTGGAATAACCTATAACCAATATTCCAAGATAATCATATATGGGAAAACTTTGTCATGTGTGGAGTAATAACTCCCTTTTTCCTGTTGATATTGTTGAATACCTTTCCCACAGGTCTCGACCACGTCAACGGTTCATGCAGGGGTTTGGTTGAATTAATTACAGATAGAACGACCATATCTTCCCCTATATCCTCAAACATGATGACCCCTTCCCTTAGATCCCTAATCATGTGCAGGAGAATCATGTTCATAATCATAATCATCATTTGAGTAGGGATCTGTTAAGTGAATAGTATTAAAAAAACCACTGATCGACTCCTCATCTGATGAATATTCTACAAGGGGTTGACTCTTATTGTACCATTTGTCAAGGTGGTGCTCATGATTTTGATATGGTTAGCATGAAATCCACTAAGGTCAAGGAAAAAATAGTCCATGAACAATATCATCTTCATATGTTTGTTCCTTATCCTTATGGCCATGTTTCTTCTTTGAGAATTGGCCTTTAAGAGGATAAGGCTTTTGATAAAGCTGGGATTGTTGTGGGGAATGTGAAAGGAGGCACAGCTGTCTATTTAAACTATGTTTGTAGAATGGCATGAGTTCAGTTAATTATTTTCTAATCATCTAATCACTGAACATATGTGCATTCTTGATTTTCACTTCTTTCCTCTCTCCTTCCGCCTCTGGATGGGTAATAAAAACATATGCCACCAAGGCTAGTGATTTTTTCCATTTCAATTTCCCAGGATCCACCATCCTTTTTAGAAGTTCCTTGAAAACAAATCACTCCATGATGGGATGTTGCAAAATTTTATAGAAAGGGAATAGTATGGGAGATCCTCATCACCATATTTTTTAGTCTTCTTGGGCATTGGAAACTAGACGATATATTTTTAAATTCTAGGATGAAGTAGCTTGGAACATGGTAATTCCAAAAGGAAGAGAAATTGTTTTTTAAATCCTAAAATTGTCCCATCCTCTGATCTCTTTGATCATCTTGAATAAGTGCTTATTTCTATTGATGATTAGGTGGTGGATCCTTGTAGTACGGTGTAAGATTTGAGGTAGGATATGGCATAGGGTTCTACATAAGTTTAACTCTAGAAGTCTCTTCTTTTCATATTCTACTTCTATAAGTTGATGGGATTACTCTAGACTTGGATTTGGTATCTGTGATGGACTTTTCCAACTGTTGAGAAATTTCAGACAAATACTAAAACCATCGTATGAATTCTACATGGACCAATGATGTGTTTTAGTCATCATGGATATTTGTAATTTAGATAGGTAACAACTATTCCTGAGGGAGATATAGGTTCAAGGATTAAGCCAATCCATTCCACCAATCAATGATGACTGGGACTATTTCACTCTCCCTCTGCTTATAGTTTGTGAGGTCGAATAAAATTTTCTTCTATATAATTTATCTAAACTAGAAGAGGAACTTATGATGGAGATCTTCTCATCCAATGATCAATTGGGATTGAAAACTCATTTACCATACAAAGGTTGTCCCCTACAATGACATCACAGATCATATATGTTTCACTACTTCCAAATGATTAGGGGTCCTCGTAATGAGATCACAACATGAGATGAACCGCGTCATGTTTTGTTCTGAATCTTATGAAGTTTTGACAATCAAAAATGTTTGTTTCCCATGTTTGGTGGAGGAGGATCTGAATCCACCCATTCAGGGTAAGACTTATTTTCTAGATGTACTAGCTCAATCCATCCTTACATATATTCCAATTTATTTGTTAGTGACTCGATGTTTCTTATTCGCATTCATAGAATATATGGCTGATCTAGGACCTAAATAGGTGTGGTGGTTGGAGCCTAAATTGCTGTAGTGACTATAAAGACCACTGGTGGTCGAATCGTCGGTATCTGTCATGGGTAACCAATAGGGGTAGGCCTATAAGGATGTGCCTCACCATATTCTAGTTGTGTACCCAATGGATGGAATTATTGATCTATTATTGTGGGATTCAAATATATTGTTGGTTGATGTCCCACGTTAATTGGTTGTTCCCTATACGATTCAGTGGTTACGTAAAACCCTCTTTGTTGAGGTGAACCATCTAGAAGTGCGAGTTGTGGGTCTACTTATGGAGAATATCAGGAATGAAGATTTCCTCATTGTAACTCTGAATTGAGACTTATCAACTCCCTCATTTCCATCTATTGCTGAGAAAACCATTCCTCTAGAAAAAGGGATTGGACTTCTTTGGAGGAAGGTGATACATGGTTTGACCCTTAACTTTTACCTTATTAGGTTCTTTTAGAGGAAGTATAGGTGGATTATTTTAGGGGATACCCAAATTTTGGGTTAGCCACTGGTTTCATGTATGCACACCTTCTATATTCACATCGGTGTGGATGACCTCATGAACTATAACTTCTTCCATTGAATCATCTAAATCAGTCTTATTTACTGAAGGGTCTTAAATTGTTGAATTGGTGACATTAACATATGTGTAGTGAATTATGATCATTATATTAAAATTTATATGAGATCTCCTTCTTCTACACCCTCCACATTACCTTTTCCTCCAATATTTTGACTATCTATGAACTATTTGATGAATAGTAGCCTGAAGGGAATCCCTTGGCAGTTCATTTTTACATGTTCCAGGTGAAGGTACTAAATCACAAGATTACATAAACTGAGAGTATTCAATTCGTAACTTCTTCCATAATCAGTAAAAAATATATTTCCATTAAGGATGGGTATTATTGAGGTGAAAATCCCGCAGTCATGAGGGATGGAGATGTTCCTATTCTTCTTTCACAACCCTTTGGGTCCTATTTATTTTCTCCTAGGGTTTGGTAAAAAAATCCCCCCAGACCGATGGACTGGTGTTTCTCTTTAACTGTTATGACTGATATTTCTGTAGATGCTCTTATGATTTTACAGATTTAGGACCAAACATGGGTGGAGTGAATTATCTGGAACTCGAATAAATCACCCATTATAGAAGACCATTGTACAATTTCAGACAGCTTGGTAATCTAATGGTTTAAATCCTCTAAAGGGGAGGTATGTTTGATGTTCTCAAATGCCTACTACAAAAGTATCTCAACAACTTGATCTCTATGGGCTTGAATTCGATGAGAGTTAGTCGAGGCTTTTTCTTGTTGAGAATATCTCCGGTCATGGAAAAAATCTATTTTTCTTGTGGGATTGGGGAAATAACAATGCGTGAGACTAATTTTTTAAGGCTTTGATGGGTTTTTATCGTAGTGAAATGAAATTCCCCATGTACACCCCACCGTCTGATGTGAACAACAAATGTGGTATCATTGATCTGAATTCACAACCTCATTAATGTATCAAATAATTCACATTTAAGGAATCCTTACTATTTCTCAATCATTGGATGTTGCGAATCAATGAGAGATTCCAAGTCAATTTGGCACTGCTACCCTTCTATTATTATGACGTGAGTTTGATACTCATCATTGGGTAACACATTTTAAATGATGTGAAGAAGTATTTTCCTTATGTTGAGGCATATTTCATGCATAAAATATTCTATCAAAATCTATGGAATGACATATTTAGAGGTAGATAAAGGAAGAACATCACGTGTATGTTATCTTTAGCCAGTTTTTTCCTCAAGTTTAGAATATCTTCTTTGTATTTCACAAGAGGTTCCTCTACCTATTCATCACTAGTAAAAAAAGTATATATCATGTCGACCTTTTCATGTTGGTTATTTATAACTGATATACAAAGTCACATATATTTATTTATCAAATTGGATATTCTATAACTGACATGATAAATAAAGTATCTCGCTTTACCATGTACTTTATTCTATAACTAATGTGATAAATTTAGTATCCCAATTTATCATGTTAGTTATTCTCTAAGTGAAATGATAAAATGAGTTTTTATGTCAGTTAGAGAATAACTGACAAGATAAAAGAACATCTATTTTCTTAATCACATCGATAATTCTATTACTGATGTGGTAAATCAATTTATTAAGGAATTTATAGAATAACTGAAATGATAAATCTAATTAAAATTTCTTTATCATGTCCATTATTAAATAACTGATGTGATAAATCATTTAAAATTTTATGAATTCCCATTTTTAGTCATTGTGGTGTCTTTCGATCGGGCAATGGAAGGCTTGGTTCTCTCTAATGCAAAAACCCTAAAATTATTTCTTCGATCCCATGGCCTCCACCCTTTTTTTCAGCTTCATTAATCATCTTTATCTTCAGTGAATATAACTAATAAACTCACAACACTCGATTAAACCTCACACGCCTTGTTTTTGGTCATTGAATTTCACAGATTCCATATCTCTCTGTTTTTGGAAGTAGTTTTCTATAATATCTCATTACCATATTATTTAATCTCCACATGGTATTGAATTGAATCAATGTCTATCCCATGGAATTGTATCTATACAATAGCATCTTTTTCTCCTATAATATCTATAATGTTCTATTGTACTTATTAATGTTCATAAATGTTCCTCGGTAATTGTTTCATGGATGAACAATAATGGGTGTTATTTGTTTTATGAAACAAGTTATCATTAATAAATGATTTTTACAGATTTTTCAATGCGTTACATTGAAACAAACAAAACATGTGATGGGTTAATAATACATCACACTAGTGAATGGTGATTTATTTTTGCGTAGTGGTTTTCTATATTATTTCATAAAAATCATTAAAATGTGAGTGAATTATTATAAATAATTAGTTGATTTAGGGAAATATAATTAAATGTATGAGATTTAGAGTATATATTTTATCCCCGCACCGATTTCATTTTCATTCCATATGGTTCCCTAACTGAATCCATTGTCGACAAAACAAATTACAACCTTGATTAATGTACATATCTAATATCCCAATGAGTGTGTATATGAGATGTAAAAATTTATTTTAAATATATTTTATTTTATAAATTTGTTTCGTGCAAATCTTTTTATTATTTACCATTTATATTTAAAATTATCTTCAATTATTTTATAGAATTAATAATTATAATTTTAAAATACATTTATATTTTTTTTATATTTCAAAATTATCTTTATTTAAAATTATGGCATATTTTGATATAAATATAATTTTTTTCTGAATATATTTTTTTAAATTACTTCAATGAATATTTTTTTATTAATTTTTATTTATATTTAAACTTTTCATCCATTATTGCATATGATTTATAATTATCTTTTTCAAAATGAATATATTTGATTTATATTTCAATATTGTGACACTTTCAAATTATGGTATATTTCATATAAATATAAAACTGGATAAACATAAAAATATATGTATTTTCGATATTTCTTATGGGTAATAATTAGATTATGTTGGATTATAGAACACTGAATGAGTGATGAATATTAGGAAGTTGTTGAAGCTTTTTTGGAAATTTCTAAATAAAATGTTTCAAAAAATGACAAGTATTTCTACCCATGCCTAAAATGTTTAAATATATAGATGTTTAAAAGTAGAGAGAAAATAATATTTTCATTTTTCAGGTTTTTATTCCAAGTTATAGCCCTTGTATTTGGCATGGTGAAACTGCAATGAATTTTAAATCTATTGATGATTATGCTTTCCAAGATGGTATCTCTAATGAAATTGAAGAAATAACTCATGATATTAAAGTAGAGGAAATTGACAAAGAACCAAAAATTGAAATTCTATATGGTGATGCTGAAAAATCATTTTATCTGGGTTGTACATATTTTACAGTTTTATTGACAGTGTTAATATTGATTTACATTAAGGTGAAACATGGTTTGAGCGAAAAAAGATTTACTGATTTTATACAATTTATGAGAGATATTATTCCAAAATACAATGATCATCATAATTAACATTATAAAGTGAATAAAATACTGTTATCAATGGGTTTAGCTTATAAGAAATAAATTTCATCCAAAATGACTATGTGCTATATAAGAAAGAACACGGATTTCTATCAGAGTGTTCTAAATGTGAGACAAAATGGTATATGTTAAAATCACAAGATGATTTAGAGGTTATATAGACCCCTACAAAGGTATTTTGGTATCTTTTTATAAATCTTAATTTGAAATGTTTATTTTCTAATTCACATAATGCAAAAAGTTTTAGATGTCATGTTGATAATCAGATATGTCATGGAAAAATACCTCATCGAACTAATTGTCCACAGTGGAAGAAAATTGATCACTACTTTCACAAATTCGGAAATGAGGTTAGAAATGTGAGAATTGGAATTTTTACAGAAGGAATGAATCCATATCAAATACTTAGTAGAAGACATAGTTCATGTCCTATTTTATTTGTAATTTAAAACTTATCACCTAAATTTTTTATAAAGAACAAATATTTTGTGTGAAGTTTAATGATATCAAGACCAAAACAGCCTGTAAATGATATTGATGGTTTCTTATCACCATTAATTGATGATTTGAAACTCTTATGAGATTATGGTATTAGGATGTATGATTTATAAAAAATGAAATATTTTCAACTGCATGTAGTGATTATGTTCACTATAAATGACTTCCTAGTGTATAGAAATTTTCAATGGATACAGTGTTAAGGGACATAAAGCAAGTCCTATTTTTGAACAACAGACTTTATATTATCAACTTCATCATTATTGGAAAATAGTATACATGGGGAAATGATTTACTTGCGCTATGGGTACCTATTATAAAGGATTAAAAAAAGGAATTCAATGGATCTAAATAATTTGATATTTCTCCAAAACCATTATCCACTAATCAGTATTTTGAGAGGTGAAAACCCATGATGGGACATTTAGAAAGACACCTAAATCTTGAAATGATAGAAATATTTGGAATAAATGGTCATTATATTTTGAGATACCATATTTTAGAAATCATGAGTTGAAACATAACATTAATTCCATGCGTGTGGAGAATAATTCATGTGACATCTTGATTGGAACATTGTTAGATATTAAAGGAATGACTAAATATGGGTTGAATGTAAGATTGGACTTATTCTCAATGGGAATAAATTTGGATTTAGCCCCCATTCCTGATTAGAGGATAAAATTTATTCTCCCATATTGTCATGAATTATCCATGAGGAAGAATATTATCTTTTCTCTGTGTCTTCATGATATAAAAGTGCCACAGAGTTATTATTAAAATGTAAAAAATTGTGTCTCCTTAAAGGATTTGAAGTTGATAGGTTTGAGATCTCGTGATTGTCATGTCATAATAAAAGAATTCTACCAATTTCATTTCATGGAATATTTCCCATAATTGTGAGAAAGACTATCAAGAAGGGGTGTTATTTTTTCAATTCAATTTGTAATAAGGTGAACGATCTGAATAATTTAAAAATTTGGGAAAATGATGTAATTTATATATTTTTCAACTGGAAAGGTATTTTCCTCAATATTTTTTTGATATGATAATGCATTTAATGGTTCATTTGGTTTGGGAAATTAACATTTTCATACCTATACATCTATATTGGATATATCATTTTCAACGGTATATGAAGATATTGAAGGGTTATGTTAAGAATCCATGTCAAACTAAAGCATCAATTGTTGAAAATTATATTTATGATGAGGTTGAGAAGTTTCATAAAAGAAACTTGTATGTAGTTGATCCCATTATATTGCCTTCATCTCACAATGAATGAGTTAATTATTGGTGAAAGGGGATTCATGGATTGAAAGTAAAATCTTTTTTAGGTGAATAGATGATGAAGGTACATTTATTAATAATGAGTAACATAGATGATTCTCCACCATATATAACATTTCATATTGATGTTTTTAAATGTTGTCATCCAAATATGAATGAAATGTGTATTTTGAATGAGCATTAAGAAACTTTTGTCCATGGATTAAAAAGGCCATGCTTTGTAGATCATATGTATCAGAAACGTTAAGATGGTTAGTGGATGGTTCAAGATTAAATGTGATAACATGGTCCAGGTTTGAAATTAATGGATATATATTTCATATGAAATATTTGTTCAAAATAAGTGTAGTTAATAATAGTAGTGTATCGGGCTTAGAAGAAGAAATTCATTTTTAGAGTTCTAAAGAAAAAAACACAATTTATGTATCAAGTGTATATTATGTATTCATTAATGAAATATGGGAGGTTTGTTACATTAAATTTAAAGTTCTAGTGTTTTACTGAAAATCGTTTATCCGCAAAAATAGTGTCAGAAATGATGAATTTGGAATGAAACGTGATAATTTGAATAGATTGGAATACACAACTGATCCTTTTATAATGGAAGCACATGAAAAACAAATTTTCTATGTTCTTGATCAATTTTATATGAAATGGTCTATTGTTTTACAAGTAAAAAACAATATGTTTGTGGTGATCAACATAACGAAGATGATAATTTATGTGATCTCTCTACTTACATGGAATGATTAACAGATAATAATGATAAGTGATTAATAGAAATGGTCTGTTCCATAAATAATTATCATCATGAAAGAATTTGGGAAACCAATACTTTAGTAAATTCCTAATATTAAAGGTAACATATGAATAATTCTTGTTTACTTTTATAAAATTCAAAACATGTTAGATCTATTTTTTTTCTTTATTAAAACACTTGTTTAAACTATTAAGTTGACTTTTTTGTTTATATTAGTTTAGTTTTGTTTATTTTAACTTGTTTAACCTTATGTAACTTATCTATTTATTGATTTTTTTTGAAATACTATTATTTTAAATCTAATATGTTAAATAAATACAAAAACAATTAATAAGATTATATTGAGAAAATATTCTTTTTTGGGATAAAACTAATTTTTTAGGTTGGACCATTTTTAATATTCCTACACCATTTTTTCATTTTTTTTCACTAATTTACATGACATTTCATATATAATTACTATTTTTAATATTTTACTTTACTATAATAAATATGAATAATAATTTGTTAAATATTAGTTTACGTTTTTGTTTCATAATTTTATTATTTTTTATTTTCATTAATATTATAAGTTGAATATGAATATTTGTGTATGAATTTTTTGTTTATTTTATTTGTAGGATAATGTTAGATCAATAAACTAATAAACCACATTCTTCTAGCTATTATTGTACTCATACCTCTGGGGAGAAACATGAAAATGATTCTCTTGATGATCCCCATCCTTCTTTACAAGAGTCATATACTCCCATAGAGCCAAAGAAGAGTTTGAGGGTTGGTTAATGGGGCATCACACATTTAACAAAATTATCAGTTTCCATAGCTAGGACTAGAGTATATTGGTATATTTTGATGATATTGGTATTCCAAGAGTTCCTAATTCAAAACAATTTATTAATTTTTTATCAGTTCAGGGTAAAAACAAAGTCAGTATTTTGATTACTGATTGGAGAAGTGTTGACAATGTAACACTATCTCAGTTGTGGGAGATTATTTTGGTAAGATTATTTGTTATTATTTTTCTAATATTGAAATTGTTATAGTATAATATGTTTTCCACATTCTTATAAGATGACATATGATATACTTGACACTATAGAAGTTAGTAATAAATGATTATCATTTTCTTAGAGGATATACAAGGATTTCAAATCAACCCACACATCTAATTTAATTTTGGACGTAGGAAACATAAAAATCCATGTCAAATATATCCTTTTATATATGAAGATACACAGAATAAATTTTATAAAAGTAGAAGAAAAGAATCATTTTGGGTAAGTATAACGTAAACTTTTAGAAGTTCTTTTATATTAATGATCTTGTTTATGATTTCTAATTCTTAATATACAACAATGAAGGAGATCTCATCCAGATATCCAATATAGAAATGTATACCCTCATACATTATCTCAGGGAGGGTATATGTTATTGGAAGAAAACATTATGGCTGAAAAGTTTCCAAAAAATGAGAGTAGAGTCTTCATGCTCTGGTGAGGTTTCCGATCAACCCCCCTAGCTAGAAAAAATAATTCAAGAGGTTTCAGATGAACAAGAAAGGACAATAGCATTTGGAGTAGTTGAGGCTTTTATATGAGAGTATTTTAAGACGTCTAATTTATTTATTTATTTGACATAATTTGATTCTTTATATATATTTTGAATCATTACAGAATTTTTCAAATAATTCATATAGGATTCTATTGAGGACAAATGAACACTGGGGAACTTTATAGCTAAGGTTAGGTAGGATATTTTATCTAAATAATTGGGAAGTCTTGAACACATGGGTCATGTATGAGGATACTCGACCGGTGTATCAGTGAGAAAAGTGTTACCACATTACTCATCTTTTAAAATGGTAGGTTTTTATAAAAAAATATAATATTTTGAGGTTGATGTTCAAAATATTGATGTTATGATGGTGGATAACATCAGAATGTCAGTACAATCCATTTTTTTAGACATGTAAAGATAGTTCCAGACTATTGCTCCCACTCCTCCACCTTCACCAGCAGTTGCCACTCCTCCACCTCTACCTTTAGATCCCACTTTTTTTTCTCATACACCCCTCCTCTATAGCCTCCTAGTTACTATATGTTACATGATGATGATCCTTTGTATCATATTGTTACATATGGGATGATATATTATATTAGAGATATAGTTCATCATCAAAAGTTACAGAAATATAATCAAAGGGACACTGTATAGGATATTATCAATAAATTACCTAGAGTAGAATTACCTTCAGATTAGCTGTGTACAGTTGGAAAATGTATCGAACACCATTTCGTATGACCATCTAGACCATTGCAACATATTACCAAAGAGGTATGTGTATATTTTATTTTCATTTTTTATTTAATTTGTTTTAACATTTAAAAGTTAATATATTAATCTATTTATTTAAAATAATACATTTAAGGTAAATAAATATTTTATAACCCACATCATAGAAAAATGGATATGAATTCAAATGTAGATTCTAGTAGTATTGACAGATTGTCAATATATACAAATTTATTGTTCAGTGTTTATGAGATTATAATGGAAGCTAATGTATGTGGGTGTGAAATTGTTGTGGGGATTTTTAAAAATGATATCCCGGAACATGTTACTATAGATAGGTTGGGCATCAACATGATGCAAATTTTTTCAATGCAAGTCACAACAGGATATTTCTCTGCACGAAATTTAATGAAAATTTATACTAATGTATGTTTTGTATTAGGTATCTTAATAAAATTTGTTATGAAAATAACAAGATAGATGTATATGGGTATATGAACCCAAAATTTATTTCACTTGAAGCTCGATCAATGGTCCAAGAAAGAAGAACAAATTGTATTGTAGAATGATTTTAAGAGAATATAATTACTCAATGATGGATGTTTCTTTATCTTAAAAGTTATGAAACATATATTTCACAAATTTTTAATTATCATTTAACATAATAAACACTAATAATAAATTTTATATCATATCATTGACCAGTGGGAGTTAGGTGTCTTTTTTCCAAGGGAGATGACACATTAATGTATATACTCTATCAATGGAGATGTGTGAGGAAGTTTTAGAAACGTATTGGAACTGTATGTTTTAATTTATTAATATTTTTTATATTATAATGGATTTTAAATTTATTTAATTCATGTCAATTACTTACATAATATTTCATTTCTTTCAAAACACCACAAATTAAAAGAGATACAATATCAAATGTGGAAAAGTAAAGAATAATTTTATTTTTTAATTAGTATATTTTTGATATATTACATTAAATATTATATTTAATTGAAAAAACAATTTTGAAAAAATTTTCATAAACAAAAAGGCATCAATGAATGTAGATATTATGCATTAAGATTTATGTATGAAATAATTACAACTGCAAAAATTATTAAGTTCAATCAAGTTAGATTTATTTATAAACTATTCCTTAATATTTCAATTGTTTTATTCATTAAACATGTTAAATACATTCCTTTTAATTGGTTACATTTGATGAATCTCATCCATATAGTTCACATGATCTGGCACACTTACAAGTGGAATAGAATTTTTTTAAAAGTTTCATGGGATTTTAGATTTTTTTAGTTAACATCTTAATTTTTAATGTTCTAATTGTAAATCTGTATCTACTATTTTTTCAACTATTTCGGTTTCTACTTTTTTGTGTTTGTTTTTTTGGTTGGAAGTAGAGAGGATGATTTAAATGAAGTATTTAAATAAAATCCACATCATTAATTTTATAACCGATGTTAAAACCCCTATATTTATGGTTTTCCACATTGGTTATTTTTTAAATGATGTGGAAAATGGTTATCTACATCAGTTATAAAATAACTAAAATAAAATTATTTTATTTTGAGGATTTTCAAGGTCGGTTATGTTGTAACCAATGAAGAATATGATATTTTACATCATTTATTTAATAAAAGACATAAATAATCATCTATATTGATTATTTTCCACATCGTTTATCTATATAACTAAGGTACAGTAGGCTTTTTTACATTGTCTATTAAATAACTGATATAAAAAATCCTCCATGTCGAAGCTTTTCCACATCAGTTATGTAGAAACCGACATAGAAGCTGGTTTTTTTAAATCATTTATTAAATAATAGACATAAAGAATCTATTCCACAAAACATATATAATTTACATTATTTTACTGATGTTAAAGACAAATTTACAACATCGTCTTTAATAATGTTGGCTAATAGCAGACGTAAAAAATCTAAAAACCCATCATTAAAAAAATATTCACTAGTTATTACCAGATTGGACATTTACCAATTGAAATAATACAATAAATGGTACCGTATTTAGGTTGAGAAATGATTTCACCTATCAGTGATAATGAATCATACCTTATTGGCCTTGTACTTACAAGTTACTCAAGATAAGAGGTCTTTCTCTTCACTACACTACCCATTAATGAATTTTCTTAGCAATGTGAATCACTACAACATAGAGAAATTTCCTAGTGATCACCATAATTGGGGAGACCATTCTGGTGGATTAGAGTATGGTGAAGACCCTCTTGCTCCTTGTTGATTTATCCAGAAGGAGGGTTTCCATTGCTCTCATCAGGTGATAAGCTATCGAGGATGATTGGATTTTTATGAAGCAATCCTTCAAGAGGAATCATATGATGAGGACCTTTAGAGTTATTTATACTACTATAATAATTTGGTAATGGGAGGGTGGGATCTTGATATTCAATATATAAATGTCTGAGGGCTTCATGAACTCCAGCAACAAGTGAATCCTAATGATAGATCCCCTCTTGTTTCTCAAAATATTCTTGATGAGACTTACTTTTGGGAATCTTCTTACAAGCAGATGGGCTCACCTTCTGGGAGAAGTGTTGATCATGGGTAGATGTATGTGCCAACCATGGAGTGTCCATTTGGATAGGCTAGTTATCTCTAGTTGGACCGGGTGTATGTTCTCGATCCTGTTGTCCATATAATATAGGGAAATTTCCCCCATGACCCTCCTGGATGAGTGTAGAGGTATGTGTCCACTCTGGGGTGTTATGCTGATTATCCAACCCATTTGTGGGGATAGAGTTATGTGTATGTCCCTCATGACCTACTTACATCACTGTGATGATATAATGGAAATCCTGTAATATGTGGGAAGGGATTTGGGTCTGCCCTTTTACCATTTCCTAGATTTTATTGGTGATTTTAGTGATTGGAATGGGAATATACATCCATTACACATATAGATTAGGTGTATGTTCCAGCTCTTATCCTCCATTTCCTATCAGTGGACAGTAATAGTACTCGTTGGAAGAGAGTTTATTATTCCCTCTTCTTGTCTTTGGGACTTTCTAATTGAATTCAAGGTGTTATTCCAGATGAGGATACTGGAAGGCCTGATAAATATTGTTATGTATGTGTGATTTTTCATTGTTTTCTTCCAAACATGATCAAATGACATCATTGAGTGTTTCCATATGAGTATTCTAGCATTCTTGGTGGGTATAGGGAGGTGTATGTTCCTTCTTGTAGGATTCCACCATATTTGGTTGGAGAGATTCTCTGAATGCCTCTATGTGATTCTTAGAATGTATTGTTGTGTGTAGGCATGTGTATGTTCTTACTTGTAGGATTCCAATATATTTGGTTCGTGGGATTCTCTGAATGCCGCCAGACGAGTCTGTTGGATGGCTAAATGTTGGAAAATAGGTGTATATTCCCGCTCATAGTTTTCCACCATGATGGGTTGGTGGACTTCTGTAGCGGTGAAAAAGGTATGATCCTACTCCATATTGGTTGGTTTTCATCTAGAGCAGGTTGTATTGCATGCATGGGTCTGAGGTACCTGTGTTGGAAAGTTTAAGGTGACAACCTCATTATGTTTTACAGTTCACTATCGCCCATCATTCACAACGGAGATTTTTTGTAGGAGCCCCTGAAGAACTCTTTTTCTTCTAGATGAGGTCATACGTGGCCTCCTGTTCTACCTCCATGAAATATGGGAGGTACTGGATATTGAATTCTAGGGATAATATCATGAAACGACTGTAGACAACTATTATCTTCATCTTCCTTAGGACCACTGGTCATCACTGACTGGACTATTGGTAGTGTTGGATGAGTCAGAGGGTATGTCAGGCAGTCTCTGTGGTTGAGATGGCACCTTGCTGATGGTATACTTGAACCAGAGAATTAGAGACCTAGTGTTGAAGATTCTGAGATAGTGATGGAATCATTAGAGCAGACAAGGGTCCAACCTGAGTAGAAGCTAGGGCATTCATATGTGTAAACTTGAAAGAAGCCGTTTTATTAAAGGTAGCTCTGGGAAGGATGTTCCTATATATGTGAAAAATAAAAAAATGAACTCTAGAAAAGTAGTGACCTTTTTGATGAATACATGCATGATTAAATCCCCCTATCCAGATCTTGTTTCATTTGAGAATGGAAGGAGCATACGAGGTAGGTGCACTATCATCTTGGTTAAGGATTCACATCAGGTTCACCATTTTTTTTGTTTCGGATAGAAAATGTGACTTTTGGGGGGAAATCATTATTTATGAATGGTTTCCAATGGGTCTATGTGTGTAATTGAAAACACCTAATGAATCTATATTCATAGGGACCTTCTTTTCAAAGTTAGTAAATCATTAGGGATTTTAACCCATGATGCTCAAGAACTCGCACAGGTCAAGAGTATGGGAGTTTGGGATCTTCAAAACTTTTATTGGAAGAATTATTGCCTACTATGGGACTCTCATATATATTTAAGATATGTTCATTAATCCTTCATTAATTATCAAGTATTATGCAGGTTATCCCAATATTAGAAATTAATTATTAACATATGTGGAAGTTAGAATCACCCATATGTATTCACAGTTATTCATCATTGTAAATATCATTTAGTATTTGAGGTTTTCCATTGATTGTATCCTCTTATATACTACTTTGATGTCCTTTATTTGTTATTATGATGATGCCGATTTTCTAGCCATAGAGTGGGGCTCTCTAAATTTTATGTTCATCCAGGTAGACAAATGTAAATCTGGAATTTGTCGCCATCTAGGGAGATGAAAGTTGTTATGATGTTGGGATCGAACACATTAGTGGGTTTCCTATGTATCCTTATGAAAGGAATCAGAACCCATGAAGTTTGGTGTCACATCAAAGGACACATCATACTTTTATTCTCATGTGATAAGGACCTGACCACACTATTTAATTTCATGTGGTAAGGATTTCTAGGTGGGAGATTCCTTGCTGACATTTTGTGTGGGACATATAACTATGTATCTCAAGTAACATGTAAGGGATAAGTGTTTCCATTTTGAAATAGACCATGATGGGTATATGGTCTAGAAGAATAGGGTTGGTTTGGTGCATTAGGTTTGAACTTCATGGAGGATTCCTACGTATCCCATTTGGATGAAAATCAAGGCCCATTTAGTTCATTAGTGTGTAACCCCGCCTATGGAGGTCATCAGGGGTATTTCTCACAAGGGAGTATGTCCCTTTGAGATGATAGTTTGGGAATAACTCTTGAGAATGAAATACCATGTGGACGGGCCGTGATATATGTTTTAACTCATGGTGATATAGAGTCTTAAATCAGGGTTTAATCTTAAGAAGGATACTTGCATTAAGGGAATTATTATTGGGTCTTATTCATAAGTAGGATGCCAATTGAACTCATACCCTAAGTGGGTTTCCTACGTATCCTGGTCGAAATGAATTAGAGTTCTCATAGTTCAATCCATTTAGGTTGATTATGTTGATGTTATAATCATTACAATCCTCTATGATCATGTGACTTATGCTCAGTTTGAGAAACAAGAGGATTTTAATGATTAAACAAACCACATACTTCCCTTCTATTGATGATGGAAGAGGTTGGAGCTATGGAGAAAGAAGTCAGGGCTACATAACATCCCTCTCTTTACCTTACATTTGATGAGAGTCTTAGGAAAAGTAGGGGAAAAGGTGTAGGGTGTAGAGAGGAGTGAGCCTGGAACCTCCTACATGAAAGTATAGAGTTTTATACTCGGATGGTATCCCTAAAATTGGTTTCGTAGAAGATAGTGGGTCTCATTCCATGTGAAATGTAAAATTAAGTTTGATCCTTACCCTCCCTGCTGTGAATTAGAGGCTCTAAATCTCATATAATAGATGGGATAGACATATTCTTGTACCTAGAATTCGAGACTAGGAACTCCTCAACGATGTTCCTAGGATAAGGGTCCATTTGACCGTAGATATAAAAATCTACATACTCCTTGAGGACCCGTACCCTCTCATTTGAAAAGTTTGAGAAACCTCATAATTTACAAAACATTTGGGAAAAAACACATCTGCATGTCTCCCATTTGGATTTGAATTTATATTGTAAGAGGATTACTACACATTTCCTATCAAATGGTAAGGATCCTTAGGTAATCTGTAGATTTGGATATCTATGGTCACATGAACCCTTATCCCATGGAGAGTTTTGAGGAGTTACCAGTCTCAGGTTATTGGGATAATACTCTATCATTCTTTTCTCCTCTCTTCGATCTAGAGCCTCCAATTCCTAGTAGGGAGGTTAATGATCACACATTCCCTCCCCTTCCACATGGAATGAGATCCTCATTCCATTGTGGAACCAATTTTAGGGGAACTATCACGGTGTAAACACCTATTATTTAATGTATGAGGTTCCAATCTCTCACCTCTCTACACAATTCACCTTTATCACATCCTTACTTTGGACACTCATCCAATGTAAATTGAAAAGAGGGAACTGTTGTAGCCCCTGACCTATTTCGTTGTAGCCTCAGCCTCTTCCATCATCGAAGGAAGGAAATATGTTGTTTTTTTGAATCTTTTACATCCTCTTGTTTCTCACACTGAGAATCACTCATGTGAGCTTAAATTCTTGTAATGATTAAAACATACACATAATCCACCTCAATGGATTGAACTACAAGAACTCTAATTCCTGTCAACTGGGATATGTAGGAAACCCACTTAGGGTCCAAGCTCAATGGGAATCCTCCTAAGGAATAAACCCCCATAATAATTCCCTTAATATGGGTGTCTTACTCTAGTGTAAACCCTGAGTTAAGCCTCTAAATCCCCATGAGTTTAAACTACATCATGGTCCTTCCATAGGGGATATCCCTCTCAGGACAAATCCCCAACCTATAATCTTAAAGGGCCATATACCCTTGTTACACATACAATTGAGGGCCTCTATAGGTATGGTTCCTCAATAATGAACTATGTGTGATTTGATTACCCTCCAAATGGGATACATAGGAATCCTCTAGGAGGTTCTAACTCAACGCCCCAAACCAGCCCTATTCTTTTGGACCATATCTCCAAATTCAACTATGATACTCTAATCCCTTCCATGTTCCTTGGGTTTCTTAGGTATAAGTATCACACCAAATAGTGGATAGGAATCTTCCACCTGGACATCCTTAACACATGAAATTAAATTGTATGGTTAGGTCTTTATCACACAACCTTCAAAGGTATGATGTGTCCTTTCAATCAACCTCAAAATACATGGGTTATGATTCCTTTCTCAAGGATACGTAATAATCCCACCTATGGGTTTGATCCAAACATCATAAAAACATCCTTTTCCCTGGATGATGATAAATTCCAAAGTGACATTCATCTACCTAGATGACCATAAACTCTAGAGTGCCCCACTGTGTGTCTAGAAAACCAGCATCATTGAAAATAATGACCGAAGAACATCTAAGTATTATATAAGAGGATACCATCAATGGAAAACTTAGGATATAAACACATATCTCTATTGATGAAGAACTTAGAATACATATAGATGATTTTGAATTAGACATATGTAAAAAATTGATTGAAAATATTGGGATAACCCATGTTATACATGAAAATTAATGAAGGATTCATTAATAAATCTGTAATCTGTAATATAGTCCTAAAGTAGTCAATAATTACCCCAAAAAGGTTGTTATGAGACCAACCTCTCATCCCCTCGACCAATGCATGTTCTAAAGCATTGTGGGTTGAAATACCTAATGAGCGTCTGCCTTTGGAAATCAAGAACCTATAGATGCAAATCATTGGGTGTTTTTGGTTCCACGAATAAACCCATAAGAAACTCTTTGGAAATAATGGTTTCCCCAATGAAGTCACACTTCCATCGGAAACAACCATAAAACCAAAAAAACCCCTAAATTTTTTAATAACTCCACCTAAAAACCCTAAAAGCACAAAAATACCCTAAAATCAAAGAAATATAAAAAACCATAAAAAACTAAATGCCCTACATAACCCTAAAAACTCCTAAACACCCCTTCAAAATCATAAAAACCCTAAAACACCCCAAAACACTAAAACCATAAAATAACAAAAAAACCCATAAAATTAATAAAATAATCCGACACATCCCAAAAAAACTTTTAATTTCCAAAAAGCATAAAATCCCCAAAAAGACCTCCCCAAAAAAAGACTGTAAAACCCAAAAGACCCTAAAAACCCTGAAAGACCCTAAAATCCCCTAAAAACAAAAAATATCCAAAATCCCAATAAAACCCAAAAAAAGTATCTTAAACCCCCCAAAACCCCAAAAATCAGTGAAAACCATAAAAAATATGGAAAGAAAAAAAAATTCTAAAAACCCAAAAAATACGCATAAAACAACATGAAAACCCCAAATAACCCCAAAATACCAAAAAATTAAAAAATGCCTAAAAACCAAAACCTTGTAATATCCTTAAAAATCCATAAAGACCCTAAAATACCTAAAAAATACATAAAAAATACCCAAAAACTTTGAAATCCCTAAAAACCCAAAGAATACATTGAAAATGTTGATAACCATAAAAACCCTTAAAAATATAATAAAACCCTAAAAGCATAAGAAAAATATTAAACCACATAAATAACCCTAAACCCTACAAATCCAAAAACCATTAAAACCCCAAAACTCTTAAAATACCCTAATAACCTAAAAACCCTTACCCCCCAACCCAAAAACCCCATAAAAACCCTAAAAATAATTAAAACCCTCAAACCCAAAAATTATTGGAAACCCCTAAACCAAACCCAAAACTGTAAACCCTAAACCCTACAACAAAAACCCTAACACCTACATGATAAATGATAAACCATAAACCTAAAACCCAACACCATACTCCATAAACCCGGAACCCTGCACCCTACACCCTATACCCTACACCCGACACCTTTAACCCTATACGCTATACCCTATACCCTAAACCCAATAACCCTACACCCATCACCCCAAACAACAAACTCTAAACACTAAACCCTAAATCCTATACCCTATACCCAGAACCCTAAACCCTACACCTAAAACCCTCTACCATACACCGTAAACCCAAAAATCAACACCCAACACCCTATACCCAAAACCCTATATTCTAAATCCAATAACCTACACTCTAAAACCTATAACTGACACCCTATACCCAACACCCTAAGCCCTATACCTTAAACTCTATACCCTACACCCTTAACAAAAACCATGAACCATAAACCCTAAACCACAAACCCAATACCCTAAACCATAAACCTTTTATCCTACACCATAAATCCTTAGTCTATACTCTTAACAATATAACATTCACCATAAACTCCATACCCTACACCCTATACCCTATACCCCACACCCTTGAACCTAAACCCAACACCCTAAAACCAATACCCTAAACCCTAAATCCTACAACCTAATACCAAACCCTAAATCCTACACCCAAATCCCTATACCCTAAACCCTAAACCCAATGACATACACCATAAACCTTGTACCTGAAACCCTAAACCATAAACCCTAAACCCAAAATCCTACACACTACATCCTAAACCCAACACACAATACCCTATACCACTTTCGCTAAACACTATACCCAAAACTCTATAACCTAAATCCAACACCATAAACTCAATACCCTACTCCCTAAATCCCAAACCCTACAATCTAAACCATAAACCATATACACTAAAAAATATACCAAACACCCAAACTCAAATCCCAACACACTAAACCCTATACCATACATCATAACCCAAAAACCTCACAACCTAAAACCTATTCCCAACACCCGAAGACATAAACACCACACCCAAAACCCTATAAACTATATACTGAACCTCATACCCTACAACCTAAACCCTAAACCCTACTCCTCGAACTCTAAACCCTAAACCCTAAACCCTAAACCCTAAGCCCTAAACCCTAAACCATTCATCATACACTCTAAACCCTAAACCCATTACAGTACACCATAAAAAAACCTGACACCCTAATATTTATACCCAACAACCTAAACATAAAATCCGACACCGAAATCATTAAACCCTACACACTAAACCTTAAGCCATACAACCTAAACCCTATACCCTACACCCGAAACATTAAACCCTATATCATATACCCTATACCCTGCACCCCAAACCCTAAACCTACACCTTAAACGCCATACCATCCACTATAAACCCAAAACCATACACACTAAACTCTAAAACCTACCCTGGAACCCTGCACCCAAAACCTAAAACCCTAAAATATAAACCCTAGACTCTATATCCCCCAAAACTGAATGTCCTAAACCCTATAAAAAACTCCCTAAAATTTAAACCCAAACCCAAAACCCCATACCCTAAAACCTACACCATAAACCCTCAACCTTAAACCCTAAACAGTAAACATTTCTCCGTATAACATACACCCTAAAACCTAAATCATCCACCCTTGAACACAAACCCAACACTCCAAACCATATACCCTGCATCTAAAACCTTAAACCCTTCACCCTAAACCAAATTCAGTGCACCCAAATCCCTGCATCCAAAAACCCTATAACCTTCACCCTAAAACCTAAACCCCATTCCCAACTCTCTGAACTCTAAACCGAAAACAATAAACACTCTACCCTATATCGTAAACCATAAACCAAAAATCCTAAACTCTATACACTAAACCCTGCACAATATATGATATACACTAAACCCTAAATCATATACCCCTCAATATAAACCCTAAATCCTTCACATTAAACTATATACCCGACACCCAAAAAAAGTACTCCCTAAACACTAAACCATACACCCTAAACCCTATACCGTACACCATAAACTCAAAATACTACTCCATAAACCCTAAACCCCATACTCTATACCCTAAACCTAAAATCCTACCACAAAAACCCAATACCCTGTACTCTAAACCCTAAACCCAACACATTAAAACCTATACCCCACACTATAAACCATATACACTACACCATGAACCACACACCACAAACCCTACACCCTACACCCAAAACCGTAAACCATACACCCTACACCCTAAACCCTATACCCGAAGCCCCAAATAATATAACCTATACCCTAAACCCTACACCATAAACCATAAAAACTACAAATTAACCCATAACCCCTATAACCTATATAGTCCACCCTAACCCCTATACCCTAAACACTACACCCCAAACCCTATTACCAACACCCTAATCCCCAAAACCTACACCCATAACCCTACAACCTCCACCCTAAACCCTAAACCCCATACCCAAAAAACCATGCCCTAAATTTTACACCATGAACCCTATAACCTACACCCTAACCCGTAAACCCTACACCCCAAACCCTAAACCCTACACACCGAAACCTAAACCCTAAATCCTAAGCCCTATTCCCAGCACCCTGAATCTTAAAACCTACACACTAAACCATATGCCCTACACCCTAACCCAAATACCCTGCACACTAAAACATAATCCTTCCACACCAAACCCTATAAACTACACCATAAATCCTCAACCTTACACCCAAGATCCATTATCCTACACCCAAAACCTTATACCCTACACCCTAAACTGTATACTCTACACCCTAAACCCTATACCCAACTTTGAAAACCTTAAAAAACTAAAAAAAATCTCATACATCATAAATTATAAAACCATAAAGAACCACAAGCCCCTAAAATTTATAAAAACCCATAAAATCTCGAAAACCCCCCAAAACCCTATAAATCCCTAAAAACTGAAAAACATTAAAAACCTGAAGAAAATGCTAAAAACCCTAAAAACATTAAACCCACAAATATAAATAAAAACACATAAAAATACTAAAACCCTAAAAAAAATATAACCCCCCTAAAACCCTAAAACCCTATGAAAGACATAAAATCCAAAAAACCACTAAAAACCCTTAAATCCATTTAATTTCTAAAAATATGAAAACCCTAAATCCCAAAAAAAAAATTCTAAAAACCATAAAAACCCCAACAATCCCAAAAAACCCTATCAAATGATACGTCCCCCTAAAACCATAAAAAACCATATAAGACCCTAAAAACTAAAAAAACACTAAAATATATCGAAAACCCTAAACACCCATAAAAGAAGAAAAAAAATACCTAAAACCATAAAAATCCTAAAAACACTAATAGCCCTATCAAACCCTATAAAAACCCAAAATCACCCAAATTTTTTTTACAAACCTAAAACCCCAAAAAATAGTAAAAACAATAAAAGAAATTAAAAATACCAAAATTATTTAAAAACCCTAAAACACTGAAAAACATTAATACCCCATAAAACCCCCTTAATAACCTCAAACCCCTGGAAAACATTTAAAACCCTAAAAACCCAAAAACCCCTAAAAATACCTAAAAGAATCTAAAAATACTAAAAGACCCTAATGATGTTAAAACTGATAAAAATCCTAAAAACATTAAGACCCCAAACTCCATAACCACCATAAAATACTAAAACCTTTCTAAACCCCCAAAAAATCATAAAAACCCAAAATGTTCTGAAAATCCTTAAAACCCGTAAAACCCCTAAAATTTCATAACACCCTCTAAAAACCACTGAAAAATGAAAAACCCAAAAAAAACTAAATTCAATAATAACATTAAACCCCCTAAAAACATTTGAAATTGGAAAAACGCCTAAAATATACCTAAAACCCTAAAATACACTAAAAACATTAAAACACTATGAAACCTTAAAACCATAAAAATGGTAAAAAACCTAAAAAACCATAAAACCTTATTGAACTAAAATTACTTTAAAATACCCTTTAAATTCCTAAAACCCCTTAAAACACTAAAAAGACTAAAAACCATAAAAACCATAAAACATATAAAAACACTAAAAACTGAATCATCTAAAAGCACATAAAACCTGTTTAGAACCGTAAAAATCCTAAATAAACCCTAAACCCCCTAAAACCCATAAAAACTAAAAAAAATCAAAACAGACACTAAACCCATAAAATACACTAAATACCCTAAAACCACTAAAAGACCTTGAAATATCATAAAACACCTAAAAGACTCTAAAATTCACTCAAACTCATAAAACACCCTAAAAACTCTAAAAACCCCTAAAAACCTCAAAAATCCCAAAAATATCAACAAAGCCCTTTAAAAATCCCTAAAATATAAAAACACTAAAATGCCCAAAAAATCACCAAAAGCCCTAAAATGAATAAAAACCCTAAAAACACTAAAATATCTAAAAATCTATAAAAAACCCTAAGAACCCTGAAAACAACGAAAAAAACCAAAATCCCTAAAAAACCCTTAAAACCAAAATCCATAAAAAGACTCTAAAACCCCCTAAAAGACCCAAAAAATAAAAACACCCCTATAAAGGACTTAAAAACCCTAGAAAACCCTAAAAAGACCATAAAACCCTAAATCTCAAAAAATAATAAAAAACACCCAAACCCTTCAAAATCCAAAAAAAAAACCTTTGAAACCCCTTAAAACCCCAAAAAACAACCTCAAAACCATAATAAATTAATGATTTTAAAACCCCTAAAAACATTAAAACCCATTAAAACCCATAAAACCCTAATAAAACTCTAATAAGAGATAGCATAGAAAATAGGGAGTCCTGGCCTTAAGGATCGTGTGAAAGACCAATGCTTGAATCCTTCAAATGTTACCAAGAATTTTGGATATGAGCATATATATTTGGTGAAGAACAATGAGATCTTCCATCTATGTAATCCTCTCAATGAAAATCCTATTGTTTGTGGTGCAACCCAAGATTTGGCTATGCTAAGAAAGAACATGGAGGTTGACAAGATAGTGGTGTCACTTTTTTTCTTAGATTCCAGAATTCCTTCTCTCAGTCATGTCATAAGGAAGGGGTGTGTATCCTATGTCTCAAAAAATCATGAGGCTTCTGGGGAATGAATCGTTTTGCTCTGATTTTCCATCATAGCATGGATTCTGATCCCAAAAGGGAAAAAATTCCATTTTGGATATCTATAAAAGTGAATTGTTTATGTTTGGGGGTTTGATGATTGGAATATGACTTTCATGGTAAGGAGGTTTTATCACATTTTGTTCCCTTCAGACAACTATAAAAGGATGACTTGGACCTTTAGTTCAATATTCCTCAAACCTATCCTCCTTTGGATCTTGGACTGGAACCTTAATTTTAACACCTCTATTGTGAGTAATACATTTAATCATGTCCATATCAATATTTGTAATATGAATTGGCTCTATTAAAATCCTCGAATTCTATGGTACATCAGATCTTTGGTTGGATTCCTAATCCTAATTGACAAGGAAACTGATAATCCTTATTTTGGACATTATGTCATGGTTCTTATTGAAGTTGACTTGGAAATTACCATAGTTTAAGGGGTGGTGCTTACCACAATGTAAAATATCCCCACATAGGATATTCAATATGAAAGAATGCCCAAGTTCTATAACAATTGAAACTTTCTTGGCCATTCTCTGTAATAATGTAGAAGTCTAGAGGTCTGAAGTGTTTGTAACCTACAAGGCCATGATGATGACACTATATAGAGGAAATGAAGGTTGGAAAAGGAGAATTTGAAGAATCCCCCTGATGGGAATATGGTTTCCGGTCCCTCCTCTCAAGAAAAATCTATCTTGGTGGCATGCCCCCTCTGGCTGTACTGGTCAACAATATAACACCCTAAGAAGATCATAACTCTATGAATGGTATGTAAACTAAGGCACACCCCTGGCCATCAGATGTGGGAGCTTGGGGATCAGGAAATTATTCCCTTGAGAAGTTTTATGTTGGGTTACCCATGTATTACAGTGATGCAATGACACTTTCCATTAACAATTATTTTTTTCAAAAATTCGTATTGTTGAAGTAGGGGTATTGGTGGGATCTGATGCACAACATCATGTTCATGAGGTTTCTCTATGCACAGTTAATGAAAAAGATCCCCTCTATGTTGGGGTAAATGCACTCTTCCATGTCATACCTCTTGTTCTTGTCATGTATAGTGAACAAAATTTTGAGTAGACTACCCCTACTCCTGGATTGTATGTTGCATTGATGTTTGAGGCATTAGTTACAAATTTACCCCATGATGGATTTTTTGTAAAGAACACTGATGGATATGACATTAATAATGTTCTCGATACACCAAATGACATGTAGGTTATTATGCACCCTTCCCATGATGGGGTGTTCAATTAGCTTGGTGAATCACTGATCTTGGAACCTAATACCCCTTCTATTCCAATCCCAAACACACTAGTGTACCTGAGCCACTTAGTGGATCAAGTGGTCACACCCGAGAGATCACATGTGCTTGATCTGAGTGAAAATTATTTCATTGTGGTGTCCTTATACAATGATACTATGATGAAAATAGATTTAATTTCGTCCTAATATTGTTTGATCCTTGAATAAATTCATCCCACTAAGTGGGGTTTTTTGGAATGATGTTGTTGAGGATTCTTCAACCCATGATGATGGTGACCGGATGGAGCACTCCAATGGACCTAAACACATAGAGTAGTCTGAAGTTTGTCCTAACTACAAGAAGAAATACATAGACTATGAACCCACAAATCATTCTATAGATAGTCCCAAGAAGAAAGGGAATAAATGAAATGGGAAGGGAATCAAATCCCTCCTATAAACCTGCTAGAGGAAACCAATCCTTTTTTAATGAGTATCATGTTTTATTATTTCCAAGGGATTGGGAATTCTCTCATGACCACAACCCTTAGAAAATTTCTTCTCTTGAATAGGCCAATGCACATTGGGATTTCTGAGTCAAAGTTGAATTATTAAAGTTGGAAGGGACTCAACTAGACTATCCTTAGATACTCTATTATCTCCCTTGATATGGATTACAGCGCCCGGGAAACATTATGGGTTATAATGCATGATGATATTCAGGTTCGTTATTATGAGGAGAGCTCTCAAATAATCTCCTTCTCAATCTATTTTCATGATTCCACTTTGACCCTATCCTTTTTATATGCATCCATATTTTTCACTAGAATAAGTAATATATAGATTTAGTTGACTCAAATAAATGAGAAAATGGTTCAAAATTGGACAATTATTGGTGATTTCATTATGTCCTCAAACTAGATGAAAAGAATGGGTCTCACTTCTCTCAAATATATACATAGGGAGGTTCAATATCATTGTAATACATTCGAGAAAAAATGATAATTTTTTTACTTTAGATTAATTAAAGGAGTTCCCCTATTGATCTCTAAGGTGTTACTCTTTCCAAATTCAATTCAGATCATAACTCTTTTATTGTTTATCTCTAGGAGGAAATCATGAGGTCATACCCTTTTCCCTTCATATATAATATTGTATGGATCACGATTCCTAGTTGTAGGTAAGTGGTTGTCAATGGACGGAATATCATCATTAATGGTATCCCCCACTTCATTATGCCCTCTAAAAAAAATTAAGGTCCATATAAATGAGTGGTGTAGGAACACCTTTTTTAGTTGGATGATGAAATTAAGGATGATGAATATTAGATTTAACTATATAAAATTAGTAACCAGAAACTACCCATGTCTTCCCGAGATGAACTACAACCACATTCCAAACTACATCACCTCCTGGATTTAAAAGATATTTTTTCAATCAATCAATTTAATTTTTCAGGATCAAGGATGAGGACAGTAACTCCAAGATCTTCCACCATATTTATAGTGAGAACAATTCCATGAAAGGCCTCAATACCATCCATATTAATGTAATCACCATTACATTTGAGAGTAATATCTCCAATGTCTTGGTTGGTTATTTTACGGTATTAAACAATTATGGTGGTGATGGCCCTTCCAATAACCTTTTTGACCCCATTATGTCATGTCTTGAAAATAATCTTAAGAAGGCTCTTACAGATTCCCCCTTTGAAGTGGAAGTCATTTCTACCTTGTTCTCTTTGAATATAGAAAGTGAATTACGCTTGTATGGCTTTAGTAGCAAGTTTTTCATGTTCTATTGGGACATTATGCATGTGAAATTTACCAGTGTCGTTAGGGAATTGTTTTCTCTCTAGTTCACTCTCAAATTGATCAAAATCAAATTTTATTTATTTTATTCCCTAGAAGAATAATTATATTGATACAATGAAATTTCATCTGGCTTCCATTTGGAAAACCATGTCAAATATCATAATCAAGATTCTAGTCATTAGGATGGAAAAGATTTTGCATGATCTTATCACCCCAAACAAATTTGGGGTTTTCCCTAGGATTATTATTTAAAACATCCTCTATAAAACCTTAGAAGGAATCAATATCATGAGTAATGATACTAAACATGTTGATTTTTTCCATGAATCTAGATATCTTGAAAGACTTTGATTCCATAAAGTAGATCTTTATCTTAAATGTTATTAGAAAATATGGTTTATCTTACTCATTCAAAAAAATGATTACCAGTATTTTTTATTATATTAGGGGGACAATACAAATAAATGGACCCCAAAAAGGGTTATTTCAATGGTCGCATAGAGTCTGAAAGGGGGATCCACTCCCAATCCTTATTTTTTCAATTGTTTAAAACTACTTGATCCACTACATCAATGATCTCATGCAGGGTTGTCTCTATATTCCAATAAAGTTAAGGAAAAATATCTATATGACATTTCATATTCTCTATGAATATGACATCCTAATGTTTGGGAAATCCAACAATATAAACTTAGATTCAATCAAAATGATTTTACACTATTATGAATAATTGGTAATGTAATCCATCTAGTAGAACAAATCCACTATTGTTCTTGGCAAAGGTATTTTAGTTTCTATGGAACTGAGCTTAGCTAGGTCTCTTGGGGTGAAGAGGCATTCTTTAACCTTAATGTATTTTGGTGTCCCTAAATTTTGGGGGAGGGTTAAAAGCTTCCATATTGAGAGTATATCTATCAAGATAACTCATTGACTATCCAACTGGAAAGGGAAGCAGTTATCTCAAATAGGAAAGGTATGACTAATTAATTATGTTATCACCTCCATGTTTGTCCTTGTGTTCTCCATATAAAAATGGCTCATAAGTCTTATCCAAAGCCTATAATCCAAGATCAAGAAATTTTCTTGGATGGGTTGTGTTAATGAATGGAATCTATTTACTATTACATTGAAGGAATGAATCAAACTCATTGACATGGGTGTCCTTGGAATTAAGGATCTTATTAAATTCAACGATTCCCTCCTTGGAAATATCACTTGGAATTTGTTCACCCCAAGTGAAGGGGGCCTGGAATTTCTGAATGAAAGGTTCACTCATAAATAATGGAATGGATTATAAGGATATATACCATCCTCTATTTGTTCTGTAGTCATATACTCATATAATGAAATTTTATCTCACTAAAAATGGTATGATTCAAAGTAATATAACCTGAAATTTTTGGACCACAACCTATCTTGAACAACCAATACAAGAAACTATAATTCCCCCCCAAAATTTAATGCACTTGTCAATTACTGGGATAAAGTAGAGTATTGGAGAACATGATGAGATTATCCTTGATAATATCATCCTAAGAAAATCAGAGGTACAATTTTATTAACACGGACATGATCATACACAACCCAAACCATGTTGGGCATCTTACCAGTAAGGAGTTCTATAGGTATAAATGTGCATAGGGAATTGAACCTCTTTATTCGATCTACAAATTTAATAGTCCTTTTATACCATGTGCACATCATCTTATACTATGAAACATTTGGAGGAATATATTTCCCATGCATGAGAACTTTAAGCAGGTCGGTTGGTGTTTTGCCTCAGCTGGTTGTCTCTGCCTCCACATTGATGAGTTCGTTCAACATGTTTTCCTTCACTTAAAACTTGCTACCAATCTCTGGGAATATACGAATTTTCTCTTCGGTCTGAATATCTACTTGAGAAAATAGATTCTAGACCTAATTAGAAGAATTGTGGGCTTGAATTTCAGTAAACAGGTCCACAACCTCCCACTCACTACGACTACTGAACTTTTCACCAACATTTTGGATACTCACATAGCGACTTCCATTTATAATAAAACCATCTCTCTCTAGTGTGGAGTTGTGGAAATACACAAATCAGTCCATGCGACATAATGTATTCAAATAGGTTATGTGGGTAAAGATGTCAATGAACTCATTATCTTGCAGGTTCATGGATTTTATCATAGGACTAAAAAGCCTCTGGTTCTTATGTAAATATGATTGATCCCTCTGATTATATCATGGATTAAAGTCAATGTTCATGGTGTAGTGGTGGGGAAACCTAGCTCATCAGGATGTGGTGTGGTATTATGGATGTAATGTCCCGAGTTCGGGTGCCGCTCAACGGGTGCCCCAAGCCCGGTTCACCACGTGACCTCAAGCGCATTTCCCTAAACACCAGAGGCTGCCGACTAGCAGTGTGGGCCCATGTCTGATAGTGGGGAAACTATGCCCTCATTTTTCAAAGTGTAGCGCAACAGAATAATAAAAATATACAACAATAGAAGAAGCGATGAACCATACACAATTTTAAACGAACAACTGTAGTAAAAACAACCAACAATCATATATATATATAATGATGATGCAACATGCCACAAGTTCTAAGAAAACAGCCAGAACATGTTACAAAGTAGTACAGTACAACACAGAGTACAGCAAAACAAAACAAAATAGCCAGTAGCTTCGCGGGCCTAAGCCCGGTCCCATGCTCCCCTACTCCTCAGCAGAAATCAAGTACCTGTATAGGGACCCTTGGCCTTATCCACACCTGCAGAAATGTAATCTATTTGGGTTGAAAAGAATGACCCAAAAAGGGTGTGAGAAATAATCACAGTAGGAACCCACCAAAGGCCCGTGCTCAACTGTGTGTAAACATGCAACAACAGTGTGCAAAATTAAATGCAATAAACTAATCAGTACTCAAAAGTAACTAACTTTACCAGTTATATTACCATTTTCCCTCAGGTTAATCAACCATTCCCTTAGGCTAATATATCACTGCCCTCAGGCTAAACAAGTATCCACGCCCTCAGGCTATAAATTAACCTAGCCATGCCCAACATTTAGACATGCAATTATTTACAATTCCTCTCAAGGAAAAAGAAATGCATAAAGTAAACAAGGCATACACTTGGGTATCCTGGCGAAAAGGCTAAATAGAGGAACGCACCACCGGGGTGGTCCTGGATCCAAGCAGCGATCCCAAACAACAAGTTATTATCACATTTAATTACCTATAAATTTCTAGTTATTTAAAATAGCCAAGGAATCAGCCACATGACACCCCAACATGGGTTCGTGGCACAGCAGTACACAAAAATGCACAACATTTGGAAATTAAACACCAATCCACCTTCCTTATACACCCACGAACAGTATACACGAACATCGATTCCAGAAATGCCTAAGAACGACATAGATATGACGTAGAATAAAACCCACTCAAACTCAAATAACTTCCCTTAGAGGAAGAATTTACAAGAACTATGCAAGGAGAAGGGAGGGATTACCCGTGCGATTCCAATGTGATCGATTGAAGCAGGATCAGATTCCCGATTGTCGATCGATTGATCCACAAATATTCATCCATCTTCTTCTGAGATCTCATCTGGTTCTAAGCCAATCCTATGAATAGGGTTGGTTACGGCCCATTTTAAGGTAAGAAAACAAAGTACATGATGTGTACTATTGACTACATGGCGTGTACTTTTCTTAATTAACCGTTCCTTTTGTAGCACTGCCGCACTATTCATCCATCAACATGAGTACACAGCATGTATTCTGGATTACATGATGTGTACTGTCGCGCAACTGGTGGCTACTTTCACCGCCTTACTATTCACCTGCCGACTGACTACACGGCGTGTAAATACCCACTGCACGGCGTGTAGTTGGTTTTTACACCTTTCGTCGCCGACATGGCTACACACCCTGTGTACTCATCCCACACGGCCAAAAGTACACAGCATGTGGAAAAGTACATGGTGTGTAGTCCCAAATTTCAGGATTTTCCCCATTTCTTTTATTTTCTCAAAAACACTTAAGGAAAGGAGAAAAAGAAGAAACCCGTACCTCAAAACTAAGAACCGGGTTCTTACAATGGACATGATGAGGCATTAGGAAATTATTTATCTACCAATGAATTCGAATTGGATGTACTTATAAAGTGAATCTTTGGTATATTATGAACTATGTCTAGTTTGGTGCTTGATTTGGGTGGAATTTACTCTGGATTGAATCTGACTCGATGCTTGTGGTGGATGCTCTCAAGAAAAAATCTAGGAAGGTTCCATGGGGAATCTTCCCATATTGAATTGAATGTATAAACCTATCCTAGACTCTCACCTTCAATTTCAGTCATGTCTATATGGAAGAAAACAACTTTGTAAGATGTATTATCCAAAAAGGAACTTGTGAAACAAATCCCATTGTGGTGTATTGTCGCCCCTCTTTTCTGTGTGCCCTTAGTTGAATTGAATATGAACGATGATCTTTACACCCGTACTTGTAAACCCTCCTCATGAAACATTTTATTTTCTTTTCATTAATTAATTTTTGGGGACTCCGCATCTCTTTCCTGGTTTTGAACCTTATTTTCCCTAACAGACCCTAAAAACCCTAGAAACCATACAAAACTCTAAAAACATTAAAACCCAAAAATTCCCCACAAAAAACTAAAAATTACCTAAAACCCCTAAAAACACCAAAACTACTAAAAATACTAAAACCCCAAAAACCCATAAAAGAAACCCAGAAAACACTAAAAACCCCTAAAACCCAACAAACTCATAAAAATCTCAAACACACTAAAATACATAAAAACCATAAACCCCTAAAAATACTAAAACCCCTAAAAAATAATAAACCATAAAACCATGAAGAATACAGAAAACCCTAAAACCACTAAAAACCCCTTTAAAACTAAAAAATGTACATAAAAATAACTTAAACCCAAATAACCATAAGAATGATCAAAACTGGTAAAACCCCTTCAAATCCCTAAAATCCCTAAAACCATTAAAAACTAATTAAATCCAAAAAAACCCTCTAAAACCTTAAAAATCCCTAAAACACCAAAAATCCCGAAAAAACTCTAAAAACCTAAGATCATTAAAACCATAAAATAACCCTAAAACATTGAACATCATAAAAGAATCCAACAATGCCCTAAAACTCCTAGAAACCTGAAAACCCCTAAAACCCTAAAACACCTAAAAACATTAAAAATAGTTAAAAACATCAAAACACTAAAAACTCTAAAAAAGAAAATAAAAAAACTAGTACACTAAAATACCAAAAATTCTAGAAAACCCTTTAAAACCCCAAAAGAACCTAAAATCCCATAAAATTACCTAATATTTGTTAAAAATCTAAAACCCTATGATACCCTAAAAATCATATAAACCCATAAATAAACCTAAAAGATCTAAAACACCATAAAACCCTAAAGTCCATAAAAACCCACTTAAAAAACTAAAGACCATAAAACACCTCAAAACCCTTCAAACCACTCAACCCCACCCTCTAATGAAAAACCATAGGATATGGATTCTCCTCTACGCTAGGATGGAGATTATTCCTCCCTACTTATAGCTTTAAGACGATGACCAACTCTACACCATGACCTGCCCTATCTGTGGGGAGGGGCCTCTGTTAGTCCTTGAGGAGGAGAGATCCTTTATCCCATTCTCGGATCCTGATTCACTTCAATATTTTCTACGGATTGAGCTTTTATCTAAGGTGTCAGGATTTCATGAAGGTCACCTGCAACTTCATCTATTTCTTATTGAGTTTAATAAGGTTTCTTCTCTACATAGGATAACTCTGGTTTCTCGGTTTTTGAATTGGCCCCCTCTGGTTGACGTTTTTGATAGGATCGTGTTTAAACCCTGGGATCTTCGGGATCATGCTACCGTGGGCCTTGTCAGTACCTGTCTTATTATGATTTTATTTTCATCTAATGAGGATCTTAATCTATCTTGGTATATGACTCCCTAATGATGCGACAATGTCGTATTCTCCCTCTTCCGATGGAGCTTTGATTTCCATTTGCACTGTGATTCTCCGATGGTGGCAACTTGGGTGAGGTTTCCAGAACATCCCCTCCCCTTTCAAAATCTTTGTATTATTTAAATGTTGGGGAATCTGAATGGAAGGTTATAGTGCGTGCATAGTTGAAATAGGGATCTCTGTCACTCGGTTTCCCTGAGGGTATTTGTTGAAGTCGATGTATCGAATGGGCCGGTTGATTTTGTTGTGATTGCTAATAGTGAGTAGCTCTGATGGAAATAGCCTATTTTGTTCGAATAATCGGTGAGATACTATGATTCATGCTTGTCACATGGTCATGTGAATAGTGATTGTAGTCATAGGGGCAATGATGGTTTTGTGCTAGGGAATGACCAGAGAGTTACCTCTTGGTGGTTGGGGTTGGCCACTGATATTGAGGCAAGGCCGAGAACTCTGAGGGATACTATGTCGGGTGCAAGGAGGGATGCTAGGGTGGAAGAAGGAGGATCTTCCTAAAGGAATATTATAGTAGGGTATCAGTTAGAGGATAACCTGAGAGAAATCTTCAAGCCCTTGAGGGGTGACTTGGGACTTGCTGGTGAAGTCCTTTCATCTAGTGGGAAGGGGGTGAGGTTCCTGATGAGGGTGGGGATGTGGTCAATGATCTTTCACTTTTGAAGCAAGGGAAGGCATCTGTTCCAACATCCATCCATTTTGTGGACATGAGACCATGAAGATTATAGATTATGAGAGGATGAGGTGGAAAATTCATGTACAGGGTGAGGTACAGGTTAAAGCTATTAAGGGTGATGGAAGGAATTCTATGGAACTCCATGAGGAGGTTATAGGCCTCACTTGTTAAGGGAGGGGGAGGGGAGGTGGTGGAAAATCCCTCAATCGTTTTAGATAAAAGGATGAAATTGGGGAAGGAGATTGTTTCTACTTCCAAAAATTTTGTGGGGTTGGGATATGTGGAGATTTTGGAAAATGAGAGGGTGAGGACTGAGATACAAGAATAGGGATAGAAACAGGCTGAAGCGGTTTGGGATAAAAGTAGACACCTTGTGGAACTTGATGATGAGGTTTTAATCCCCTTTTGTGACGGTATTGGGATAGTGGAGGTGGAAGAAATCCTTTACCTATTTTTGATAAAGTGTCAGATCATGGAGAGGTGCAGGTTAATACTATTGGGAATGGGGATAGACTAGTTGAAGGCTTTCAGTATGATCTATATGATGGCCATGAAGGAATGTCCGAAATTTAAATAAGAAGAAGGATGACTTAAGATCAACATGATTCAATCCTTTCTCTGGTTCTATATGAGACCTTACCCCCGTGTGTCTAGATTTATGAAAAGATAATGTTGGACTGTATGGAAATCACGTTTGAGAAGCATCAAAAGGACATCCTGCATGAGTCTGATCTGAAGCAAGATGTGTTTTTTGTTTGGGGTGATTATGAGCCAGCTGCAAGGCTAAGTGAAATATTTTTGTACCATGATGACATTATTAATACCAATATGTCTCAAATAAAGATTGAGAAGGCCTTGAAGGGTGAACCCAGTTCTGCTAGTCTAGATACATAAACCTATAAGATGAAGTTTAGGTCTGATAGTGCACTTTCCCCTAGTCCATGATGCTAGAAAGGTGGGGTAGATAATGCTGATGTTGAACATGGGAAGGATGATAATCCAAAAATAGGGCGGTGAGTGATGTTGGCATGCTGCAAGGCAAGAAGGAGGAGCTTGGAGGTCTTTCCCCTGCTTCATTAAAGAGGAGTCCAAAGAGGGATTACTCCACTCTTCCCAGGCCAATTGCTACCAGATCCTCCTCCAAGGCATCCAAATCTATAGAGAAGCAGAGACATAGGGGCATATATAACAAACTTGATTTCACATGGAATGGTCTTGGAAGCCTACGTCAGAATGGGAGATGGTAGAGTCAAATTATTTTTCATGATATGGTGCTGATGGAGAACCCTATGAGGATACCGGGGAGGTTGATCCTTTTGATATTTAGTTTGTTTCAGGCATGGGTTTTTTGAACCTAACCCTTCTTTGTCACTTACATATATATATACATTTTGGGGGACCAGAAATATCCCGGACATTTGCCTCCTTTTCCCTCAAAACCTGTCAAAAACCCAAAAAAACCCAAAAATTCTAAAAACATAAAAACCTTTAAAACACTAATATATTAATATCCCTAACAACCCTTAAACCCAAAAATAATCTAAAAACCCTAAATCCCCTAAAAACAATAAAAAATATTAAACAATAAAACCCTTAAAACCCCTAAAACCCATAAAATCAATACAAACAACAAAAAAACCAAAAAACCAAAAAACCATAGATATCCTAAAAGCATTAAAACCACTAATAACCCAAAAAACAACTAAAATAACTCAACAAACCTAAAACCTCTAAAATACCCAACCCCCCACCCCAAAAAATCCTAAGAGGACCTAAAAAAAACTAGCTAAAAGAACCTAAAAATATAAAAAACATAAAAAACTAAAAAATCCCTAAAAAATTCATAATAGAACAAAAAACACAAAAACTCCCAAAAACCATAAAAATACTTAAAACATTACAAAACCTAAAAGTCTTACCAAACCATAAAACCCTTAAATAACCTAAGACCCCAAACCCTAAAAAACTGAAATCTTAAAAACACTAAAAAATAATAAAATCCAAAAACTCCTAAAACATCTATAAAAACCCCTAAAACCATCCTATATAATCTTAAAAACCCTAAAATTCATGAAACCCCTTATATACCTAAAAAACAATAAAAAACAAAAAAACTGTAAAAAACCATAAAAGCCTAAAAACAAAAAAAATACAAAAATCTCTAAAAAACTGTAACACACCCTAAAACCAAAGAAACCTCTAAATCCGTAAAAACCATAAAAAATCACACACCCATGATGATATTTAAATCCATAAAACTTTATAAAGACCACTAAAATCTATAAAAACTTTATAACCCCTAAAAACCCCCAAAACCCTTTAAACCCTAACAATCTATAACAATCACCAAAAACCCTTAAAAATCCTAACCCCCCCCCCCCCCATGACCCATGAAGCACCTAAAAGACCCAAAACCCCTAAAAATACTAAAAGACCATAAAAAACCTATAGAACTCCTAAAATACCCTAAAACCACATAAAAACCAATATCAATAAAAACCTATAAAATACCTAAAAACCCTAAAAACTCCTAAGAACCCTAAAAACCATTCAAACCCATAAAATCCATAAAAACCTATAAATCATAAAAATCCATTAAACACCTTAAAACCCTAAAACCCCAAAAACCCAAAAACACCATAAAATCCTAAAAAAAATAAAATCCCAAAAACCTAAAGAAATCCACACAAACCCTAAAAACCCTAAAACCCTAAAACAACACTAAAAACCCTAAAACACATAAAATACACTAAAATCACTAAAAATGATAAAACAACAAATCCTTTAAATCCATAAAACCCCTTAAAATCCATAAAAGAATCTAAAACCCCTTAATACCCCTGAAAATCTACCAAAACCCTAAAAACAATAAGAACCCTAAAAACAAAATAAAAACTGAAAAATTATAAAAAACCCTAAAACTCTAAAATCACTAAAAAATCATAAAATCCCTAAAAACTCTTAAGAGTCCCTAAAAAACCTAAAATACCCTAAAATAAATTAAAAACCCTAAAACCAATAAAAGTACCCAAAAATCTAAAAATACTAAATGTCCCAAAAAAACACATCAAATTCCCTAAAAACAATGAAAAGCTATGAGACCATAAAAATCCCTAAAACAACTAAAACCCTATATCACAATAAAACACATTAAAAACCTTAAAAATCCTTTAAACCTCTGAAAACAAAAAAAACCCTAAAATCACTAAAATCCCTAAAAACCATAAAAATTATAAAAACCCATAAACCCCATAATACCCTAAAAAATCCTAAAACCACCTAGAAACCCAAAAAAAATTTAAACCACAAACAACCACTAAAAACCCTAAAACAACATAAAAACTCCGAAAACACCTAAAAATTCTTGAATACACTAAAAAACCATAGAACCATTAAAACACTAAAAGAATTTAAAAACCGTAAAACCACTAAATTTCCTAAAATACACTAAAACTGTAAAACCCCACAAAAAATATTCAAAAGACCCTGATACCACAAAATCCAATAAAACCACTAAAAATTCTCCCCCAAACCTTAAAACCCCATGAATCCCCTAAAGCACCACTAAAAAATCTAAAAACCAAAAAATAAATTTATATAACCCTAAAAACAATAAAAATACTCAAAATAATCTATAGATCCTAAAAACCCTATAAACCTATACATACGCTAAAGGATACTAAAAACACAAAAAACCCTAAGAACAAAAAAACTAAAGCCCAAAAAACTTCTTAAAGACCCTTACCCCCCCCAAATAACCCTAAAAACCTAAAATCTCTCAAAAAGACCCCAAAAACCATAAAAATCCTAAAAGACCATAAAACCCTAAAAACATTAAAAGACCTCAAAAGAGCCAAACAAACCCTTAACAGACAATAAACCCTCTATAATACCCTAAATTTCATAAAACACTAGAATACCCAAAATAACCCCTAAAAGATGCTAAAAAATCTAAAACCCCATAAAGGCCCATAAAATACAATAAAAATAATAAAATTATATAAAAACTATTAAGAACATCTAGATTCCTATAACCATTAGGGACCCTAACAACCTAAAAGGACCCTTAAACCCCTAAAAACACTTAAGAACCCAGAAAAACTGGAACCCCTGATAGGAACTAGAAACTTTAAAACCCTAAAGGAACCTAAAAACCCTTAAATAGTCTCCAAATATAAGAGCCCAAAAGACACCTAAAACCCTAAAAACCCATCAAAAGTTCCAAAACCCCCAATAAACTACAAAAACTCCTAAGAACTCTAAAGACCGTGAAAAAATATAAAAAATTCCTAACCTCCTTAAAAACATAAAATTAACTTAAATCCCTAGAAGGCCCTAAAACCCAAAATAATGAAAAAAATAAAAAAATGGACATAAAACCCAAAAAAATCATAAAATCTTTAAAAATCCTAGAAGACCACAAAAAGACCCTAAAAATTCTAAAACACCCCAAAACCCTAAATACCATAAACACAATGAAATGACAATGAAAACCCATAAAAACCTAAAAACCAAAAACCCCATAAAAAACTTAACCATAAAAACACTAAAACCATAAAAAATCAAAAAAACCCAAAACACAGCAAAAACAAAAAAACCTAAAACCCCATGAAATCCAAAAAAACATGTTAAAAACCTTAAATCCGAAAAGATCATTAAGTTATCAAATATATCATTAAAACTAAAAGACCCTAAAAAACCTTAAAACCCCATAAAATCATTAAAAACACTAAATCCCAAAAAACCATAAGACCTCTACCAATACTTACAACACATAATGACACAGAAACCACAAAAACCTAAAAAACCCAAAAATCGCTAACACCCTAAAACAATGAAAACCTGAAAACCTAAAAACTCTTAATAGACCTAAAAACCCTAAACTCTATAGTACAATAAAAATACCAAAAACCCAAAAACCATAAAACCTTAAAAATATAAAGACCCCATATAACCATTCAAAACCCATTTCAATTTATGACCCATAAAAACCCCTAAACACGCAAAAATAACACAACAATACCCTCACATTGCTAACTCCCACAAAATAAATCCCAAAATTTTCCTAAAGTTCCCTAAAACCTAAAAAACATTAAAACCCTAAAACCCCCCCATTAAAACCCCTAAAAATACTAAAAACCCTTACAAATCCCCAAAAAACCTAAAACCTCTTAAAAACCCTAACAATACCAAAAAACCAAAAAACAAACTAGAAAGCACAATTAAAAGACTAAAAACCATAAAATTTCCTAAAATATCCAAAAACCGCTAAAAGAACCTAAAACCCTAAATCCTAAAATACCCTACAAAAAATCAAAATAACCTTGAAATATCCATGAAATCCAAAAAACCATAAACCCCTAATGACCCAAAAAACTGGATAAAAACCCTAAAATACCCAAAACAATCCATTAAAATTACTGAATAATCTAAATAAAACATAAATATAATAAAACCTCAAAAATACTAAAACCATTATAAACCAAAAAACACTCTAAAATCCCTCAATTGCTAAAAGCCCTAAAACTATAAGAATACTAGAACGAATCTAGAAACCCTAAAAATACATTTGAAGGAACCCGAAGGTACTAATAGTGATAAAAACCTAAAAACCCCAAAAAATATTGAAACCCCTAAACCTTTAAAAACCCTAAAAAACATTTCAAAACAAAAAAATTTAAAAATATCTATAAAAAACCTATACAATATAAAAAAACACTAAAAAACAATGGAAACTATTTAAAACCTCAAACCCCCTATGAAAGCATGAAAAAACCATGAAACCCTACATACCCCAAAAAACCCTAAAATCCCTAAAACCTTAAAAACCAAGAAACCCATCAAAACATTAAAAACCCTAAAACCCATATAGATAATAAAAAATACATAAAACCCAAAACCCCCTAAAAGATTTTTAAAAACCCAAAAGGAATCCAAAAAAACCCAAATTTCACTAAAACACCTAAAAACCACTAAAATAATAGAAAAAATAAACACCATTAAAACCCATAAAAACACCAAGAAAACAAAAAAAAATACACTAAATCCATTGAAAAACTAAAAAACCCTGAAACATTAATCCCCCAATTGTTTTTAAAAAAATCTAAAAAAACATAAAATTCCTTAAAAGAACAAAAAAATATAAAAACCTATAAAAGTTCTAAAAACTCCTAATAACCTAAAACCCCCTAAAAACACATAAAACACCTAAAATTCGTAAAATCATATAATTACTAAAATGATTAAAAAACATAAAACCAAAAAAAACCGTAAACCCCCTAAAAACCCCTTAAAGCCCTAAATGCTTTAAAAATTCCAAAAAACCCTAAAAAATCATAAAAATAATGAAAACCCATAAAAGCCAAAAAAACCTTATAAATCCTGAAAACCCTATGAAAAAACTAAAACCTTAAATTCCATAAATACCCCTAAAACCATTAAACCCAACCTCCCCCACCCCTGAAACCCATAAAACCCAAGATAACGCTAAAACAGCTTAAAAATACATAAAAGCCTCCAAAACCCCCAAAAAACTATAACGCCCAAATAGAACCCTCAAGCCCTATAAAACCCTACAAAATCATACAAGACCATATAAAACTCTAAAATATAAAAAATCCTTTAAAAAAATGATAAAATTCACCAAAAACATATAATCTGAAAAGTCACTAAAAACATATAAATCCTTTAAAAGACCCAAAAAAATATTTAACACCATAAAACACCTCAAAAACACCAAAAAACATAACAACCCCTAAAAACCATTTAAAAAACATAAAAAACATAAAAACACAAAAATCCTTAAATATATTTTAAAACCCTCAAAAATCGTAAAAAGAATAAAACCCATAAATAATAAAAACCTTTAAAACGATAAAGTCCTCAAAAATTCATATCCCCCATGAATATTAATAAGGAATACTAATATCCCTAAGACCAAAAAATAATAAAACCATAATAAAATTTAAAAAAAAATCCATAAAAACACTTTAAAACCCTAAATACTTAAAATTCCAAAAAACTATTAAAACCCCATAAAATGCAAAAAGTCCCTAAAAATACTAAAAGTTCTAAGAACCATTAAAAACTATAGAGCCCTAAAGAATCTAAAGAATCTAAAACCATTAAAGAACCCAAACCCCAAAAAACCTAATAACCCTAAAAACACTAAAAACCCCTTATAAACCCTTAAAACCCATAAAAACCCTAATAACTATAAAAATAGTAAAACCATTAAAAATGCATAAACCCCTTTAACAACTAAAAACCCTATAAGACCATAAAAATACTAACGACACTTAAACAACCTAAAAGATCCTAAGAAACTATAAATGACCCTAACACCCAATAAACCATAAAAGACCATAAAAACAAAGACTCAAGAAAAACATACTGAACCTTAAAACCCTAAAATGCACTAAAAACCCTAAAATCACTAAAAACCCTAACAGACTATATAAAAAACCTAAAAACCAAAAAACATGAAAACCCTAAAAATCATAAAATCATAAAAACCTTAAAATAATTATAAAAAAACCAAAAAACACATAAAAACAATAAAAACCCTTTAAACCCTAAAACCCTTAAATCCCATAAACCCCAAACAACCCTAAAACCCCTAAAAATAAATAAAAAACCCTAAAAGCACCTAAAACATCCTAAAAGCCAAAAAACTGACACCTCATAATACCCATAAAATTCCCTAAAACTCTAAAAACCCTAAAACCACAAAAATTTCTAAAAACACTAAAACCGCTAAAAAAATCCAAAATCACCTAAAACCCCTAAAAACATAGAGACTTTAAATACCCTAAACAATTCTAAAAATTCTAAAAAACCATAAAAAAATAAAAAATATCATAAAAACTCATAAACACCTAATCTACACCAAACACCTTATAAAAATTATAAAATACCATTAATTCCTTAAAATGCATGAAAATATCTCAAACCCCCATAAAAACCTAAAAACCCCCTCAACCCCATAAAAATAATAAAAAACTCCTAAAACCACAGAATATCCATAAATCCCTAAAACCCCTAAAACATAAAAACCATAAAACCCCTAAAACCCTAAAAACCATAAACACCTCTAAAAACACAAAAAAACCCATAAAAACACTAAAACCCCTTAAAACATTTAAAAATACTAAAAACGCCTTAAAACCACCAAACCCTATAAAAATCACAAAAATTCCCTAAAAACATCAAAAATCACAAAGATTCATAAAAACCCTATGAACCCAAAAGACACTAAAAAAACCTAAAACACTAAATCCATTAAAACCGTATAAAAATAGTTGAAGCCCTTTAAAACCCAAAAAACCCTCTAAAAACAAAAAAACTGTAAAAACAGAAAAACCCATTTAAAACACTTAAAAACCAAAATTCTCTAAATACTATAAAAACCTAATAACCATAATAACACATAAAACCGTAAAAATGATTAAAGTCCCTAAAATCCCTTAAGAACCCTAAAAATCAAAAAAAAGAAGTTAATATATTAAATATCATTGAAACCCCCCCAAGAAATTATAAGACCCTAAAAACTCCAAAGGACCCTGAAACCCCTTATAAAACCCTAAACGACCATAGAAGACTAAAACCCGAAAAACCTAAAACCCTAAAAATATCCTCAAAACCCTGGACACCCTAAAAATCCTTGAAACCATAAAAACCCTAAAAGTACAAGTAAGAACCCTAAAAAATAAAATACCTAGAAAATACCTAAAATAAACCTAAAATCCTTAAAACCATAAAAACCCATAAACCCATAAAAACCCTAAAACCAAAAAAATCACAAAAAACCATTAAAATACATGAAACCCCCTAAACCCCTCTAAAAACACTAAAAATAATAAAGAACCCTTAAATTTTGAAGAAACCCTAAATATATTAAAAACCCTTAAAATTCTTGTCCATGGTGCTCAATGGTGATGGGATCTGGCGGCTCTGTTCAGGCATGGGAGGTAATGGTACATTCTGGATCTTGTGGCTTTTTGACTCGACTTTTGAAGATCTGCCTCCGTGGGCGTGTCTCCTTTGTTGCGGCATGAGGGCATGGAGGTTTCCTAGGTCGATGGCGAAGTCAACGCTAGATCCAAATCTGAAGTGGATTTCTTGTCTTTGTGAAGGTCTCAGGCTGGTGCGGAGGACACCCCGATGTCTTGGTGGAGTGATGGGATGGTCCTCTCAGATTTCAGTGATGAGATCTCCTCATGCTTGGTTTCCACCAGAGATACAGGTTCGTGGTTCTAGTCTTTCGGCTCCGGCTTTGTTTCGCGCTGTGACTACAGGCTTGTGCTATGATATGGGTTTCTTACTGGGCTGGGAGTTCCATTTGGATTATCTGTGGTTTGGGGAGAGGTTTTGGTGCTGTTTTTGGTGTGGTGAATGGCCAGGAGGTGCTGGATGCTGGTTTTAGAACTACTGGATACCGTTCACTACTTCGCTAAGAACTGCTGTAAGAGGTTCTAGTTCACGAATTTTTTTGGGCTGGCATATAGCTGTTGTTTGGATAAGATGTGATTAAGGTGGTGCTTATGATTCTGGAGGTGGTGACTCTATGATGCTGGTGATAAACTTTCTTGGGGAGTTGGTGATGGCTGCTGAAATTTGTGATGTTGAATGTGGGTTACTGTTTAGATGGGAGTCACTGGAGTTATGGTTCCTGGTATCACTGATTAGTTGGTTTTTGCTGCTGTTGGATGTTGTTTGTTGCTTGGTTGGGAGTGCTGATGCCTGTTTGCTCGGAGGTTTCTGGGGCAGGTTGGATTGGATGGTTTGATGTTGTTGTGTCACTGTGATGATTGGATGTTGTGTTGTTGGATGCTGGTGTTGGCTGGACAGGATGCGTGGATGCTGCCGGGGCTGGTTGGATTGGACGTGTTGTCTTTGCTTCTTGGTTGTGATGTTTGGTATTGGTGCTGGATGCTGGTGTTGGTTGGACAAGATGTGTGGATGCTGCAGTTGTGTTTTGTTTTGGGTCCTTTTCTTTGTTTTTGTTTTCTTTTTTGATTTTTTTGGGTCGTTTGCTGTGAAGGATTTTTGGGTGTGGTTCGTTTGACCCCTCCCCTCCCTTGTCTTCTGTGCCTTTTTTCTTCTTAATATATTTGGGGGGCCGGGAATAGCCCGACCCTCGCATCTTCCTTGCCCTAAAACCCCTTAAAGGATTATAGAAACCCTAAAACCCTAAACAACCCTAAAACCCATAAAGCTCCATAGAAAACCTAAGAATGCCTTACGTACCCTAAAAAATCCCAAGGGACCCAAAACAACCTCAAAGAACCTAAAAATGCTAAAAGGCCTTACAAAAAAACTTTAAACACCTAAAACCCATAAAATACCCTAAAAATCCTATAGGACCCTCAATGGAAAAAAATACTAAAAGACCCTAAAACCCATAGAAGCCCTAAAATAACCTAAAATAGACTAGAAGTCTGTAAAACCATAAAAAAATTAAATGACTGTAAGAACATAACACCCCTAAAAACACTAAATATCCTTAAAACCCTAAAAATGGTAAAAACCTAAAACCCTAAAACCTAAAAAAATATTAATACCAAATCAAAAACATTAAAAACCATAATAACATTAAAAACCAAAAAAACATAAAAACTCTTAAAAAAAATACAAACCACTAAAAACCCTAGAAAACCTACAAATACTAAAAACCCTAAAAGATTAAAACACTAAAGGACCCTAAACCCCCTAAAACTATAAACAAACCTACAAACCCTAAAACCACTAAAGGACCCTAAAAACACAAAAACATACTAAAATAACCTGAAATCCTAAAAGAACCTGAAACCCTAAAAACCTTAATGACCCTAAAAACAATAAAAACCATTAAACCCCCTAAAAACAAAAAAAACCCTTAAAAGACCCTAAAACACATTAAATCCTTAAAATACCATAAAAACCCATAAGAACCCTAAAAACCCATAAAACACTAAAAAATATTGCATTCCATAAAAATCCCTAAAAACCAGAAAAACCTAAAACATCATAAATATCTTTACATACCCAAAACCCTTAACAACCATAAAATACCTTAAACCCCAAAAAACCCTAAAACTATAATACAATAAAAACCCTAAAAATACTAAAACCCTATAAAACCCTAAAAACACTTAAAATCGTAAAACTCAAAAAAAACCAGGGAAACCCCTAAAAACCATGAATTACCCCAAAACACTTAAAACACCAAAACACCCTAAAACTAAAAAATACCCTCAGAATAATAAAACCCCCTAAATCCCAAGTAAAACATTACAAAATCCAAAAAACCTCAAAAATTCCAAAAAAACCCTAAAATATCTAAAACCATAAAACCCCATAATTCCCAAAAACTCATAAAACTCCTAAAACTCCCTATGACCTACTAAAACCCTAAAATCCCAAAAAACCCAAAAACCTAAAAACCAAATAAAACCATAAAACTGTAAAAACCCTAAAGACCCTAAAACCATAAAAATCATTAAAAACCCGTAAAACCCATAAAAACATAAAATCCATAAAACCACAAAAACCTATAAGACCCAAAAAAAACCTCTAAAAAATCTAAAATAATTGAACCCCTAAAATACCTAAAACAATAAAGACCCAAAGTATCCATAGAACCCCCTAAAACCCCCAAAATTCACTAAAACCCAAAATACGCCCTTAAAGACCCAAAAACCCTATAAAACCCAAAAGACCCTTAAAACCCCTTAAACACTCTAGAAATATTATAAACCTATAAACACATAAATCACCCTAATACACTAATGGGTCAATGTCAGTGTGGTTGGCGTGACTTTCGGGGGCCCTGGCCCCTCATGGTATGGCCGTGTTTTCCATACACACAATGGATTTTTGAAAGGCTACTTCTATAATTTTATTGGAGATGGATTCACATATAAAGGTGAACATTGGGTGATGATGAATTCAATCATGTTTACAGTTCAATTCGGATGGATGTCACTTTGGCTAGAATCAGACTTTATTCTTGTGGTTGATGCTCTCTAGAACAAGTCCAGGAGAGTTCCTTAGAGGCTTCTCCTATATTGGGTGGAATGTCTTGACCTTTTCCAGACTCTCACACTCAACATCACACATTAACATATGAAGGAAAACTCATTGGTAGAATCTTTATCCAAATAGGTAATTGTGGAGAGGAGTACATTGTGGTCCTTTATGACTCTGCCTTTTTGCACACCCTTTGTGGACTCGCATAAGAGAGGTGTTATGCACACCTAGTTTTGTAAATCATCTCTGTAACACTTCCTTTTGTTTTATTTTTTTTATGGGTCTAGGTATTCGTGGTCTTGTGCCTTCATTTCCATAAAACCCAAAAAATCCTAAAAACTCCCAAAACCATAAAACCCTTAAAAATTTAAAACACCCCAAACCCCATAAAACGATAAAAGTGTAAAACCCATAACAGCCCTAAAAAACAAAAAATCTGAAAAACCCATAAATATGTTAAAACCCTTAAAACATTAAATGATTTAAAAAACCTAAAAACCATAAAAAACTTAAAACCCGTAAAATATCTAATTAAACCCTAAAAACCATAATACTCCAAGAAAAACATAAAACCAAATGAAACCTATAAAAATCCTAGTAACTATAAGACCATAAAATACCTTGAAAAAACCATTAAACCCAAAAAATTAGAAAAACCGCTAACAACCCAAAAACCCAAAATACCCCCTAAAACTGTAAAAACCCTAAAAACCCATAAAAACCTAAAATACAGAAAACCCCCTAAAACATAAAATTCCCTAAAAACAATAAAACCCTTAATTTACCTAAAATACCTAAAACTCTCCCTAAAAATAATAAAACCATAAAACCCCTAAAACCCATTAAAAACCCTAAAACATCAAAAAAGATGAAAATCCATGAAAAACCTAAAAAACCTAACACCCAAAAAAAATAAATATTTTAAAATAAAAAAGCCTAAAACCCTAAAAATTCATTAAATGAACTAATTACTAAAAACCATAAAAACCATAAAACCCCTAAAACACATTAAAAATTCTTAACAGCCCTAAAAACATGAAAAAAACATGAAAATAGTAAAAAATCCTTGAAACCCGTAAATGAAACTAAAAATCCTAAAAGTTGTATTGGCACTAAAAACACCGAAAATCTTTAAAACCCCTAAAATCCTTAAAACATAAAATAAACTAAAAAAATCATAAAACCCTACAACCCTAAAAACCCCATTGAAAAACATAAGTCCCCAAAAAACCCTAAAAACTCTAAAAACCAAAAGACTCTAAAATCCCATAGAAACTGAAAAATACTAAAAACATCTAATAACCCCAGAAACCCAAGAAACCATAAATATAATAAAACCATAAAAAATACTAAAACTCATAAAAACATTTAATAACACTAGAAACCCATAAAACCATTAAAATAACCCAAAAACCCTAAAAATAAAAATATTACATAACCATAAAAGACCATAAAACCCATAGAAATACCAAAAAGACACTAAAAATCCTAAAACCCCTAAAATTACCTAAAAAACTAAAGCTCATAAAAGCCCCTAAAACCCAAAAAAGAAACTAAACCCCCTAAAACCCCTAATTCACTATAAAATACCACAAAAAGATTAAAGACCAAAAATAGTGCAAATACCTAAAAGGACCTTCAAATATCCTAAAATCCCTAATGGAAACCAATTACATAAAAAACAAAACTCACCATAAATAACCTTAAACCCCTTAAAGGGCTCTAAAAAACATAGAAACACTAAAAGACCCTACAACCCTAAAACCCCCTGGAACATTAAAAACACCCCAAACACCCTAAAACCAATAAGTACCCTAAAGCCCCATAAAATACATTAAAGGACCCTGAAACCCCCAAAATCCTAATAACCATAATGGAAAGTAAAAATTAATAAAATAAACTAAAATACCCTAAAATCCTTCAAAGAAAAAAACACTAAAACCCCATAAAAATTCCTAAACTCAACTAAAACCATAAAAAACCAAAGAAAACATATAAGTCTAAAAAACAAAAAAAAACCCTAAACCCCCATAAAACCATGAAAAACCATAAAACCCCCCTAAAATAAACAAAAATACATTAGAATATCCTAAAATAATAAAACCCCAAAAATCCAAAAATCCCAAAAAATCAAAAAACCCTAAACCCCGTAAAAACCTATAACAATAAATACCCTAAAAATCATAAAACCCCCAAATACCTAAAAAACCCTAAAGAAATATTTGCACTCCACTTCGTGAAATATTTTAGAAAATGATAAAGGGATCCCATTATAAATAAAATGGTAAAATACTTATAGAAAATCACGATTTGCAAAGGCATGAATTTTGAATTGCCTTAGTCAAGCCAAAACACCAACAACACACACCATACTTGTGCGCCCAAATATGTCACTCAACCTCCTTTCGTGATCCTATCTAGAACGAATGTCACTTGCACACCCAAATCATTTCACACAAGGTTTCTTGTTTGACTATAAATAGACCCTTGGGGCCCCCATTTGTATGGACAAATTTCCTTAAAGCTCTATTGCTGCTCTTATCACCCTAGTACTTCACCCTAGTCTTATAGAACATTCAAGGTAGTTCTTAAACACCTTGAAAAGAGGATTTATGGGAGGATCATTGTACTTAAGTCCTTTTTAGTGTTTGAAACCCATAACACTTGCATGCCTAAAGCACCCAACCTCCCAAGGTCAGAAATAATTTTCCTGCTCCCATTCCTCTCACAGAAACTTGAGAGCCCCACTTCTTGGATCACCTGTGAATAATTTTGAAGGCTTGATCCAGGTCTCACCCAACTATTACCAAACATGTTTTTCATCGCTTAAGTAAACATCATGTCACCCAAGTGTACTTGAGTGCCCATACTTGTGCACCCTTCCCTACTTGGGAACCCCTCTTGGATTCACATATTCTCTTCACTCTCTTCATTTTATAATCCATTAATACTTATTCATCCATTCTTGGAAAGGTTTTTTCTTCATTGGTTCCCTTGTCTGAAAGGGATTCTATTGAGACCTCTAGCAAAACCTCCCCACTTATCATGCCTTTTTGAAAGGCATAGCAGCGTTTCTTCTATTTGGGTTTTTATTTCCATATTTAGAGGTTTACCACCTTTATTTACAAATGGGGTTAGGATTCATGGAATGTCTTTGGGTTTTTATATTTGTAGTCACATGGAACTTTCTCATATAAATAATGTTTGGAAGATCCCAGTTTGGAAGATGGTTGGGTCTTGGCCTCTCCTTTCTCAATGAGGTGACACAGAACATCAGGTCTCATGTAGGAAAGGTAATGTTAACACTTACTTTTCCATTTAAGCAAAGGAGAAGTCTCCATTTCCTTCTAGGGTCAGTTTTAGGGAAGCCATCTTGGTGTAAGCCCCCTCACCTTCATCACTTTCTCCTTACATTGGACCCGTGACCTATGTAAATAGAACAATCGGAAGGATCTTCTCCTCACCCTCTTCCATGGTCGACGTTCCCTCTTCCATCAGTGGAGGAAGAAAAGTGTGAAGTGTCATTGTTGAATCATTCATATCTGCTTGTTTCTCACACCGAACATGACTCACGTGGGCTTAGAAATATGTGATGGTTACAACCTGTGCATGAACACTCATTAGAAGGAACTACGAGAACTATAAATCCTAACATAACTGAGAAACATAGGAAGTTGTCTCAAGGCCCGAGATTATTAGGAATTTTATTTAAGAGTAAAACTCAAATTAAACCCCAAATCATCAACCCATACTTTTTATGAAGTAATCCCAAACTCATCTATATCAAAGGAACCATACTCTCCTATGAGACGTATTGAACTACATGGGCTTTGATTCCCATTTTTATGGGATATGTAGGAAGTCTCCCTGAGGTTCAAATCTAACAATTCAAATAAACCTTTTTCTCCTTGGGCTATATACCCAATAGGGATTGATCCTACTTGGAAACTCATATCCTTTCCATGTTCCTTGGGCTGCTTCAGCATAAGTCCCACATTAGGTTTTGACTAAGAATCATTCACTTAGAGGTACTTATCACATGACCTTAAAATGTATGATGTGTTCTATTATGTGGCACCAAACTGCAAGGGTTCTGATTCCTTTCACAAGGATACGTAGGTAGCTCATTTTATCAGAACAATCCCAAGATCAAAATAAACCTTCATCTCACTAGAAAACAAAAAATTCTAGAGTTCCCCACTGAGTGTCTTAAAAACTAGTATCATCAAAACAATGATTAAAAAGAATATATAGTCAGTATATTATAGGATAAAATTGATATAAAACCTTGAATACATATGGATATTTCCATTAATGAAGAAACATGAATGCCTATTGATGATTACAAATTTTTCACATGTTAATTAGTAGTTGTAAATCCCAAGGGATACTTATGATATACTTTTTTAATTAATATGGATTCATGAAAATATCTTAAATTTACAAATAGAGTCCTGGAGTAGAAAATAATTCCACCCAAAAGGGTGTGATGAGTCTGACCTCCCATCCTCTCAACAAATACAAGTTCTTATATATCACAAAGTTCAAACTTAATGAATGCCTGGCTTTGTAATGCAGGTTCCCTTTGGATAAAGAACTATTAGAAGTTTCTATTTCCATAAATAAATCCAATGGAAACCTCATGGAAGTATTGATTATTCAAACTAGAACACATGTTTCAGGGAACTACGAATCAAAAATGGTGAACCCAACGTGAATACTTAAACATGTTAATAATTTTATCCACATGTTAGGCCCATATAAATCGATAAAGGAAGGCCAAAAAAAGAAATCAATCACGCATGTATCCATATAAACTGAGTTATTTTTAATATAACTTGTTGTTGTATTCATGTTTTCCATAGAACTCCCTTCAATTTGAAGAATTGTTTTCTCCAAGACAACATTTGTGAACTTCCTGACCACTGATCAAGCTGGATCTCCATCTATAATAAAGACGTGATCCCCAACCCAGCGTCTTCAATGTTGGGTCTCTAATGTGCTGGTAAAGAAATATCACCATCACACTACAATACTAACTTTGGAGGCTGCTCGATAGGCCCTGCAGGTCAACAACAATCTGTGATCATCTGGACAACGATGAACAATGATAAAAAAATTTAATCGGTTCCAACCACCATCTCTAACCGTTTAAGGTATTTGTCCCCATAAAGAAACAATCAATCCCTCCTATACTATAGGGAGGTGAATCAATAGGTCACTCAATGCCTCAGTTCAAGAATGCATGAGTCCTTCTTGAGGAATCCCACCAGCAATCGCTTCTAGAATCATGCGGTAGTGTACCCCCAACATGATGGGGGTGTTTCCTATAGACATTTGTCCTAGGTCTCTCAGACCCGTGAATGTAAGAGGAACCACCTGGGACAACATATGGTTAACATGGAGTAGGTTCTCACCTCTTCCTCCACCAGATAATTCCAAAAAAATTACATGATGGAAATCAATGAGCGGGGGTATACAACCATCCATCCTAATTTTGCTTCTCAGCAGAATCATATGATAGAAACCCACCAATACAACCAGATAATCCCAATGGAGTACCATGAATAGGCACATATACCTGTTTAAAATTTATCAACCAGTCAGCAGGCTCGTCTGACTGCATTTAAAGAAGCCTGCCAATCTAATGTGGTGGAAAATTTTAAACAGGAACATATGCCTATTTACAATCACCAATTCTGTCAGTAGCCTCATCTTACAGAATTGAAGGAATTCCATCAACCATACTTGAAGGAAAATATCTAACAGGCACATACACCATCCAATGATCATCAATCCTGCCAACAATCTCGTTTGGTAGATCCAGGAGAAGTCAGTCGAGAAGCTCTGATGAAAAATTGGGGACAGACCCAACTCTCTGCCCCCATGCGTGAGTATTATCAATATCCATTGACAGGAAAAGGAGGACAGTATCAGGAACATACACCTAATACAGATACAGAATGGATGTATATTCCCATTCCGGCTGCTGAAGTCACCAATCACATCTTATCAATGGTGAAAGGTCACATTCATATCGCTTCCCATATTCTGGAAGAATGCTAGGATATTTTAACAAATACTTCTGAAATATCAGAGAAATAGACACATAAATCTATCACCACGCATGGGATGACACATTATAATTCCATCCCAAAGAAGATACACACCTCTGTTCAAGTTCAGGAGGGTCATGGGGCACACTCCCACATATCATATGGACTATAGTATCAGGAACATACACCCTTTCTAATTGGAGGTAATCATTTTGTTCTAGTAACCACTCTGAGGTAGGCACATATACCTGCCAATGATAACCACTTTTCCCAGTAAGTGTCCCGAACTAAGTATAAGATAACAACCAAGAAAAATTTACACCAACCATTGTTGGAGAATCAAGAGTTAAGATGCAATGTGTATTCTATTAATGTGGGAGTTTTTGAAGCCCTCAAACATTTATCTGTTTCTTCTCAAGATCATATCCTTTCATTACCAAATTATGGGAGTGGTAGTTGTAATTCTAAAGTTCCATGTTAGAAACTTCATCATGATGGCTTGTTTCATGAAAATTCGGTCAATCCAGAGTGCATATCTCTAGATGAGAGCCACAGAAACCCTCCATGTGGCTAGAAGACCATGGGGAAAGAAGATTTACCCCTTGCTAAAATCCATTATGGTGATCCTCACCATGATGGCATTTGCTACGAAAGTCCTCTATGTAGTATTATTTCACATTGTCAAGAAATTCCATAATTGACAGTTTATCGATGAGAAATCCCTCCTATCTTGAGGCACTTGAAAACACAAATCCATTCATGTCTGATGCCTTGTCATTTACGGGTGAAACACTTTCTCAACCAGAAGACATCTTAAGGGAACAATCATTCTCTGAAACTCCTTTAGTCCATTGGTCTTCTAATACAGAGCATCCACTCTGGTCAGACCAAGTGGAAAAACCTCATGTGAAAGGTGAAGAAGACGTGTTAAACATGAATAAACAATTAGATAATGGAGAAATCTCAGTCCTATTCTGGCATGTGGAAAATTCTCATTATATCATTCCAGAATTGATAACAGAAGAATGCATTAATAACATTCATCTAAACTTATTGAAAACTATTAATAATTTTAAAACCAATGTCTTACCATATGATGAATATCAAAATCATGTAAAGGTAATAGAAGGGTTGCAGTGCAAAATTGACTTGACATCTCTCTCAGTTTCTCAACATCCAATGGTTGAAAAACAGTAGAGAACCCTTTAGCACGCATGTCTCAATGCTCTAAAGAGGATATGCTAGTTAATTTCTGATTCCCCATCTAGTGTTCGTATTAGAGGGTGGTGTGCATATAGAGAGTTGAATTTTATTGCACTCCAAAATCTGAAAATTCTTCCAAAAGTGGTCTCAGTCGATGTTATTTCCCTTGGTTGGCCACAATCGATAGGTTTTGTATGTAATCAAATGTACTCTAAAGAATATGCCTCAATCAGTTCTCATCAAAATCAGTCCCAAGGAAAAGAATTTTTTGAGTTACTTTTACAACAAGCATTTGAGAATCAGGAACAAGAATCCCATTTAGAGGATGTCAGGCATCATAGAATAGAAATGTCTGAAATAAAACAACGATCTTCTGAAATAGGTGATTTAACTGATTGTCCGATGATGCACCCAAATATTGTCTAAACCAAAATCCATAAAATTAGAAAATAAGTTACAGGAATTTCAGCCATAGTATTTCAAGAATCACCCCATATTTCCAGGATGGGGGATCATTTAATTCAACCATCAAATTTATTAAACAATGCTCAATGATTTGATGAAAAAGAATAGGAACAGCCCCAGCCTATAGGGATGGGGGATTTTTCACATCTGTAATCTCCTCCTCAATGGAAGTCATTTTTCTCTCAATTATAGAAGAAGACACAAGGGAAGAATGCAACTTAACTATCCAATGATTCCCTTCAGGTTACTATATAACAAATAGTTTTAGTGAATTCTTCATATAGGAAAACGAAGTCTCATGAAGGACACAAAGGGAGACGATCTATCAGAAACACAAACAAAATGTCATCAATTCATTATGTGTTAGTGAATGTTATTAACACCATTTTAGAAGATCCTCTAGAAAATAATTCTAGTTCAGGGGAATCATAAGATGATGTTATTGTACATAATACTATACACACCGAGGAAAATGAAGAAGGTGTGTGTACCCAAAATTAGAGGCTTACCCAGAATCTAGGTATGCCTTCAAATTACCATATCCCCCCTCTCAAAAATTCATCTAACAAGGGAAAAGGAAAATTCCAATTGCATCTCACTTTTTGATTGGATAAGGTCAATATCATTCTCTTGAAGAGAGATATGCACAACAAGAAGAGGAAATGAAGGAGTTGAAAATAATCAACCCCGGGTTACTTCGAAATATAATTTCTACTAGATGGTATCCCCAGGAAAGTTCTCCACTTGAAAATCTTGTAGGATCTCCCAAAAAAAGAGTATTTTTAGTCACTACAGATTCAGATAATGAATTCCCTCTATTGGATATACAACCGAGGTTGGTATCAGCACCACCATCAGTGGGTTTACCAATCGCTGCACTAGATCAAGATCCAATTGCTATACCTGCATAGGTTCCATCTCATTCGGATGTTCCCCAAATTCTTATGAACACTATTGAGGAATTAACCGCTCAATTGGAAGCTATGAAGGAAAGACGTGCACTAGTTTGGCTAGAAAAGAGAGCTTACCCTATGTGGGTGGATGCAATTCCTCCCCCACCAAATTTTGTGAATACCACATTCCCAATATTTATTGGTTTGGGAGATCTAGAACAACAGCTAACACATTTTGTTTCTCGTTGTGATCCCATGATGGGAACGTCCCAACAACAAGAAGAAGCTTAGCTTAGGTGTTCTGTGCAGTCTTTACAAGGAACATCTTTTTTCTAGTGTACAAGTTTTAAATCTCGATCAATTACTGTATGGGATGATCTTCATCAGAAATTTCTTCTCCAATTAAGATAAATTCTACCATAGACAATTGTTTTTTATCTTACTAATTTTAGACAAATGGATAGTGAAAGAGTTTCAGATTTCATTGCATGATGAAAAAGATTAACATATTATTTAAGTCTAGCACTCTCTCGAGAAGAATTGATGCAAATATGTGTGGCAAATCTATGTGATAAATTACGCACACCATTGATCCCTGTGAAATACACAGGAGGGTTTTGATACCTTACTTAGTTCTGTCAATAGATAGAATATTCTATTATAGAAACTAAGGATAAAACTTGTGAAATTCCATCAGCTTTGAGGAGGAGGATAAGAAATGAAGAAGCTTCTACAGTCACCCTCCAATAGGAACCTGTACCTGCGTGTAATTCAATAACCTCATCATACAGAAGGGATCATTCACCTTAGCATCAACAGAAATGGTTTCCCCATCCATATTATCAAAGAGATCAAAGGTGTAAACAGTTTGAGGAATTAAAGAATAATATTTATTCTTTCAGGATTAATCAAGTTCCTAGTTACCTCATCTCATCCTTAGAAATCAATTTTATTCAGTTTCCAAGTCCAAAATATACAAATAAATATAGATATTAAGATCATCTGAATTATTCTCCCTTTCATCAGATGTTTGGACACCCCATTTAGGAGTGCTTTGTTTTCATAGACTTTCTGCAAAAGATGGTAGAATCTACACAAGTGAAATTGAAAAGTTCATCAGCTCATGTAGTATGTGTTAATTAAACAAATCTAGAGGAATAGGGAGAATGAAAAGAGGGTAAATGTAAAAATGTGAAAAAATATGACAATTGGATGATCAGGAAAATGATCAACCAGACTCATGCTATTTTACAAAAACAGTTGAAACAACCAATTGTGTCTTCTTCCACACCTTCCACAGAAAAACCATCTTCATCAAAGGGCCATTCCTCAAAGAAGAAAAGTGATCATACGGAAAAATAGAAATCAGATGAAGAAAATCTCATGTCAAGTCCAAAGTTGTCTATGACCTTTGTAGATTTTATGCCATCTGTTTCAAAAGCACGTGCACCGCCCCACCAAACAGTACAACTAGAATTGACCTATCAAGAAGAACCTTCGTTAGATGAAGAATTGATATTTGGTTCTATTAATGTTATCCATTTAACATATCCTTATGCCAATAGTGATCCTGATTAGAGTGATCCAGAATTCATTGTACCAAATTGGGAATAAGAGGAAGGGGATATGGTCAGAGATACAAGGGAAGATGTGGGAATTCCAGAAACCACCAATTTAATTCTACCCCTTCTCTAACCATATATGTGGCAGAAACACATGGAAGAGCCCTTCAACGGGATCAACATGAACAAGGAGTTTCTTCCATGAAATACCAGTTTGGTTCTGACATAATTATTTTGGAAGAACGATTAGAAGTAACACAATCTTCTTCTCAGCAAATGAATAGACATTGTCAGTCCGATTTACCAATTCCAGTAGTATTTATATCTTTTGCTCCGACATAGAGTACATCTACATTAGAATCATCAATTTCAAAATCACCTAAAAACCCACATATCCATGCTAGGAAACACAGACCTTTAGACCAAAAGTATGATGTCCCGAAACAATTGGCCCAAGTAATGACCAAGTTATCAATTTTTGATGCATTGAATCTGTCAAAAGATCTTCGAGAAGCACTCATTGAGGCCTTGTTAAGTCCTCAAGAATTTGAAATCAAAGTTTTATCTACTGAGGTTTACCGTATAGAGAATGATCTTGCAGAATGTCATGTAGTCATATCTTTTATATATGAAGATGAATATGATGTTGTGCATGGGCATATCAGACCTTTGTAATTGTCTGGCAAGGTCAATGACATAGATATCCAACAAGCCTTTATTTATAATGGATCTAGGGTCAACCTCATTCTCGTTCTTACACTTCGTCGATTGGGTATGACTGAATCTGACTTATCTCCTTCAACTTTAAGGTTTCAAGGATAGGACAATAATGAGCAAGAACCTTTGGGAGAAATTACACTCAGAACTCAGTCTGTAGATCTTGTGTCTAATTCGGATATCCTAGTTGTATGTCAGGACACAGCCTTCAATATTCTGATTATAAGTCCTTGGCTACATCAACATATAACCATACCCTCTTCATACCCCCGGTGTCTGAAATACTATATCAATGGTCAAATCAGAACGTTTTATAGTTACAAGTTTCCATTCAAAACATGTAAATCTCAATACATTGAGGCAGAGTTTTATCACATAAAAGGAATGAAGCCCATGACTAAAGAGATAACCAGATTTAATGCTTCAAATGGATTGGAAACGATCTGAGAAAATCCATTCATACATTTGAGTATAGATTATGTGTTACCCATCAATCAAATTGAAAGGGTAAAACCATACCTAAAGACTCATCTAGTAACTTCCATGATGGAAATTATGGTAATTGAGCCTGACATGATAGAAGAAATTGTTGACACACCAATCAATGATGAAATTCTGAATGGAGAAGTTTTCAACTCATCTGATGAACTACAACAAGCCTCTACTTCATCAACCAGAGTACAATAGATAGTGGTAATTCTAGAGAAGACAAAGATGTCAATTCTCAATCCATCAATCCCTCTTTATTCCCACAGGATGACCCTTCATCATCAGTAGGGTCAGATATGATGTCCTTTTCTTCAGGATGTTCAAATAATAATTTCTCCCCTAACATTGGATGTTTTTTCTCATCATCTACAATGCAAGTGGAAACAGAAGAGGTAATATATATTGAAGATGAAGAGAAAGATCTCAGGGATTCTTTTAAAACATTTGAAGAAGGTGTCTCTTCCACCATTGATGAACATAGAGAAATAAATATGGGTATAGAAGAAGATCCATGCCCCACTCTAATTAGTGTGGCCATGACCTCTGAAAAACAAGATGTGTATACATCCTTTATAAGGAAATATCAAGATATATTTTCTTGGAATTATACCGAAATTATAGGTCCTAATCCTGATATAGCCAGCCATCATTTTGGTTTTCCAGAAGAACATCGTGGATTTAAGAAAGAAGCAAGGAGAACACACCCAACTCATGCCTCTAAAATTGAAGCTGAACTTGATAATCTAATAAAGGATAACTTTTTCAGGGAAGATTAGTATCTCAAATGGCTGGCCAATATTTCCCCAGTGAAAAAGAAGAATGGGAAAATTAGAGTCTGCGTTAATTTTAGAGATCTTAACCGGAATTTTCCTAAAGATGATTTTCCAGTCCCGATTACTGAAATTCTAATTAACAAAATAACTTTCTATGAAGTTGTTTCCTTCATGGATGGATATTTTGGGTAAAATAAAATTTGTATGGCCCTACAGGATGAAGAATCTATAGTCTTTAGGTTCCCTCAAGGTGTGTTTTTCTATAGGGTAAGGCCATTTGGCTTAAAGAATACTGGTGAAACATAACAATGTGCCATGTAGCACCTATTCAAACCCTTGTTAGGGAAATTTGTCGAATGTTATGTGGATGATTTGGTAGTCAGATACAGACAATGTTCCAATCACTTGGTAGATTTGGAAACCATATTCAATAAACATCGACAACTTAGTTTGAAGATTAACCCCTTGAAATGTACTTTCGGGGTAACCTCTGTAAAATTCATGGGATTCATTTTATGCCATCGTGTTTTCAAAGATGATCCTGAGAAAACAGAATCAATCCTTGGTATGTCACCTCCTCGAAATTTGAAATAATTAAGATGACTCCATGGACACTTTTCCAATATTCGACACTTTATCGCTAATTTCGCAGGAAAGTGTTTACCCTTCACCTGATTAATGGAGATTGGAGTCACCTACCAATTGACTGAATATTTCCAATAGGAATTTAATACACTCAAGAAGTATCTATTAAGTCCACTAGTATTAATTCCACTTGTGGAAGGAATACCACTTATTATCTATGTGACAGTTTTAGAGTGATCACAAGGTTCCTTCCTTGCCCAAAAGAATGATGTTGGGAATGAAAAAAACCTTTAATATCTCAGTCGAACTATGCTTGATGTGGAAACTCGATATTCAAGTATTTAGAAGGGATTCATGTCATTAATCATTGATTTTTAGAAATTTAGGTACTACCTACAACATCATGAGATCTAATTTGTGTCTCGTAATAATCCACAAAAATTTATCCTCAGTTATCCTAAGATTACCGGATTTATAGCACAGTGGGTGGTTATTTTGCAACAATTTGATATCCAGTTTGTACCTCAAAAGGCAATAAAAGGCCAAGCTCTGGACGACTTCCTTGGTGAGAATCCATCTATGGAATATACATTGTTTAATACTGAGATTCATGATGAAGATGTCTTCTCTATTCAAGATAATTCCCAAACATGGGAAATTTAATTAGATGGCGCTTCCAGAAATACAACAGGAAAAAGAATGGAAAACCTAAAACTCAACAAGGTCGTATTAGGAATTGTCCTTATTTCCCCAGAAAAGGCAGTATTTCTTTATTCTATCCTATTATCAAAAGTTGGTACGAACAATGAATTAGAATATCAAGAAATCATCGCAGGTTTGGAATTGTCCCTTCAGGTGAAAATGGATCATTTAAAGGTAAAAGATGATACAGAATTGGTAATGAAACAAATTAATAAGGAATATTCTATCAGAAAAGAATAATTAAATTCTTTGTGTGATTGTGTCAGAGGGTTAATGGATAAATTTTCCTCAAATCTGACATTCTCTTATGTCCTACGATCACAAAATGCTCAAGTAGAAACACTGGCTAATGCAGCTATAACCTTGGCAGATCTAAATCGGGATGAGACATTTATCAGCATAACCCATCGTCATGTGGTCTCACCTTTTGTTCAAACCAGAATAGGGGAAATTAATGAAATTTTCTCTATTTTTGGACCATATGGTCAAAACACGGGATGGAGAACATCCATCATGGAATATCATCAAAATAGGTTACTTCCACCAGATAGGGTTAATAAAGAACAAATTCAGCGACAAGGGGCCAATTTAACTCTTTATGATAGTCCGGACCTCTAAAAGATCCTTTAAAAGTGAGGATTTGATGGAATTATCTTTAGATGTATTGATTAAGAAGTGACTGGAACTGTCACGAAAGAAGTAAATTCAATAGTTTGTGGTGCCCACCAATCTGGGCACAGACTCTATGATCAGATTTGAAGACTTGGATACTTTTGGCCTTCGATGATGCAGGATTATGCAGATTTCACTAAAAAAATTCATCCCTATCAAGTGTATTCCAACTTCATTCATCAACCCCCATAGTTCCTACATACAACTAAATACTCTTGTCCATTTTCCACATGGGGAATGGATGTAGTAGGGTCATATCTTCCATCTACGACTATGTAGTTCAAGTATATTCTCACTACTACTGACTTCATCTCTAAATGGGTTGAGTTAATACCTCTCAAGGAAGTCAAATCCAAAATAATTATTAGTTTTTTCAATACTAATATCATCACCAGATTTTGCATCCCTCATACTATTTTAATGGAAAATGGAACCAATTTTTGTTCTACTGAAGTAAAAAAGTTGTGTCAGGAACATAATATCAAGTCCAACCATTCATCTCAATATTATGCGGCAGCCAATGGACATATAGAGGCCTTCAATAAGTCCCTATTGAATATACTCTAGAATATGGTGGATAAAGATAACAAATCATGGTTTGATAAAATTTTCAATGCTTTATGGGATTATCAGACAAATACTCGTACTACTACCAAAGAAACTCTTTATTCATTGGTATATGGAACAGAAGCAGTTTTTCCAATTGAAATACAATTGAATTCACTTAGAGTTTCAATCTATGATCAGTTGTCTATAGACGGAAGATCTCAGAAATAGTTTAATGAGTTGTAAATATTTGACGAGAATATATTACATACTTTTCATCATTTATAAGTCTATCATAACAGAATGGTGTGATATTTTAATAATAATGTTCGCCTTCATTCATTCCTTAAAGGATAATTGGTATTGGTCCTTAGGACTCCAATGATAACCAGAAAGAGACCTCAAAAACATGAACCAAATTGGGAAGGACCTTATTCCATACATAAGGTCTATTCAAATGTAGCCTATTCCTTAATCTTAATGGATGGAGAGCTTATCCCAACTCCAACCAATGTGATATTTTTGAAGAAATAATTTGTGCAGTTTTGTACAAATAGTCCTCACTAAAAGACTTTAAACTACACAGTACCATTTCCTTTCTACAAGACTTCAAACTACATAACCCTCATGTCTTAGTTACAAGACATTAAACAACATAACAACTGTTAGCATCCATGATGCATGACATTAAAAGGAATACCATATCCATCATTGTCATAGGATGTTAAACTACATGAAATCATTTTTACAACTAACTTCCTCTCTATTTTACATTAGAAGCTTCCATTAACATCATCACTAATCCTTAGTAGTTCATGAGTCCCTCTCTCTCCTATGTCTGAGTCAAACCTGCATAAAGACCGTGTTTCAAGAACTATATATGGCTTGATTATCATTTTCAATGAGATACCGATAGATGCCTAAATATCAATTTTTTGACCTAGAAACAATCACAAAATCTTCTTATTTGTTTTCTCCTCCTATATTTGATTAGCTCTATACAGAGTGTTTCCTTAAGATTTATGATTTGGTCCTTATACCATTTAATGTCTTAATATTTATTGTTCTCTCAGAACGTGTCAAAAAGCCCATTCTTCATTTCAAACTCCATTATCACGAGGAATGATTGTTTAAGGAACTATGTATGGATTTATTATCATCTATTTTGAGATACGTAGAGAAGCCTAGATCTCTAATCTTGGGCCCATCCAAGATAAAAAAATCCCCCTTTATTTCTTGTCTAAGAATCAAATCGGTATAGGAAATGTTTTAAGAACTATGTATGACTAGATTCTTTCTCTAGCAAGACATATAGCGACACTTGGGTTTTATCCTTTAATCCAATTACAATATGTTTTTCCTTTCATATCAATTCATTTTCTTCCATAACGCATGACATTAAACTGCATGGAAATAAAGCATCCATATTCTTCAATTTTGTCACCTTTTCCCTGTAAAAGAAACCTTAATGACTCCTTGTTTCTCATACAGAGCATATCTCACATGGGCTTAGGAATTGGGTAAATGGATTCTTTATAGAAATAAGGTGTCTCAATTTATTATAGGACAATTAATGTCATCACTGCATGACTTAAAACTGCACAGTATAATGTCATCATTGGATGACATTGAACTACACGTCATAAAATTCATTTAGAGGAAACGATGAATGTCTCCATTTTACATATGAGTCAAATAAATGTAAAGGATGTCAAACTCATGGCCAATACTAATTCAAATATTTCTCATTTGCATTGAACATAAACCATTTCCATATTTCATACTCTTAATCTTGAATATTTTTTGATCTTTATAATATTTCTTATGATTTCCGGTAATAGGGTTTTCTAATATCAAAGAACTATTTTTCTAGACTATGTAGCATGTGCCCTAAGGAGGCCTTGCATAAGTTGCCTACATAACAAGCATGTCAGTCAAAAGATGCCACTATTTGGCTATGCAGTATATTCCCCAATTGGACCTTTATAAGACAACCCCCATAATGGGTTTTCATGTAATGGTAACATCATTATTGGTTATACTATCATTTTCCCCTTTAATATTTGATGATAATAATTGAGAATCTATAGTTTAAAATAGTCATTCAAGTATACTCGCCCTATTATCTTTTTTACAATTTGAAAGTCTTCAAGACCAGGGTTTACAAATTTCCCTCTCTATGTGTTCAATACAATATGAAATAACCTTGAAATCACTTGGCCACATATTATATATTGTTTCAATTTTTTGTCATAGTTGTATGACCTAAAACTAAAGACACCATATCTCTTTTGTTTGGGACAGAAATTCATAAAAGTTATATTCCTCCGTTTCTTTGGACATCTTGGTTGGAAATACACTTTCCATATTATGGTAACTTTCTTCATAAACCTAAAACTATGATTTCGAAAATATTAATCTCCATAAACATTCTTCAACTTTTGGCAATAGAACATTAAACTTCTAAGAGCTCTTTTTTCTAGACTATGCAGCATGTGCCCTTAGGCGGTCTTTCATAAGTTGCCCCCATAACAGGATTGTTAGTAAAAAATGCCCCTATTTGGCGATGAATCATATGCCCTAGTTGGCCCAGAATAAGATAGCCCCCCATAACAGGTTTTTCAAATAATGGTAAATTCATTCTGGGAAAAGACTTCCTCTAATGCTTTTAGCGCTTTTCCCATATCATTCCTTAGTTTCAGAAATTCCCAAATCACAGTTTACAATTTTCCATTCCATACCTGAATATGGATGAAAATTAAATTTTTTATTTCCAAACACTTTTTAGAAAAAAGTGAGAAACCATGTGTTCAAACACAAAAGGAAATAACCTAACCATTAAAAGACAATTTAAGACTATAAGAATTTAGCTCCCTAAATAGTTTCTAGGAGATATTGCATACCTGAGTTCTTGGTTAATCCGTTAATATATTTTCAAGTCTTAACATCAATTTATCCCAAGTCTTAACATACTTCTCAAGACTAATATTCACATTGTTAAATCCCCCAAATAAAATCAAGTCCTGTCTGTCGATCCAGTTATATTGTTCCTAATTAAAATTCATCCTCAAAGAACATCCTGTTTCTATAGAAGCTTCTTCTTCAGTAGCGTTTAGAAACAAAACCTGTTCAACTGTTTCTTCATCCGAACTCATAACTAAATCCAATGGTTGATCAAGAGCATCACCATCCATTAGCTTGTAGTGTAATTTTTTCAAAGAACGTGTCTCCATGGGAGGTGGAAAATATGAGTAATATTTGTGCTCTTTACGGATTCCCTTCTTGTACCCATCACTAGTCATGCTCCCCTGGACCTGCTGCTCATCCATAGTGTATCTGCTCTGATCGGTTTCAGCCTCCTACATTGGATCATCATTAGTCAAACAATCAAAACGATTGTCGAGATCAATATCAGACACTTCTCTTCTAGGACCTGATCTATTTGGGATCTTAGTGGCCGAAACCTGTCCTCTAATAGGTTACCGGACAACCTCCGCATAAGAACCCACACCAAGAGTAATGGGAACTCCCTCAACCTCCAATTGAACTTCCACACTGGCATTAGAACTAGAAGCTCTAGCAATGCCCTCACCCAAGACCACTACATGATCATTCTTCAGCCTACCAGAAACTCCTATATCACCTGAATCAACTGTATTACCCTGTATCACCACAACACCAATATGATTCCCCTCCCTTATATCATTTTTCAACCGAACAAAAATGTTAAAACATTTTGGATCCTTAGATGTGTTCTTGGAATTCTTGGACACCCCCTTGACTTCCTCCTACAAATTCATCATCTCGGTATCATGGTTGTGAGGTCGATCTGTTTCTACCGGTTCATAATCTATGATTTATCCACTACCTTTAGCCACCAACGGACTACCACCAACAACTGGAACCTCTCCTAGAATCAGTCATAACTCCTTCCGCAACATCTTCCCACTCTTGAAAGCCTCCAAACTATTCCCCAATTTCTTTCACTGGGTACAGAAGCCACACCAAGATTCAAATATAACCGGCTGCTTATGGCGGAACTCTTCACCTACAGAAACCCACAAGAACTCCACTAGCAGCTTCGACATATTGACTTCAACACAAATCCTGGGATAAATCGGATGGCAAACAGTCCTAGTCCGACAATCCGAACAGAGATATCAACCATCGAGATTTCCAATCATATAAATAATCGACAGATTTTGGAATGGAATAGGAGGTTCTGGCAATATTACCCTTACCACCATTGTAGGTGAGTCACGTTTCATATGGAAATAATATGTCCATCGGAAGATAAGAAAATGAACATCGTTGTAGGTACGAGGTGCAGACGACCAAGCTTGTATCAGATCTTCCTCAGAGGAAAACCTAATCATGATGTGTCTTGAGTCAAGAAGCCCCACTGTCGCATGCTTTTACAGTCCATAGTAACCAAAGACGAAGTGATCAAAAGCGTCGACCGACGGTCAGCGCTGCTTGAATCTTATAATAAGCTTTAGATTAAGCAAAGTGGATGCGTTAGTGAACTCTAGATTTGAAATCGACAGCTTCGGATTGAACAACCGTGGGGCTCCATTAAACTACAATTTATAAAGTCCTCACAACAAGACATTAAATTGTACAGTACAACGTCCTCACTACAAGACTTTAAATTCCACAGTACAACGTCCTCACTTCAAGACATTAAAAAACTACGTAGTATAATGTCAAAAATTCCATTTTTTTGATAAATTTTAACCATTAATCATACACAGAATGTGTATATAAGGGTTTTTACTATTTCTAACTTATGGAGGTATAAATACCCTTTTTCATTCTTAAATATTATTTTCTTCAAGAAACCCCTAACTGTGATCTTGAGTTATGCAAATCTTATTTTCCCCTATCTATCAAAAACAGAACGTTAAACTTCAAAGAGCTATTTTTTCCTGACTATGCATCATGTTACCTTAGGTAGACTTGCATATTTTTCCCACATAATAGGTATGTTTGTCAAAAAATGACACTATTTGGCATTGTAGCATATTCCATAGTTGGCCCTACATAATATAGTCCCCATAACATGTTTTTCAAATAATGGTAACTTTGTTCTTGGAAGAGACTCCCTTTATGTTGATATGGGTTTTAGATTTGGTGACCATAAAAATTGTGGCTCAATACTCCCCTTGAAAATATTTAAAGAATATTAAAGCAATTCGTAGCCACAGAGTTTTGTTTGGGATCTAATTCAAGGATTATGGTCAAAGATATTTCGACCCTAAATATTATCCCATTATGCTTACTGGGACCAATGGACTAGGTAAACAAAATCAATTAATGAAATTGAAAACATAAATGATTAAAGACAAAACACTTTTTCATTTATGATTTTTTTACAAAAAAGAATCCACAAATTGGAATCTCTCTCTTAAAGTGATTTTTATAATAGTATTTATACATAATTCCTCATTTGTTTAAATTCTTCCTGAGCACCATCAATTGCTTTTTGGAGTTTTTTATCTGACTAGCCTCACTCTCTTGAGCATTAAGAAGTAATTATTTCGCATCTATAATGGATTTTTTACATTCCTTCTAGACTTCTCCTAATGATCTATAAATCTGGTTAAGCTCCCCTGTAATGATATCTTACTCCTATTGAAGGCGCAGTCTCTAAAAAGTATTTTCTTTAATTCTTTGTGTTAGACCCTTCAACATAGCATTGTGATTAGCCTCATCTTGGTATATTTTTTCTTAGAACTCTTCAATTTTGATAGACATCTTGGCTTCTATGAAGTCTTGTTGAAGCTTTTTCTCATGAACCCTCCTCTGGATAATCTCTTTCACCGCAGTATGAATTTCACGGTATTTAAAACTACCAAATCCTCACATGATTAAAATAGATTAAATACATGTAATAATTGAAGGTAATTCCTCAAGGGGAATCTCAAATATTATCTTCTAGATATTTTTCCATGCTTTTCGATGAGCAAGACGAAGAGCCTTATGTAGTTTTGTGTCCAATTCAAAATCACTATCATAAAAAGGTATATATTCTGGGACTAATGCACATAAAGAAGTTATCTACTCTATTCCTTCTTGGAAAATGGTTCCTCCACCTTTAAATGTTGTTTGGACAGATGAATAGGCTTCACATTTAGACCTGTCCATTGAATTTGATAGCCATATATGGAAAATCAGGAATCATGGTTATATTTAAGAGATAATTAAAGTGAATGTAATTAAAATATTAGTATCTCTTACCAAGAAGTGCATCAGCAGCTTAAGAATAATCCCAACAACATTCTCAGTTTCAGCAATTTTATATGATGTCTCTGGTTGAGGAGTGATATCTTTAATATGCTTTGGATTTTCAAAGTGAATCTTAGGAAGACCTTATACCTCAATATTTACTTGAGCCAGTTTTTTCGTGATGGTAGGGTAGACATTAGTATCAGCACATCATTCAGGTACTTTTGCAGTAGTAGTTTCTTTAGATAGAATTGCATATTTCAATCAACCATGGTTTTCTTATTAATCAGAAGATGATTAATAGGACAAATAATGAGAACTCACGTCAAGTAGATTATATATAGGGAACTCCAAAATAATCTAATGCATTTGATATTTTAACATGTTATAATAATTATTCAAAAGACATTCCAAGGATCATCATTTCTTCCAATGATATCTCAGATCCCTGGTTAGTCTCACCCATGGGAACACTTGGTGTGTTTACTTCACAACGTTCCTCCGGTAACCTGTGACCCGAAGTATCTTCTTCAGAAACAGTTGTGTGGTCAACATCAGTTGTTCCCAGATGTTCTGGTGCATGGGATGAACCTAAAACTATCACAGAATGGAAATCAGCTATTTTTTCATTGGATTCATTATGAAATATTATTGATTTACCAGAGGATTTATCTCCTCTGATAGTAGGAATCAGAGTAGTGCTGGGGAAAGATGTTGGTTCCTTTAGCATCAATGCCTCTTCAGGATCCCCTAGATTTATAGGAATTTCTTTTTTTCTCAGTAGAACCTTCTATGGCTCCTTGAGTCTTATCAGTGGTTTCATTCAAAGAATAAATAGAAGAATCCCCTATAATCTTAAAATTTTAAAACACATTTCATGAATAAAACTAAAACTCAGGATTATCAGGGAGGATTACCACTACTAAGAAAGAGCTTAGCCATGGTTTTCATTCTTGAATTCTTTTTCTTCTTCACCATTTTAGGAGGGATTACATAATCATATATAAATACAGGTATCAGCGATCCCAGTACCCTCTCTATTTCCTCCTCCATGGCCTATCTACCCAAAGATATTTCTCGTGATTCATGGGGTGATCTGGTAGCTCCAAGAACGTAGCCTCCATGACAATATTGTGGTGAAGGAATTTCAGTTTTCTTTCGTTTACCCAATTGTAAGTTAAGTCAAAATTTATCCTATGTAACAATGTTTTTATTAAAATTCAAGTTTCAAAATGGAGGAATATATAAATAAAGGAGAACTTACATCCTTAATATATACAAAGTCATACCATTCATCGTCTAATGAAGGATTAATCCCTTCAGTGGTACCATGATCTATTATTTCCTTTACCTTCTTGGTGGTAGGAATTTAGTAATCAGTGGAATATATGAGAATTTCTAGCTCCTGAATATATTACCTTACCTCATTAGGATTATCCTTAAAAAGAATTTTAGAAGAAGCCCGCAAATCCCCTACTCCTGGAATATGCAGTCCTTCACATAGATCCATCCACATGGTATCAGTATCATAGTATAGACACTGACATGTTAGAATAGCCTATGGTCTTATACATTCTAAATGAATGTATGAGGATTGTGACGTGGATCTTATAACCTTGGACTTTAGTTTCTTACCAGCACCTGCAGTCACAGATGAAGGATTAGAAAATGGAACTTTTCACTCTTCAGAATGATGGATACTAGATGGCCTTGATACAACTTCTGTAGGTATTGATGGAGTGGATATTTTTATTCTAGTTGGATGATTTTATCTGGAACAAGGTCTCTTGGGTGGATTTGGAGTATCATCACCTCCACTATCTAATTCTTTCAAATCGACCCATGATGATGAAGAATTATCTTCAAAGTGATGGGGTTCCTTCCTAATACATCTATTTTTCAACACTTGGGGGAAGACATGATTTAATATCCCTTTAGGGTATGATGCAACCCAGTTTGCAGCATACCAAATGGTTAATCTTCTTACTACATCTGCAACGGGTAAATTAAAATCTTCCACAGTCATCTCTGCAGATGTCAAAAACTATAGTTATAGGGAAACCATTGGGTTTTTCTCTAATCTAACATGCACGGGAGGGGATAAAATATTCATTGTTTAGACATTTGAATTTATGTTCAAATCAATAAGGAGCATAGGCCTCACATACGATTTCCCTATCGATTCTAGTGGCCAACAAGCCATCTTTGCAAGCTAGCATATATGCTCTAAGTTCCAAACTGGCATTACCATCGTTAAAAAATAGCCATGTAGACATTTTCACATAGGGAAAGAATTGAAATTCATTATGCATTCTCAATCTAACATTGTGTCATAAGAATTCAAAGACCATGGTGAAATACCTGAAAAGGATTGAACAGACGGTCAGAAAGAACATCCAAAAACCTGTACTCCACTTTTTACAGCATAAGTTCTAAAGTGAGTATCAATCCATCCCCAAAACACTTGTAATAGACCTACTAATCTCAAGAGAGATTTTACTTTGTAAATATTCTGTAAAATCCTCTGAATATTGGCTAAAATAGGAGTAGCCAAACCTACCATCATTTTCTCTACCAGAATCATTACAATAAAAAAGGTTCCCAGCCTCATACCTCCTTTGGAGTCTCGAACTGGTAATAAATATACACTAATCTACATGGATAAGAAACCTTCCAGATGTGTCTTTGCTATAATTTTTTAGTTGATATCATATAACCATTTTTCAAATTCCTTCTTCTCTAATGTTGGCCAAAATGTGTCAGGAGTGCCTCTCTTCTCTTCCCTTGGATAGCTAGTTGGATGGGTGTAAGTGGTCCCATTTTCCTTCTTCTTTATCAAAAATATTTCCACCCATTCCTCCATATTAATTTCCCTCCTGGTCTGAGTTTTCACAGTGATTGAATTCTTGATTTTGTTAAAAAATTTCATCAACTCACGAGACAAATATAGTTTCTTATTGGATTCATTCCATGTCACCTTTGCATGAATAAACTCATCGTACATGTCTCCAAGGATTGGAACTCCATAAATTTTGTAAACGTCCCACAAACCAATACCTACCTCTCCATGTGTTAAATGGAAGGAATTAGTCTCTGGGCTCAACCAACATAATAAATCTGGAACGAAATCATCATTCTTATACGCATAGGTTTACCCAACCTAGAGAGAATCATAAATCCCAATGATTCACAATTCATCTTCAAATTCTACACATGTCTTTTGCAACCAGTATGCCCACATCCATGCGGGTTTTACACCTCCTCCTAGGTGGAAATCCAAACTTTTCATCCATCCCTTGGACTGATCTGTATGAGAATCTTGAAAGATGGATGAATAACAGTGTGGTTGCAGCTCGGGTGTGGGTGAATTCAAATCTAGAGCACACATTCTATGATGCATAATATAAGCTTTCTCTATTGTCCCAACACCGGAAAATAATCCCCCAATAGAAACATTGGCTGATGAGAATTTGGTATAATCCAGAAACCAAGAATGTGGGACATAGTTATTTGGATCTAGAATGTTTGTATCCTGCAAATGGATATAATTATAAAAAGGTAGATAGGTGATCTAAGGAAAGGTGAAATGATACTTCTTCAAATATTTTGAAAAGTCCATAAGAGTGTTTTTTTAAAAATCTAGGTAATAATGACCAACGAAATCTATCATGTCATCAATCCTCTTGCTGGTGAGCTCATAGGCAGTTCTAATTATTTTCACAGCCATTAAACATGAAAAAAAGATAGAGATAATATTTATAATGTAATTTCATTTTTTCTATTTTACAAAATTATGGCAAACTCATTAAGGCATTCAAGTTTTAAATGTGGAAATAAAGTATATGTCAGTGTGCAAGTATGGAGCTCCACTTATGGCGTGTAGCTAAAAACCCTACAGAGGAAGCGTGGTGAAACAGGATCGTCTGAATAGAAGATTTGCGTGCCAAGAGTAGAGAATTCATAAGTAGAGAAAAAAATTTCGGAATTGAATCCATTATATATAAGATAAGAATATAACCCTACGCACTAGATATCTTACATGTTACACATTTGATTTCCCAAGTCTACTTGAGCGCAGAATACTTGCACGCCCCACTGACCTTGCCTTTATTCTTCATTACTTTACCCTAGTAAAGGATCCTATTTTCATTTCAGATCCAATTATGTGGGGGAGGGGGATTTTTTTGACACTAAATTTTGTCAAAGAGTCTAAAAAATGAACAAGGGGATCCCATTAGAAATAAAATGGGAAAAGACATGAAGAAAAATCAAGATTTGAAAAGGAATGAATTTTGAATCGCCTTTGTCATGCCAAAACACCGGCGGCGTACAACCAACTTGCTCACCCAAATATGTCATGCTGCCTCATTGAGTGCTTTTATCATGTGTGAAATTCACTTGCACGCCCAAATAATTTCACCCAAGGTCACTTGTTTTCCTATAAATAGAGCCCTGGGCCCCCCATTTGTACGGATGAATTTCCTTGAATCCTAATTGTTGCACTGGTCGCCCTAGTACTTCACCCCAGTCTTATAAAACATTCAAGGTAGTCCTTTAACACCTTAAGAAGAGGATTTAATGGAGGATCATTGGACTTAATTCTTTTTTAGTGTTTTAAAACCATAACACATGGGCACCTAAAGTGACCAACCTCCCTAGGTCAGAAATACTTGCGCGCCTCCCATTCCTCTCATAGGAACTTGAGAGCCCCACTTCTTGGATCACCTATGAATATTTTTTAAGGATTGAGATAGGTCTTTCCCAAGTATTAACATATAGGTTTTTCATTGCATAAGTGAACATCATGTCACCCAAGTGTACTTGCACGTCCTTCTCTACTTGGGCGCCCCTCTTGGATTCACATATTCTCTTCACTCTCATTAGTCTACAAACCATTAATACTTCCTCATCCATTCATGGAAAGGATGTTTCTTTATTGGTTCCCTTGTCTGAAAGGGATTCTATTGAGACCTCCTCCAAATCCTCCTGATAAATTAAAACTTTTGGAAAGTCTCACCAGCATGTCTCCTATTTGGGTTTGTATTTCCGCAGTAATAGGTTTCCCACATTTGGTTCTCAATGGTATTAGGATTCATGGAATGTATGTGGGTTTGTATATCAGTAGTCACATGGACCATTCTCCAAAAAAAGTTCTGGGAAGATCCTAGTTTGAAGGAAGGATTGGTCTTGGCATCTCCTTTCTCAAAGAGGTGACCCGGAACCTTAGGTCTCTGGTAGGAAAGGTACAATTCACACCTAATTTTCTGAAAAAGTAATGGAGATGTATCCCTTTCCTACCAGGATCAATTTTAGGGAAACCATCCTGGTGTAAGACCCCTCACCTTCATCCCTTCCTCCTTACATTGGACCCTTTTTCAATGTAAATAGAATATAGGGAAGGCTCGTCGCCTCACCCTCTTCCACAGTCGATGCACCCTCTTCCATAAGAAGAAGAGGAAAAGTGTGAAGTGTCATTGTTGAATCTTTCACATCCTCTTGTATCTCACACCGATCTGGACTCACATTATCTTAGAGATACTTGATGATTACAACATGTTCATAAACACTCATTGGATGAAACTACAAGAACTCTGATTCCCACCATAACTGGGATGTGTAGGCAGCTGTCTTAGAGTCCGAGCTCATTGGGCATCATCATTAAGAATAATCCCTAAATTAAACCCCAAATCATCAATACATCCTTTTTAAGAAGTAGTACCAAACTCATGTCTCCAAAAGGACCATACTCTTCTATGATACGTATCAAACTATGTGGGATTTGATTCCCATTTTTATGGGATACATAGGAAGCCTCCCTAATATTCAAACTCAATAATTCAAATCAACACTATTATCCTTCGGCCATAATCCCAATAGGGTCTTATCCTACATTGAAACCCATATCCTTTCCAAGTTCCTTAGGTAGCTTCAGCATAAGTCCTACACTGAGTATCAACCAAGCATCTTTCGCTTAGAGGTCCTTTTTATATGACCTTAAAAGGTATGATGTGTCCTATTAAGCGGCACAGAACTATAAGGGTTCAAATTCCTTTCACAAGGATGTGTAGGTATCTCATTTGTTGGGCATGATCCCAAGATCAAACCAATCCTTCATCTCCCTGGATGAAAATAAATTCTAGAGTGCCTCACTCAGTGGCTTAAAAATCATTATTATCACAATGATGATTAAAAATAATATCTAACCGGTATATTTGAGGCTACCATTAATGGAAAACCTCAAATACATACAGATATTTCCATTAATTAAAAACCTTGAATGCATACTAAGGATTCTAAATTTTACACATGTTAATAAGTGATTGTAAATTCCATGGGATACTTATGATATACTTGGTTAATTAATAAGGATTCATGAAAATATATTAAATTTACAAAGAGAGTCCCAGTGTAGACAATAATTCCCCCCAATAGGGTGTGATGAGTCTGACCTCCCATCCTCTTGAACAATACACATTCTTAAGTATCGTAATGTTCAAACTTAATGAATGCCTATCTTTGGAAAGCAGGTCCCCTTGTATAAAGAACTGTTGGAAGTTTTTAGTTCCATAAATAAATAAAATGGAAACTACTGGGAAATTGTGATTCTTAAAACTAGAAAAATTGTTTCAAGGAACTACGAAACAAACTCCTATAACCCATAAAAGTCCCTAAAAACCAAAAAACCCTAAAAGACCTTAAAACTCTATAAAATCTGAAATCCACTTAAACCCCCTAAAAGACCATAAAAATCCAATTAAACCCCCAAAATACCCTTAAAATCCTTTACAACCCCTAAACACATTTTAACCCATAAAATATTATAAAAATACTAAAATACATTAAAACCCCTAAAACCCAAAAAAAACTCAAAACCTCCAAAACCACTAAAAAACAGAAACACCTAATGTTTTATAGTACCATTTAACCACAATGTTAGGGTGGTTGAATTAATGTTTCTCTTTTTTAAAATTACCAAATTTATGAAATTTATCCCTCGTAACTTGTTAGATTTATTTTCCATAACAAAATTTTATCAAAATCACACTGACATGAAAATATAATAGAGTATACTAGGAATTAAAGATTTATAATATTTGACCTTATTGTGAGAACCTACATCCTTTCCATGGATACTCACAATAGTCTGTGGAATTAAATAATAGAATGATGTGAAGAAAATAATGAACCATCTCTCGTTAGACACCATATATCTCCAAATATGTATGATTATACTGATTCCCATCAGGTTATAGTGTTTTCATTACAAAATTGGGACATGAAAAAATATGTGAAACTTTTTAAATCAGCTCCCACAAGGTTTTACCAAAAATCTATCTTTGATTTTATTCAACTGAATGTGTTCATTTCGTACCCTCTTATCTAGGTATAGTGAATGTGCATCAAATGTGGCTCACTAAAATTGTGAATGATTTTCAATAAGATATCATTCCCATTATTAAAATAATTATACCTCATATTCTACATAGAAACTCTATCTAATTCCATGTTTTTGGAATCTCAGAACTAATTTTTTCTTCTGATGCTCTGATCGAAACATCTGTCTAGTACTTTTATTCCACCAAAAATCAATCTCAGTTGGAAACTCACACTGACTCAAACTTTTCACCATTAAATCCTTTTTTAAATAACTAAATAGAGTTATCAACAACATTAGTTATTGTACTTGCATGACCATTTATATAGGTGATCCTAGATTACTAAAGGATGGAAACTAATTTCACTTTCCGGCTCACTGAAATTATAAAACTTAAATATTCCCATGTAAATGAAATTCACATGGACCTTTCTCAACTTCTTTAGAATATTCAAGAATATTCTTGAGGCTCCATGATTTTTATAGAGACCTCAATTTAATCAAAATTACTTAACTTCAAACATTAAGTAACTCACCCATACTTTCTTGAATTTTTTCTAGATAATAAATCACTCAAGAAACAACACAACATAATTATTCTTATGAAAATCACAAATTTATGTAAAGCACAGTACAAAAAAATGGAATTGAGGGATGTTTTTAAACAAAATTGTAAAAAATTGGTAATTTAACAATGTATTTAAGGCAACATCATTAAATTAGTGATGTATTTCAGGAAACGTCGCAAAAATATATATATTTACATAGCCAATTCTCCCATATCTATGTAAATATATATATTTACACACACAGAGATATATATATATATATATAAACACAGACTTATATATATATATATATATATATATTTAAACACCTTCCCACATACTCGCACACACACACACACATAAATATATAATTAAATTTATTTATTTATTTATAAAAACACTAATGTATTTAAAATTTAGTATTGTTTTTATGAAAACATGACTATTTTAGGGACATTTTTGTGAGTTTTTTAAAATGTGACTAATTATATATATATATATTCTTAATTATAATTATATAAATTTATATCTATATATTTATTTATATATTAACACACACACCCATATAATCATATATATATATATAAACATATATATAATATAAATTTTTATATAAATATATATAATATAAACATAAAATATAAACTAATATATATATATATATATATAATATAACTTTATATATATAATATATAATATAAACATATATATATAATATAAACATAAAATATAAACACACACACATATATAATATATATATATATATTAATACATGCATATTAATATGTAAAATAAAATATATATACATATATATTTCAAATACTAAAATATATATATATATATATATATATATAAGATAATGCAATTATATATCCATAATTGTATAGATGAGTTGGTCCTCTCTTTTGGTTTAACGCTAAAGGTGTCGGGTTTGAATTATAGTTAAGGCTGATTTTTGGCTTGGGTTTTTTCTACACATGGAGGCAGTCCAGGGTGTGCGAATGTATAGGGGTAGAGCTTATCACGCGGGGTGGGAGCTTTGGTTTCATAATACCCTCTACTAGTAATAAATAACCATAAGAGAGATAGGGAGGGAGGGAGGGATATACGTTAATATATGTATATATAAAAATATAATGATTTATATACCAATATATATACCAATATATATATATTTAAAAAATAATTTACATATATAGATATTATATATAAAGATATATATATATATAAACAAATATATATATATATATTCATAATTAATTATATATATAAACATACACACACACATATATAAACATATAATTATACATAAAAACACATATACATTTTAAAATTTTCAAGGTTTTTTTAGAAAATGTATCTATTTAGTGACATTTTTACTAGTTTTTTAGAACATGAAGAATTATTTATATATAATTTTAATTATATATATGTATACACAAATTTATAATGATTTTCATATGCATTCACATATATTTAAATTTCATAATATAGATCAGACATATATATATATATAAATATTTATATATTTACATATATATAAACATACATACACATATGTATTAATATATGTATATACATATACAAAGACACATATATTAATACATATATAAATATATATACATACATGTGTGTGTGTTTGTGTAAATGCACACACAAATATATATATATATATATATATATATATGTATGTATATATATAGCCTTTGAGATATATATATATATATATATATATTTACATAATATAAACATATATATATATATATATACATATATACAATATATATATATATACAAATACAGATATATATATATATATATATATATTTATTTATTACTGAAATTTATTAAAATATGTATAAATATAAGATAATATATTTTTATAAATAAAAATTTGTTAGGTTAGCTGGATAGTGTGTTGTGTTGTTAGGTTGTAGGTCGAAGGTTCGAATCCCATGGGGGTGTAGGTGTAGTAGTGATAGGGGAGTTGGGGATGGGGGTGTGTATGCTTGAGGAGAGGGGGAGGGGGCATGCCTAGGAGAGCGGGGGGTTGAGGGGGAAGTGGCGTGTTAGGGTGAGAAGGGGTGTGTGGGGTGGGAGCAGTTGGGTTGGGGGTGAGCGGTCCATCTGGGGGAGTAGGGGTGAGGGGACGGTGGTAGAAAGGTAGGGGAGGGGGTTGAGGGGAGGGGTGGGGGTGTTAAAATATTTTTTTAAAATATATGTATTTCAAATAAAATGTCACATTTATCGATTTTTTAGAAACACCCATAAATTTGGGGTCATTTACTAATGTTTACACCAGGAATTGGTAAATATGCAGTCAATAATTATAGATGTTTATAAACCTCTCTAAAAAAATATTAATTTCAAAAGAAATTGTTTCGGTTTATTACCCATTTAATGATGTATTTCGGAAACATTGGTAAGTATTTCAGAAACATTTAAAATATCGCTAATGGAAAAACCAACATCACTAATATATATATATCTATAGTTCCTCTTAAAAAAATCTATCTAGGGGAATTTTTTTATAGAACTTTTTGAAGAATTATATTTATAGTTATGTCTTCCCGATCTTCTTTGTCTATTTGACCCTATCCCATGACATCATCCAATCATTCTACCTCATCATAATATTTTCACAAAAAAAACATCGAAGAAACGTCAATTAGATGACATCACCTTATTCTATGTCATGTTTTTTATCTATTGAAATTTCATCTAATGGATATTCATAAGATGGACTTGATCCATTGTCTTTATAACTCAATGTTCTTTATAACATCTAACTCCAACCATATTCTGACAAAAAATTTCCGTTTCTACATTGTACAAATTGTCTATCCGGTATCCTCTAATTTCGTTGCCCATATCTCTTGACCAACTGAAGATAGTTGACTATATTTTTTCAAAATTTAATGACTTTGGTATTATGAAGCATCTCTGCCTAGTAGAATCATCAAAATTTATTATACTTATCACACCATGTATTCCCCCCTAAGAATATGAAATGAATAAAACCTAGAACTTGACTTCTCATTTTTTGGGATCATAAATTTGTACAAAATTTGTAGTAACATATTCTTATAGTTTTTTTTGGAATCTATATATTCTCATCTACATTTGATGACTCCAAAAATTCATCATCTGATCTCCTTTTATCCAAAGGGTTGTGTCCATAACATTGTGTCTGGTGATATTTATACATAAATATTTTTCTAAAGGGTTGTGTTCTAAATCAAAGTTGATCACCCCCATTCATAACCTCTCATATATGGTACATTTTTTACAAATTTCAATGGATCATAAAGAATCATGATGGTAGGAACATTTATTAATGGCTTATATTCACTTGACTTAGTAAGGAGTTCTTCTTAATAATGTTTAGGAGACGTCCCAACATCCTTACCTCCTCCAAAAATTTAATAAAAACACTTTATTACCATAATATCTTATCATTTTTTTTATTTTTTTTAATAAAAATATTAATAAAACATTCATGTTGATAAAAAATTAAAAACTATTTAGAAATTATCATAAATGATCTTTAATCTCCATCTTTTTATTTGTTGGAAATATTTTTTTACAACTTTTACAAGACATTCGAACTTTTTCACACTCATTATTTTTTCAACATTTTTTCAACTATAACCTTTCCCAATGAGATTCTCCTAATACCACACTACTAGAGAATGTTATGTTTTCATGTAATTCTATCCCTAGGTGAAAAAAATGTTTTTTTCCATGTTATGATAAAACACCCTATCACATTATATCTTTTAATTTTAAACTCTACATTTTTTACTCTCCCAATTTTATTTAAAGTTTCATATTCCCCATTTAATGATAACCACATATTTAGATTCATTTTGGAAATATTTTTACATACTCTCCATATTTTTTAGAAAAATTGTCACCTACTCTCTCCCTTTTTAAATATAATCCAAATAATGATTAGAGACATCCTTAAGTTATTTTGGTTGTATTTGGTGATAGATTAACATGAAATTATAGCCTCAATTACATAATATTTTCTTTAGGTATTTCGATTTTGAATACATTATAAGTTTGATACTTTGTGGAAATGTACTCCAACTTAACATCTCTACCTGATACATTCTCTTATACGTAATTATAATTTAAATCAACGTATTTTGATCATGAATGTTGTATAGGGTTTTTGGAAAGATCAATAAAAATATTATTATCACAAAAAAATTTATATGGTTTGAAAACCATCACTATCAAATATTATAGTGGAACTCTCTTCTAAATAATTTTTTTAAACATAGATCAAGATAACATATTATTCTTTCACTATTCTCTGGGTAATTGAACTTTGATTCTTACTATGCCAACTCACACAACATTTTACCAAGAAAACTTTTCTTCCTGGTTTATATTTTCTATCATTTCAATATCAAGACAAATAATCATTAGTATTTATATTAATTTTTACATCACAACAACTTTTATTCAATTTACCATGGAAAGATGTCCCTTTAACATATCTCATAATTAATTTTTATGCCAAAATATGGGATTATTTTGGATATCTCTGATATCATTCACTCAAATTGACTACATAAATGATGTTGGGGCTTGAAACTGTAATATAGAGAAAATAACCTATCAATTTTGAAAAATATTTATTATTAAAACTTTTCATAGCATCATCTTTACTCATCTTGGTGGTAATGGAAATAGTAATAAAAAATTATTTAGAATATTTCATGCCAATCTTCTATAATAGTTACATGTAATAATTCTATTTTATAGAAAAATATATCCTTACTTCAATGAAACTTATACAATTATAAATAAATCTAACTTTCTAAGAATTGACATTTGAATTTTTTTATACATTTATTTGGAATAGAATTTACAAAAAAAAATTGTATTCACTATTAATATTATGTCATCAATGTAAACAAAACAAATCATGGTACCTGAGTTTATATCCTTCACATATAAGTTTCATTTAGCTTATATTTTTTAAAAGTTTAATTTCTTAATCCAACTATCAATATTTGAGTACCAGGCAAGTTGATCGTGTTTCAACATGTACAAATATTTCTTCAATTTACACTCCCTGGTTCCATCCTTATTATGTAATAATCAAAATGGTTGTTAAATGTAAAATTCTTCTTCAATGTATACATTTAAAAAATATTTCTTTAAATTCATATGATAATAATACAGACAATGATATGCATCCACTAGAAATAACCTTCCAATAGTTTCCAATCTCACCAAAGGAGAAAAAGTTTCTTCAAAATCCACACCATACACCTCTTAATTTACTTTTCAAACAAATCACACTTTATTTATTATAACCCCTTTGTGTCCATTCAACTTGATTCAATACACCCAATTTGTCCAAATAATTTTATTTCCTTCTCAAAGGATTCATTTTTTTCAATCTGATCTAACACTTCATTCATAGCTTCAATTCATTCATTGTGTTTAACTACCTATAATACTAATTATGGTTCAACCTATAAGGTAATTAATTTCTGATTATCTAATCTCAAATTTCTGTTGGTTTGAACTAATGATTTTTGGTTTCCAATAATTCCCTCAGATTCTACCAGTAACTATTGGGTACATTATTTGAGGGTTTTTCTTCCTGTTTCAACATCTTCATCACATGGTTCTTTTGAATATTCATTCACCTTTTTTATCACAATCATCTTCACATTTTTTTTTCATTTTAATTCATCAATTTTTCAATCATAAAAATTTCAGCAAATTTTCTATGGAATATGGATTCTCAATTACTTTCACATTATATAAATCCACCATCTTTTTTAAAAATCTATTCTAACATTCATAACTCCTTCCATTGGCTGAATATCCCATGAAAATTATTTCCTAAACATTTTTTATCAAATTTAAAAAGATCATTTTTTTATTTTTAGTAAGTAGGTAATTCCAAAATCCTTGAAATATTGCATTGAGGAATTTTTATACCACATATTATAGGAATTCATATTTTATTTTGGGCTAAAAACATTTGTTTTTTACATGTACAATAGTACTAACATTTTATCTCTATAAAAACATTGAAATTTTATAATCTTCCAACATACTTCATCCCATTTATATGAAAAAAAATCATTTCTGGAACACCATCTTGTTGATGGGTGTATGGAACATTGTATTTCTTTTTTATTAAATGCTTATTTAGAGATAATTATAAAGTATTACATGTCTAATCCTTTTAATTTTCATTTCTAAACTTCATTATATAAACACCCATTTCCCATTTAATACCTTTTGAAAATTTTATCATTTATACAGACAAAAATTTGTGATTCATAAAAATTATATTGTCCATCTATGTGTAACCATCAATAAAAGTGATAAAGTAAAAAAGATACTTTTTTACGTCTCATTGGCCCATAATGATCAGAGTGTATTGACTCAATATGTCTTGTAAATTTAATTTCAAATTTCCTAGTCCATTTACCTATCATCTTCCCATTATACCAAATTATAAAAATAATATAATCTTTCCCACAGAGAAATTTTAATTTTCTTACAAAATGTTCTTTGGAAAGTGTTCTCACACTTTTAATTCCCAGATTTAAATTTATTTTATAACACTAATTGTTTTCATCCTCAACAAACATTTAACAAGAGTTAAAATGTTCTCTAATATAAAATATATTAATACTTGTTCTTTCTCCCATGGTAAAAACATTTCCATATTCCACGATTTTTATGATACATGAATATTTCGTGTATATCACTTCGTTTGAATAATAATAATATTGGATAACACTTATATAATTGTTTTTGATACAATTTACATATAAAATCAGTATACGTCAGTTTCTTGACATTATTCTCATCTTTTCATATTCCTTTGATTTTTATGGAACAATCATTTTCAAAAATAGACTCTACTCATTCTATATTTTCAACATCTTTCATTATCTTTATATCACCTATCATATGTGAGGAAAAAAACTATCAAGAATCCAGGGTTAGTTCCTATTTTATTTCATTTAGAGAAGTCTCAACAATAAATTCTCTTTCTTTTAACTTTATTCAATTTGGAATATTTATAATTACTAGCATAAGTTTCTTTTCAAAGAAGAGTTGTTAACCATTCTTCAGTAAAGTGTCATGGGTGGTCACAAATTCAACAAAAAACCTCCGGTCATTCAAACTAATTTATCTTAGGAATGTTTCTGTTATATTTTTATTTTTACTCTATTTATTCTTAGGACGTAGGGAAGTATATATCTTTTATACTAATATTGATCCCCTATATTTAGTACCTATTTATAGGGAGATGCGTGTTGTTCAAAAAATTGTAAAAATTGTTCCAAAAAATAAGACAATATCCCTTGAATCATTATATTTTATAGAAATTCATTCATTCCAAGTAATTTGTTAGTTGAGGTTTGTAACATCGTTCTATTTTTGTTTCATCCTAGAATGGGGAATCATTATTATAGAGGTTTTTAAAAAAATTTGTTGATGTGATCGACATCTCACATCCTTTGGAAATCCAATATTTCCAAAAAAAATTAATACCTTCATTATTAGTAAAATATATATAAATTTTACATTTAATGGGGGATGATTTAACTTGATTCTTGTAATGAGATTTCTCAGCAGTTTGATGTGATTCAACTTTTATATCTAAATCCTTGTTGAAACTTTTATTCAACTTTCATAAGGTAATTTCAACCACAAGAAGTTTCAATTGAGTTTTACAAACCTCATCTTCCTTATCATCATATATCTTACTATTATTTTCAACTGTCATTAAATGTTCTGTAAAATTCATATTTTTATTTATGATTTCATGAATATATTCATATTACTATTTGAGGAAATATTTCCTACCTACATTATCATTTCTATTTTTTCCTTCATCATTCTAATTTAAAATATGAGGTTGTGTGTTTTTTCAAAGACATGGAACATGTTCTTATCTGAGTAGATATTTTATGTAATATTCTTCACTTTCATATTCTTATTTACATTTCAATGAATCTTCTTTTTTACCAATATTTGAAAATAAGGTTTTGATATTTTAAAAAAATTATATTTTAAGGAATTATTATCACTTGAGTTAGATTCATATTTCTTAATCAACATAATTCTTCTATTTTTAGTAATTTGTTTCTTACCACTAGTGTAGTTATATTCTCTAAAAGTTTTGTTCCACTTCTTCAATGAGGTTTTTTCATCAGAATGATATTCATATTATCCAAATTTATTCTTAGGGAAATTCACATAAAAATGACCAATTCATTCAAACTCAAAATATTTTATTGGGAGTTAGCATCCATAGTTTCCTCCATCTCTTTGATAATTTTTAGAGATAAGAGACATGATCTCTTAATTCATTTCATTATCATCATTTTTTTCCAAATAATAGAGTTTAGCATTAATATTATATTATATTTTCATCTTTCTCATGGTTTAAAAAGTTTATTTCATCATTGATATTATTTTTTAAGTTTAAATACTTTAATTTTATGTAGTTCATCTAGAGATAAATAATATTTATCTCTAAGGTAGTAATTTTAGATTCAAACATGTCACGAATGTTTCTTATGAGTTTATTAACAATTATAGTATATTACAAGACATCTCTAAATCCTATTATGATGAAAAACACTTCATTAAATTTGATAAAATACTCATCATTAGTTTATTCATCTCTCATTATGATGTCTTCAAACATTATTCACTAGATTGGTAACATTTTTTCTTTCACTATGGTGATTCCCTTGAAGATAATTTTAAGACATTCCCAATTTTCTTTTGCATTTATGAGATCCATTACCTTCATGAAAACATTTTCCAATAGATTCATAAGAATTAAATTTCTAGCTTCTACATTATCATCAGTTTTTATCTTTTCATTAAAAGTCAGTGGATAATTTTTATCAATGGGTAAAAACCATATTATTGCTGCATCAATAACATTTATGCCAACTGAAAAAAGATAAGCTATCAATATATTTTTCCATCCATTATATTTTTTTAAATCAAATATAAGAATACCTATACTATTTACTGAATTCATATTTTCTATGATAAGGATTCAGTAGGGAAACTTCTCACTAATACCACTTGAAGTTACATATAATTGTCCAACCACTAAGATGGGGGGGGGGGGTTAATCAGTGGTTTCCGTTGTCAAATGTTTTCAACTTTGTGAAATTTAACCCCTAATAGTTTCTACAATATTTTTCCATATCAAACATTTATAAAAATATCACTATTATGAAAATATAAGAAATTAAACAAGGAAATATTATCATGGTTTGACCATAGTGTGGGAACCCACGCGCCTTCCATGGAGACACCCACCAGTCAATTAAAATTCACTATTATAAATAAATGAATAAAATTTTGTTCCAACTCCTATAATAGTCCTTCTATCTCTTAATAGATAAGATTATACTAACTCTCATTGGTGTAAAATGATTTTCTTAAAAAATTTAGCCCAAAAAGATATTTTAAACTTTATAAGTCAACTCATACAAGGTTCGTCTTGAAACATTTTTCTTGTTCACTCCATCCAAAAGTGTTTATCTAGTGCGCTATGTTTTACATTTGATGAATTTATATGTGCTACACCACACTAAAACTACTCATGATTTTTAAACATTAATCTTTCCAATTATCCAAAAACAATATGAATTATATTCTACACCAAAACATTGTTCAATTCTCTATATTTGGAATCTCAAAAATAAGTACTCTTTCTAATGCCCTGATCGAAACCTCTATCTAGTACTTTCTTCCACCAGAAATAAATCTTAGTTATAATATCACACTAATACAAACTCTACTGTGTTTCACCAATTTTTTAGGGGTGAATAGTGTTATCAAAAACATCAATTATTTTAATTTAATTTCCCTTTATATACGTGATCACAAATTAATAAAGGTGGGAAACTAATTTCATTTTCTCAATCACTAAAATTACAAAAACTATTTATTTTCCCATAAATGAAATTCACATGGTGATTCTATTCTATTATATATTATTTAGTAATGTTCTTGAAGACTCATAATTTCTCCAGCAACCACACTTTCTAAGAAATTTTATAATTTCATAGTTTAAGGAACTCACCCAAACATCATAGAATTTTGGCTATAAAAAATCACTCAAAAATCCCTACATCTTCATTCTTGTGAACTTTACAATGTTATGTAAATATATTGAAAAAACTATTTCTGGTGGAATTTTTTTCAAAAATAATTTTAAATAACTCTCTGTCCAGTTATATCTATCTGATATTATTTTTTTGGTAGACATTGTCTGATGGGTTTATCTAATCATTCCGCCTTAGTGTAATCTTTAACAAAACATATTCCTTAGATACATATGTCTCATGAAATCACCTTGTTTTTTCTAATGTTAATCTTTATATTTAATGTTCATCCAATATATCTTCATCTAATAGAATTGATCCAATGGTTTTATGACTCATAATTCATCATATAATCAAACTCTTAGTATCCTGTAACAAATCTTTTAAATTTCAACATTGTAAAAACAACATGTTCAGAAAACTATACATTCTATATCTATTTATCATAACCAAATAATTATGGTTGACTATATTTTTTAGAATTCTTAATAATTAAGTCACATAAAAAATATCTATCAGTTAGAAACGTCAAATTTTTTTAAACATATCATGACATTTATTTTATCATCTTTCCATTTTCAAAAAATAAAACTTAAATACAGACTTATTTTTTTTGATTTATTATATTTTTAAAAACTCAATAGAAAAAATTTATTACAGTTATTTTTCTATAATATATGTTTATTTCTATGTTTGATGGATCAAAAAAGTCCATATGCACCTCTTCCTTAAAGAGAGCTATGTTAAGAACACTCTGTCTAATAATCTCTTCCCATAAATGTTTTTATGGAGGAATGTGTCTGGAAAAAAGTATATCTCCCCCTTTTAAAACTCATATCTTATACATGTTTGTACACATCATCTTGGATCATGATGTTGCAAGATATCGGGTTCTTTTAGGAACAACTTAGCATTTTTGACTTACTATATAAATTTTCCTAACAATGTTAATGAAATTCCTAACATTATTACTTCCTCAATCAATTTCATAACATAATTTTCAAACCAAATATTATTAACAATGATTCTAAAAGAACATTATGCAACATGATTAAGAAAAACGTTCATATCAAAATCATGTTGACAACAAATGGAATTTTTTTTGGGAACCATCATAAATAATCTTCAAAACCAAAAATACACTAAAATCCACCTAACCGTCTCCACCCAAATCATAGAAAATCCTAAAATCCCCAAAGAAACCCTAAAAATCCTAAAATATTCTAAAAACCATAAAAAACATTTAAGGACCCTAAATGCCTAAAAACCGCTAAGAACCCCTAAAAGACCCAAAAAAACCCTAAACCATAAAAGACACTAAAAACCCTAAAAATCGTTAAAGAACAAAAAAATCCTAAAACCCATAAAGACCCTAAAAACCATTAAAACCATAAAAGGACCTAAAACCCTAAAAGTACCTAAGAACCTTAAAACCCCAAAATCATACAAAATACCCCTAAAACACTAAATGTCAATATAATACACTAAGAAACCTAAAAGACTCTGAAAAGCCTAAAAAATCTAAAAACCCTAAAGCATCGTAATGAGCCTAGAGAACCCTTAGAGGACCATAAAAACCTATAAATCCCTATAGGATTCTAAAAACCAAAAATAACCTTAAACACCACAAAAAATCCCTAAAATTACTCAAACCCCCTAACAATTAAAAAATACCTAAAAAACATAAAATTCCCTGAAACATCCTAAAGGAACCAAAAAACCCAAAACCCTCTAAAGGCTAATAATAATTCATAAAAAATATAAAAAACCCTAAATCGATAAAAATGATAAAATATCAGAAAACTGATAGAGAACCCCGACACCCCTAAAACCCCAAAAATATCCTAAAATACCCTAAAATCACCAAAAACCTAAAAACCCTTCAAAACCATGAATTTTATTAAAACCCTAAACCCTTAAAAAGATAATTTAAAACAAAAAAACCTAAAAGATCAAAAAACCCAAAAAACCTATACCAACCTTTAAAATTCTAAAAACCAATAACTCCCCTAAAATACCAAAAATATCTAAAAAATCTATTAATTACCTAAAAACTAGAAAAACACTAAAAAAATAATAAAAATATACAAAACCTAAAACCCCTAAATACCCACAAAACACTGAAAACCCAAAAGACCTAAAAACTATTAAAACTCTTAAAAGACATGAAAAACTAAAAAATCCTTAAATTACCCTTAAAATCATGATAAAAATCTGAAAAGACCATTAATCCACATAAACACCCTAAAAATTCATTAGTCCCAATAGAAACCTTAAATATGATAAAAACTATTCAAACCATACAAACCCTAAAACCCCTAGAAATAGTAAAACCCTAAGACCTGTAAAACCATAAACCCCTACCCCATCCAAAAAAAACATATAAAAAAAACAAAACTACAAAAAATCCAAAAAACCCCAAAAACCATAAAAACCATAAAACCCCCAAAACCCATAAAACCCTAAAGGATCCTAAAACCCCCCAAAACAACTAAAAACATGAATATCCTAAAATCATTAAAATTACAAAAATCCACTTTAAACATTAAAAACCTTTAAAACCCCCAAACCCTAAAAATACTGAAATTACCCTAAAAACCTAAAAACCCATAAAACTAGTAAAAGACCCCAAAACCATAAAATACATAAGACCCTAAATATGTAAAAACCCAAAAGACCCTAAAAACTTCAAAAAGACACTAGAAAACATAATACCCCTAAAAGTCTGTATAGAACACCAGAATGCTAAAAGTCCCTAAAAACCCTAGAATTTAAAAAAAACCCTAAAATACTTTAAAGGCCATTATATACACTAAGAAACACTAAAAGTCTCTAAACACCCTAAAAAGCCTAAATGACACTAAAGAACCCTAAAGAAACCTAAAACCCATGTAAAGTCACTAAAGGACAATAAAATCCCATAAAATCCAAAAGAACCCTAAAAACCATAAAATTCCCAAAACAACCCTAAAACCCCTAAAATACACTAAAAGACCATAAAACCACAAAAGAACCTTAAGGACCCAAAAAACCCAAAAACCCTTAAAACCCCAGAAGGACGATAAACCCCCTAAAAACCATAACAGTCCAAAAAAACCATAGAATACCCTAAAACACTATTACCCCCTGAAAACCCAAACCCCAACTAAAAACTCCTAAAATACCATAAAACCCCTAGAAACCCCTAAAACAAAAGAGAAACCCAAAAGATCCTAAAAATCCGAAAATCCCAATAAAAACCTATGAAAACCTAAAACCCCCTAAAAAAGAACATAAAGGACCCTAAAACTATGAAACCCAAAATAACAGTAAAAAGAAAAAAACACACAAAATTCATAAAATCATAATACCCCAGAAAACCATTCCAAACCACAAAAAAACCCAAAAACTGTTAAATACACCCAAAAACATAAAAACTACAAAACCCTATAAAACCCCCAAAAACACATAAAAATCCTAAAACCCTAAAAGGCCCTAAAACCCCTTAAAGACCCTAAAATTAATAAAAAATATCAAATTATAAAGACCGATAAAATCCTCTAAAAGGAATTTTAAAACCGGTAAACACACTTAAACCCCTTAAAACCTATAAAACCCCTAAAACCATTAACTCCCTAAAACCCATAAAACTAGAAAACCACTAAGAAAACTAAAATCCCAAAAAACGATAAAACCATAAACCCCTAAATACCCTAAATACCCTAAAAACCATACAAACCATTAAAAATCCCTACACACAAAAAAACCCTAGAAACCATAATAACTACTAAAAATTTCTAAAATACTAAAAACCATAAAAATCAATAAAAATATTAAGAAAACTAAAACCCTCTAAGACCCCATAAAAGACCATAAACACTCTAAAAGACTCTAAAACTCATATAGTTACCTAAAAACCATATAAACCCACATAATGTCTCTTAATCCCCTAATAAATACTAGAAAACCATAAAAATCCCAAAACACAAAAGATCCCAAAAAAATCTATGATACCCTAAAATACCTAACCCACCCCCATAAAACTCCATAAAACACCTCAAATTTTAGAATACCCATTAAAACACAAAAAAATCCAAAATAACTTAAAATAACTAAAAAAATCCTAAACCCCCAAAAAAACTAGAATCCCCTAAGAACCCAAAAAACAATAAAACCCATAAAACCCTAAAAACTGTAAAACGCATAAAAGTTACTAAAAACCCTAATAAATTTGAAATACCCTAAAAACCCCAAAAAACCCAAAATTATTATAAAACCTATAAAATAATCTTAAACTCTTAATCCCCTATGAAATCTAAAGAAACCATAAAAAACATATAAACCTTAAAAATCCCTAAAAACCCTAAAACCACTTAAAAAACCAAGATTACGAAAAACCCCTAAAAACCCATTAAAATGCTAAAACCCTTAAAAACCAAAGAAACCCCTACAAACCTAAAATAAAATAATACCCCAAGAATCATAAAAAACAATAAAACCATAAAACCCAAAAAATCTAAAAAACCCCAAAAACATTAAAAATAAAAAAAATCGTAAAAACCTCAAAAAACATAAAAACCATAAAAAACCTAAAAGCACTAAAAACCTTAAAATCACAAATGGAACCCTTAAAAATATAATCTATTAATAACTTAAAAACCATATGAAAATAAAAAACCCTAACAAGAATATTTAAAATCCTTAACAACTCAAGATACCCTAAAAACCCTAAAATTATGGAAAACCCTTTAAAATACCTAAAATTCCTAAAACCCCTTTAAAAATACGAAAAACCTTAAAGAATATAAAAAACCTCAAAAACCTATGAATCCCAAAATCCTCAAACCACCCCACCCCAAGACCATAAAAACCAGAAAGCCCAATGCCTTACATTATTTTTATTATTTTCAGATAATCATTTTTAAATGGTTGAAGAGGAACCATACATGGATCGTGGGCCTGGATTCATATATTCCTCATCCATGAAACTTGAGGGACTAGGAGAATTACACCACAAGAGAGACCTACCCAGTAGATATGTAATTTATCAAATCTTCCCACACTATCCAAGATGCACTATATGAAATTCCACTTGGAATGTCTGGTGCCTGGTCCTAATGGTAGAATCCATACCCTCTCAAACGTCCAAACCTAGTAGCCCTCCAAGTCAGGAGAAGAGGACCTCAACACTGACTTGATCTGCCTAGTTTATGAAATCCTATTTTTATTTTTATTTTTTCTAATGAACCGGCCCACCATGCCACAGAATCTGGGCACCCACACCACCACCTTCCCTTAAAGCCATCACCACCACAAGACTATCCCCATCTTCCTATCTCTTATCATCCAGATCCCCATAGGGATATCTCACCCCATTTTCATCCACACTAACTGAGGAACAGCTCTATAAATATCCCTAGTTGCTGAGGAGCCGAGGAGCCCTGGTCATGCCATCACCATCGTCTGCCTTCACCGCCTCCATCACCCACCAATCGTCACCTCATCCACCTATGCGGCACCATCAAGCCCACTGAACATGTCCATCCTCATCCTATGCCATGGCCCATCTCTTTCATAATCCCCATGCTCATCACACCCCAATTAAAATCCCAATTAAGTGGAGACCTTGATTCGAACCGTAGTTAATACAGGATTATGTGGTTTGGTTTACCAAAAGGCTGGGACCCCAGCTGCAAAAAAACCATAAAAAACATAGAACCCAAATAAACAATAAAATCCCTAAACCCCAAAGAAAACCCTAAAATATATAAAAACCTAAAATTTGATATGACTCATAAAACTGTAAAAAATCATAAAACCATAAAACCCCCCAAAAAATACTAATATCCTTAAAATCTAAAATCCATAATAAACCTATTCAGAATGGGAATGATGTGGGGGTTTGGAAACTTCCATCGATACAAAGAATATTTCTCCTCTACATTGGGAAATTCTAGTCGATCGTCAATGCAAGGTGGGGATCTAGGAGGCATCAATGTAGTATATTCTATGGAGTGGTAGTTCAAGTGTAGTCATTTCTGTGGGATTCAAGTCATGTTCAAGGAATTATGCCATTAGGCCAATGATTCATGTAAGGGTTTCCTCTTAACACAATTAGAAATATTATTATCCATATAAATAAATAAAAATTAAATTAATTCGATGCATTCAGCTAGTTTAATAACCCCAAAACCCAAAAAACCCATAAAAGCACTAAAAACTATAAACTCCCAAAAATCCCCAAAATCACTAAAAAATCTAATGAAAAATAAAAACCCTAAACCCCTAAAACTCTAAAAAACAAAGAAACCACTAAAACCCCTAGAACCCAAAAATCCCTAATAACCCTAAAAACGGTAAAAGCTATTAAAACTCTAAAAGGTCCTAAAAACATAAAATGACCAAATATCATAAAAATAAGAAAACTACTAAAAATCCTTGAAACACCCTAAAAACATGAAATTCATAGAAGACCCCAAAAATTATAAAACCTTAAAGGTATATAAACCCCTAAAACAATACAAGACCCTAGAACACCATAAACCCAAAAGACACCAAAACCCTAAAATACTAAAAAATAGTCTAAAACCCTAAAATACTCTCCAAAGACTAAAAAACATGAAGAAACCATTAAGGTCCCTAAATAACAATAACATAACATAAAACCACTAAAACCCCTAAAATACCCTAAAAAGCTAAAAAAGCTTAAAATATACAAAAATAAACCTAAATAAAGCTTAAAACCTACAAAAAATAAAAGATGAAAAAAATACAAAATCTCCTATAAATCCAAATCCACTTAAAACCCCTAGAAACCCATAAAAATACTAAAAACAAAAATAGCCTTCAAAGGATCCTCACAATTCTAGAAAAAACAAAGGACCCAAAAACCCTGAAACCTGAAAAATCATTAAAGACCATAAAATCCCGAAATACACTACCCCCCTCCCCCCCCCCGCAAACCCTTAAAGATCTAAACAAATCCTAAAAGAAACAAAAACCCCCTAAAACACCCATAAAACCCTAAAACACTAAAAAACGTAAAATCTCTAAATGAACCTAAAAAATCTAAAAACATTAGAAGACCCTAAACCCATGATGAACCCTAAAACACACTAAAGAACTAAAAGACCCAAAAACCATAATAACCTAAAAAACAAAAAAAATAATGTAAAAGGATGTAAAACCATAAAATCCATAGAAATACCAAAAACCCATAAAACCCATAAAACCCTCCAAAACCATAAAATGAAAAAAAAAATTAAAACGCTAAAACTCCTAAAAAATAAACCCCTTAAAATCTAAAAAATCTTAAAACACCCTACAATCCTTAAAAACCCTAAAAACATTATAAATCCTTAAAAATGTTTAAAACCCATAACAATACTAAAAACTCCTAAAATCCTTAAAACTATAAATCCCTCTTAATCCTTAAAAATTCATAAATACCCAAAAACCACTAAAACCTTAAAATCCCACAAAATGCTGAACCACCTAAAATCCTAAAAACATTAAAAAAACACCCAAAAAACCCCAAAAACAATAAAACCCCAAAGCCCCCAAAACCCTATAATGACTCTAAAAACCTTAAAAAATACCAAAACCCCCAAAAAGAAAAAAATACATAAAAACCCTAAAGACCCCTAAAAACACTATCCCCACCCCCAAACATTGAACCCACCAAATCCCTAAAAACCCTAAAAAGATTACCCCCACTAAATACCTAAAATGGATAAAAGGACCTAGAACCCCCCCCCCCCAACACCTAAACCCCTTAATGCGCTCTAAAACATTAAAACCCCTAAAACCAATAAAACCAATAAAACCCTATAAAAACAATAAAACCCCCTAAAAGACCCCAAAAACATTAAAAATCTCTAAAAGACCCTAACAACCTTAAAAGTACCTAACAACCCTAAAAACCATAAAAAACACAGAAAACCCCCAAAACCCTCAAAGACACATAAACAATATAAAAAACTAAAACCCGTTAAAACCATTAAAACTCAAAAAAAAACAAAAAACCACCGTAAAACCAATAAAAGCCTTAAAAACCCTAAATAGCTAAAAACTCTAAAAACCCAAAAAACCCAAAAATACATAAAAAGAACTAAAACCCCATAAAAACACTAAAAACCTTCAAAACATTAAAACCCCTAAAACCCTTAAAAATACAAAAACCCAAAAAACATAAGAAACCCATAAAAACACTAAACACACAAAAATTGATTAAAACCCTTGAAATCCAAAAAAACACTGAAAACCTGATAAAAACCACAAAATGATAAAACCCCTAAAACCACAAAAATACCCAAAACCCCTTAAATTCTTAAAAATATAAAAAACATGAAAAATTCTAAAAAAGACAATAATACCCTAAAACCCTAAAAAACTAAAAAACCCGTTAAATTATAAAACCCCCAAAACCCCTACAAATTATAAAAAAACTATAACTTTAAAAACACTAAATATCATAAAAACCTTAAAATCCAAAAAATTCCCTAAAAATTCTAAAATCCCTAAAATCCTAAAATCCCCTGAAAAACCTAAAAAATCAAAAACCTCATAGAAACCCTAAAAAACATGACAACCCCTAAAACACTCTAAAACCCTTAAAAACCCTAAGACCCCATAAAAACCTAAAAACTCATAAAAACCAATAAAATACCTCAAAACCCAAAAAAAAACTCTAAAAATACCCAAATAACCCTAAAAAATGATAAAACCCCTAAATTATGGAAAAAAATCATAACAAAACGTAAAAACCCTTAATTCCCTTTAAATCCCTAAAATTATTCTATAAAAATCTACAAATACTAAAAACCACTACAACCCTTATAAATACATAAAACCCCTAATTAACATAGAGAACCCAATTACCCCATAAATCCAAAAAAATGAAAAAACCCCAAAAACTAAAAAACCCTAAAGAAAACCTAAAACCCTAAAAACCATAAAATCCATAAACAACTAAAAACCAAAAAACAAACCCTAAGCCTCTAATACACAAAAACTACAATATAAACCCTAAAACCACCAAAATAAACTAAAAATATGAGACTAACCCTCTAACCTTTAAAAACCATAAACCCCTAAAAACCATAAAACACTATAAAATCCCTAAAAAGAACCTAAAATAAGTATAAAACCCTAAAACCTTAGAACTGTAAACAAAAAAAGACCCAAAAAATTGAAAAACCCTGTCATAAAACCTTAAAAACAATAAACAACCCTAAAAAATCCTTAAAACCCCAAACCCTAAAACCACTGAAAACCCCTAAAGACCCTAAAATCATAAAAACCCTAAAACCCCTAAAACACCTACAAACCTATGAACAGATAATAAATTAGAAACCTACAAAAACCTAAAAACCTAAAAACCCCTAAACACCCCTTAAACCACTATAAAACCCAAAAACTCACTAAAAATGTAAAAAAATTAAAAATAAAAAGAACCGTAAAAATACCTAAATATCCCTAAAAATAAGAAAAATATAGAAACCCAATAAAAAATAAAAAAACATAAAATCTATTAAACCCTTATAAGGACATTAAAAACCCCTAAAATACCAAAAACCCCTTAAAATCCCTAAAAACCTTCAAAAATACCCTAAAACCCTAAAACATTAAAAACAAATTAAACCGATAAGAAATAAAAAAAATAAAAAACATATAAACATTCAAAAACCCCTAAAAATCCAGAAACCATAAAATACCAGATATAATAAATACCCTCAATTGATTAGAAAACCAAAATAACACCAAAGCCCTAAAAACCTAAAAATCCATTTAAATACCATAAAACCCTTGAAAAATATACAAAAGCCTAAAAAAATCTAAAGAAAATTACTCACCCTAAAACCCAAACAACCTGAAACAACCTAAAACCCCTAGAAACACTAAAATCCCTAAAACTCTAGAAAAACATAAAACACCTAAAACCCCAAAACACCCAAAAATATTGAATAAACCATATAATTTTAATAAAATCCTAAATATCCCTTAAAACCAAAAAAAATAAAAACCCTAAAAACCCATAAAACCCTATAGAAACACAAAAACACTAAGATAACACTAAAAACACATAAAGGAAACCAAAAACCCTAAAATAATCCTACAAAACCCTAAATACTCTATCCTATACCCCAATCCCTGCTCCATAAACCACAAACCTATAACCTAAACACTATACCCCAAACCCCAATCTTTATACCATACATGTTAAACCTTATACCCTACACTATATACCCTAAGCCCTAGACCCTAAACACAAAACCCTAAAACCACCATAAAATAAATAAATAACCTAAGAAACAAAAAATCCATAAAACTATTGGAAACCATAAAATTTTTTAAAACCATAAAAAAATCACTACAAACAATAAATCACTAAAAATCCTTAATAAACCCTAAAAGATAATAAAACCCTAAAAAATCTAGAAAACCCCCTAAGAAATCCTAAAAACTCTAATAACCCTAAAGACCATAAAAATCTTAATAAAACCCTAAAGGTACCTAGTAAACCCCTCAAACCCCTAAAAATCCTAAAAATATTAAAAATTATAAAACCCCCCTTAAAAACATGAAAACCTAAAATTAATGAAAACCCTAAAAACCCTAAAGAATTAAATGTTATGACCATGTTGTTTAGAGAAGATTCTTTTATGTTAGATTTTTTTTACAATTATGTTGTGTTTTGTTGTAAAATTAGAAAAAAAACTTTCTTTGTAAATAATTGTGATCAAACACACAATCATGTTAAGGAAATCAGAATCAAGAATATTAAGAAAGTCTCTTGGAATGGGGAGATGTTTTTTGGAAGAAAAGAATTATTAGACTCACAATGGGTATAAAAAGAATTGAAAAATGTAATGAGGAATAGAATAAGATTCAATATGGATCAGATAAAAATATAATGCTTTTCTCCATATTGTATTTCTCACAAATCATAAGTAAGTTGCAAGAAATGTGATGCTAGATTCATTAAGGAAAGGGGGAGAAAAGGTGTTTCCAATCATATTCAGGTTTTATAGGAAAGAAAGATGTTGTTATAAGATACAAAAGTTATAATACTTTCAATGGAAAGTTAGACAATGCTAAATCTTATCTTCAACATTTTCAAAGTCGTGAAAGAATTCATGCATATAAGAATATTTTTTTGAAAAAAATGTTAGTGGTTATAGATAGTTCATTGGTATTGTAATCAAAAAATAAAATACGTTTTTGAAATCAATGAATCTAGAACCAGTTCATTTGGCTAATTGTGCCACTAATAATCAATGTTACCCAAACACTAATTATTCATTTCATTTTATTTTTCTATCCTTATAGAATCATATTAATAAAGATATGAAAATTTGTGGAATAAATAAAATTGAAAAAATTTCTTAGAAGATACTAGGAAAATTGAATAAGAAAATATTTTTGATTCTATTTATAAATAAATTTTTTATTATCTATATCATGTGGGTCAAAATAAATAAATAATAAGAAGACGATTCTTGTTTGAAGACTCTTTGAAAGGGTTCTTAAAATGGGAAAATAATATTTCATTAAATTTCAAGGATTTAATTTCCTCTATTTTTATCAGTTGGTATGGATCACCGTAATGGGATTACATAGGTATGTATCTATTGATATAGATAAAATTATTCAAGAATTTTATTTCTTCATCATAGTAAGGAAATCAGAATGGTAAGATTTTTTTAAATTAGTGCAGAGAAGCATTGTGAGACGTCTTTAGTGTTGATTTGTTTTTGAGGGGGTCAAGAAAATTATAGTGAACAAATGCCTTTAATGTAATGATGAAATCATATTGAGAAATCATAATTAATAATCAAAAGTGGGCTGATGATTTTTTATAACATCTAAATTGTTGAATAATTAAAAGGGAGATTCAAAAATCAATGAGATTTAAATATACAAAAAGTTTTTGAAATTTTCAAAGAGAGATATGATATTTATGGATGATTAAACATTATATAAATTTGGTGAAGTTAGAAGACATTTTCAAAATCCTAGTTAAACCTGTATTGTGTGTCTATACATTGAGGAGAATATATTTTGTATTTAGAGACTTGTATCACTCGTGAAGGAGGAGAGAGAAGCTCTACAATTATAGAAATAATAATAACATAGATTGTATGTTATTTTATAAGATTTATAGAAAGAAGAATAAGGAAGATACAATATCATAATCATATTTTCTAGAATCAAACTGAGAAACTGAGTTTTATTTTCTTACTGAATAAGAAGAATTCCAATATTGCTTTAGTGGTATTCTGACAAATTATTATTTGCATGTCCGGAAATAAAACTTGGTAATCAGACTGGTAAATCAGACTGAGTATCATTACCAAGTCTAGTAAGTTCTTACTAGATTATGGATAATAAGGTGAATAATATTTTTGAAAGATCATATTTTTGAAATTTGATCAAGAATAACTGTAAAATGTTTGCTAGGAATTGTTTTACAACATTTCATGATACATGAAGAAAAATAACTATTCTATCGAACATATTACTACATGTGTGTAAGGGAATATCCTACTCATTATATTCCAAAAAAAGAATTTTTTTACAGTGTATTATGTGTTATTGGAATATTTACCATACTAAGGACTGTCTAATCTTTTTGAGTAGTGAACCTTATAAATTAATGTTTTCATGGGTTGTGTGTTTGATTTATTTTCAAAAGATAAATAAATATTTAAAAAATGGTAATGATTTTTTCTAAAGTAAGAAAATATAATAGGAAAATATGTCACTGATTCACCCCCTCCCGCTCTAAGTGGTAATTGAATTATATATGGGTAATCAAAATTTAAATTAGTACTTAAAGTTCCATTTGTTTATTATTTTCTAACGTTTTGAAGAGAATTTTTAATATAGAATCTTATTTGTGTGAACAGTAAGGGGATTCCAATCTTAATTTTAAATAACTATCATATCTAGAATGATATAATGATGGATTATCTTATGTTTCTTTGGTATGATTTTCTTGAAGCAACAATAGATGGATTTACTCCTACTGATGATAAGTTTCCTCTTACACCTATTGATAAGAAGAATCTTGAGAATGGTGGAAGAGCTCAAAATTATTTATTCTCATCACTTTATAAAATATATTTTTTAATACTGAAATTTGTTTTCAGTACCAAAGGTATATAAGAGAAGTTGAAAAACAATTACTTAGGCAATAAAAAAATAAAAAATCCAAAATTAAAAATCATGATATTAAAGTATGAAAATCTCAGGTGGGTGAATATGAATATTTTGGTGACTTCTTAACAAGGGTGAATGACATAGTAAAATTTATTATATGTCTTGGATAGAATTTATAAGATTCTACAGTTGTTGATAATAAATTTAATTTCCTCTCAGAAAAGTTTAATGGAAAGGTTTCATTATTAGAAGTTATAGATCCCGAAACTCTATATATTTATGATATTCATAGTACTCTCATTACTTATGAAGTGATAAAATAAAATTTTATAAGGGAAAAAACAAAATTTTAAAGATAAATGTATTTCAAAGATTCCAAGAACGAAAAGTATAAGACGGTTCTTGTTGAATATTATGTTACTGACTCTAACATTGAAATTTTTTTATGTGAAATCCTCAATGAATTTTTATCCTTGTTTTTTTAAAATGTTAGAAGGGGTATATTTAAATATAATGGGAAACATCCCTTGAAGTGTTTTGAATATGCATCCTTTGGTATCTTTGTGTGTAATTTTACTAAAAGAATGAAATAAGCGGATAGTGATGAAGAAGAAGAAACAAGGCCAAGAAGTTCAGGGAATAAATAGGGTGATGAGGTTAAATCCTTTTCTAGGGGGAAAGATAAAAAAGTTTTTAAGATAAAAAAAATATTATTTTTTCTAAAGATAAAGAAGAAGAAGAAGATAGTGAAGCTTAATACGAACAATATTATGAAAAATATAGAGTTATTACTTATATTGAAACAATGTATAATGAATAATTCAAAAACAGTAGTTCTAAAGAAGAAGAAAACAAATTAGAGTTTCTTCTTAAAGAAGAATTGAACAATGAATGAGGAACACTTGAAGTCCCAAAAAAGATATCAAGAAGATGAAAAATGAAAATTAATCATCAAAAAATCATGACTGATTTCTTGATGAGAAAGTATAGCTTTTGGAAGAGATTAATAATTTGAAAAATATATTGAGAAAGAAAATAATTGTAAGGATCATCAAGAAGTAAAACTGAAGAAAATAAGTGGAAAAGTTGGAACATATCCAAAATAAGCATTCTAAATATGGATAGAGGATATAAGATTCAAAAAATATATCTCATAATTTGTTTGAAGTTATAATAAGGAGGAAACTGAGAATGATGATTAAATTTTACCTTCAAAATTATTGAATAAATCTATAATGGTTCTTGAGTACAATAAATCTAGGAATGTTATGTATGTGTCCAAGATTAAAAAAGTGTAAATTCTAAAGTTTCTAAAAACTATGAGTCCAAAAAAAATACTAAATATTTAGATTCCAGAAAAGTATCTATTAAATCTATTTCTAAAAATTATGAATAGAAAAATTATTTGAAAAATAATATTTTGTTGAAAACATAATGGTTGGTGTTAACAAAATTATGTTAATAATGTTATTGGGAAACATACCAACAACACCGGTCAATCTGAAATTTTCAAGGGAAAATACTCTATCTATAGATACTTGTGCTGGATTCAAACATATGGAAAATATTTTTTTGTTCAACCAAAAACATTACTATTATTACTTAGGTTATGAAAGGAATGGTTCAAGGGGGAGTTAATCCTCTTAAACGAAGATGTCTGAGAAGGAAGTTCCTGAGAAACCTATAAAGCTTGGTGTGAAATTGGAGAACAGTTTCCAAAACCTAGAAACTATTTGTAAAATATGTGAAAAAATAAAATATTTCTCAGGGTTTTCTTATATTTTTTACCATCATAAAAAAATTTCCTAACAACTATCTAAATCTAGAGGTGATTAATAAAAAGGGAAAAGAAAAATCTCTTGTTCTTAAAACTTCTTTGAATGATATAAAAGGAGAAAGACCTTGGATTATTGATAGTATATATTGTTCTCTTATGTCATGAGACTTAAATTTTTGAAGACTGTGAATGAATTAAAAGATGTAATGGTTTCATTTTTAAATGATGTATCTTTGAGAATCAAATTCATTCGATCAACCATTATTGGGAAAGGAAAAATGAAATCCAAGAAACATTTATAAGTTCATGGGATGGAACACAACATTCTATGTGTCTCGAAACAATTTGATAAAGGTATAAATATTTTTATTAGCTAATATTGTTTTATTGTGAAGATTGATGAATATGGAAAGACAGTTACAAGAGGCCAATGTATAAAATGAAACTTATTTCGTGTTTGTGAAAAAAAAACTCATGTTACTTTGGCATGGTGGAAGAGAATCAGTTGTAGTATAAAAGGCTGAGAAACATGAGTCATAGAAAAGTTTTCAAGTTATTAAAGTAATACACTATCCATGATATTCCAAGAAGAATAGAATGTGGTTTCACTATTTTTCAAAAAGAAAAAATTACTAACTTAGTGCATAAGAATGTTTAGATTTTTTCAAAATAGATCATTTATCTTATTCATTCCCATATCTATGGGACAATTAGAAAATAATCAACCAAAGGAGATAAGTAATTAATTGCTTTCATAGACAACTTTACTCACATTACTTGTGTTATGTATATGAATCATACATTAGATGATCTAAAAATGATTAAATGTCTCATGTGTAAAGATAAGAAAAAATGTGAGTATTCAATGAAGCAGATGATAATTGATAATGTTGGCGAATAAAAAAATTAATAATTTTAAATTTATCATCCGAGTCATATAATTCAGCATGAGTTTAATTCCCCATATACTCATTAACAAAATGGGGTTTTTGAAATGAAGAACATAAGAATGGTGGAAATGGTGAGAACTATGTTACTTGAACATGGTCTTTCTCATTACATTTTTGAGGTAATCCATGAGTACTACTGTGTATATCCAATACTAATATTTAAATAGAACATGTTTAGATATGAATCCATATGAATTGTTTTATTGAAAAACTACAAGTTTGAAACACTTAAGTGTTTTTGGGAGTCCATGCATCATCAAGAAGAATTGTGGAAACTTGGAATGATTGAGCAGAGAGGTGAAGATGGAATTTTTCTTGGTTATGATTAGAAAGAAATAGGATATAGTTGTTTCAACAAGAGACAAGATAAATTTTTGACTCTGATGATGTGATTTTTTTTTTTGGAAATTATGAATAAGAAAAAAAGAATTATGATGATTAGGAAGTCGATTAGGATATGAAATGTTTCGTTAAAAATTATGATAAAGATTCTGATAGTGGTAATCCTACTCTAGAAGAATAATTTAAATCATCTATTTCAACCGATGAGGATAAAACTCAAATTACTCATCCTAGGACAAGGATGCTATTGGAGGCTCAAAACAATAATGGAAATCAACATTAGAAGGTTTAAAAAAAAATACATCAAAATTTGTTACACATACATCTTTATATTCAAATGTCGAGCTAAAAGATATAAACGAAGATTTTTGAGAATTCGGAATGGGTTTCAAATATGAAAAAAGAGTCTAATTTACTTTATTGTAAAACTAATTATCATATATATCAAAGTCACTATAGATTTAAAAATAATTGTCTATGGATTAGAAATTTTTGACTTGTTTGGGTATTCAAATACAGATTAGGAAGGAAATGTTGATGATAGAAGATTCACATATGGTGGATTTTTTTTTCTATATAAAATTTGTATTAGTTGGTATAAAAAAATCAATAACTCTTTGTATAGATAAAACTAAGTATATTGTGGCTAATAAAGCTATTACCCAACTTATGTAGATGAAAACTCTATTGGAATACTTACTTGTTCAAGTAAAGTCACCCTTTCTCTTAGTATGTGATAATAAAAGGGAAATCAACCATACAGGAAATTTGGTTGAACATTCTCATTCAAAATATATTGACATAAATTACCTCTTAATCAATGTGATTTTGGATATGAATGAGTTGATGTTGCAGTATTTTCCTACATCAGAATAAGTTGCTAATATATTCAGAAAACATGTATGAAAGGAAGCTTTTATAAATTGAGTTTGAACACGAGAATGTAACCTCATTCTCATCAAGGTTTAGGTATATTTTTTCCCCACTCTCATAGTATCTTTGGATAGTATTTTCAAGGTGGATAATTATTTTGTAAATCTATCCTTACAAAAGTAATCATGTAAAAAATGGGAGTTGTGGGTATTCTGTGAATTCAAAATGTAAGTATGTAAAATATTCTAATTGTTTTTTGGTTTGGTTGTAGGAAACAATGTTTTTTTATTACACGAAAGTTAAATATGTGGAGAAAAACTAAAGAATAAATTCTGATAGATAAAGCTAAGAAATTTTTTCATGAGTCACTACTTTTTCACAACATGGTGTTTCTATTAGTCAATCATGATTCTGATAATGAGTTAGGTCAGGTAGTTTTAGAATTGTTTATAAGTAATCCACTTCTTAAGGTCACATAGTTCATATATTTATGAACCTTAGTTGACAAAAAAAATCCAATGGGAGATATTTTTTGGAACAAATTTGCAGGAGAAGATTTTTAGTAGTTAAAATAAGTTTTTCTACATGTGTTTTGTCTTTTCTTATCAAATAATATAAATTAACTTACTTTGAAAGTCTTGGTGATCATACTCACAATCATATTTGGGGATCACAAATCAAAATAAATTACTTCAAAATGGGGAGATATTTTCTAGAATGAAATACATACCGGACTCTCTTTGTGTTCAGAATGAAACAAAAATCATAGAGAGAAAGATAACCAGATTCACCATGGATCTGATAAAAATCTAAGGTTTCTATTCTATTTCGTATTTCTCCAAAATCAGAAGTTGCAATACTTTTGATTCTAACTTGATTAAGGAGGGGGAGAGAAGTTGTTTCCAATCATATTCAGGTTTGATTTGAAATATTTATGTTTCTAGAAGATAGGGAAGTTACAATACATTCCTTGGTAAGTTATATGATGCTCATGATGATATTCAACATATTCAAATCCATGATGGAATTAATGATTACAAGAATATTTTTGTGAAAGAAATAAGTTAGTGGTTATGGACAGGCCATTGTTATCATAATCATAAAAGAAAAGAAGTTTTTGGTGTTAAAGATGATTGAACCGGTCTACAAGACTCAGTGTGCCATAGCTAATTAGAGTTACTCTAACTCTGATTAGTCATTAAATTTTTTTAGAACCTTATGACGTCAAAGGTATATTGATAAGAATGGTGTGTTGAAGAAGAAATGTTTTTATTAATAATTTACTTAATTAATGTTCAGAAAATTCAATATTTAAATTTTGTTGAGTCAAGTGATAAAGAAATTTTTTAATATCAATATCATGTGGGTCAAGATAAAATAAAAATAAAAAGATTATTTTTTAATAATTTTTAAAAGAGTTATCATAATAGGTTAGGAAGATTACTTGATGTTCCAAGAATTTGTTTGTCTTTGTTTTTATCAGTTTATATGAATCATCGTAATGGGAAGACATATATTGGTACTAATTGGTACATATAAACATATTAAAGAATATTTATTCTTAATCAAAATGAAGAAATCAGAAGGGGAAGATTAGTTTTTCAATCAGTACAGTGAAATTTCATGAGATTTCTACAGTTCTATTTTGTTTTCAAGCAGGTCATGAAAATTGAAGTGACCAAATTCCATTATTGAAATTAAAAAATTATATTGGGAATTGGAATAAGGAATTACAATCAGAAACAAGATTTTTAAAAAATTATAAATCATTGAAGAGGTCAAAGAGATTTGTGAAAATCAATGATATTTCATGATTCAAAAATATGTTGCAAATTCAAAGAGAGATTTTATATTTAAAGAATATTAATGATTTGGGATATTTGGAGTTGTGGGAAAACCTTTTCAGAATCTCATTTAAACCTTTTTGTTGTGCCTATAAAAGGGAATGAATACTTTTGGTATTTAAATACATTCATCACTCACAAAATAGTAGAGAGAAGCTCCAAAATTATATCATCAAGGAGTTTCTATATTATATTCTCTTGAAGAATCTTTCCAAATAGAAAAAATGAAAGAATAAGAGACAAGGTCGTAATCATAGAATCTATAATTAGACCTATAAATAGGGCTAGGATTTTTTGATTGAAGAATAATAAGTTCAGAATTGTTTTAGCGGTATTCTGATAGAGTATTATTTCCATATTAAGAAATCGAACTTGGGAATTAGACTAGGAAATTGGATTAATTATCATTACGAATTCCAATAAGTTCATACGAAATTCTGGGTAAGAATGTGAATAATTGTTTTTAAAGATCTAATTATGGAAATTTGATTAAGAATGACCATAACATGTTTATTAAAAAAATAGTATTACATAATTTTGTGATACTTGAAGCTCATTCGCTATTGTATTGAACATCGTGCTACACGAGTGTGAGGGAATATCCTACTCATTTTATTCCACATGAAATGATTTTTTTCCTTTTTATTATGTGGTGTTGGATTATTTTTGAACCATACCAAGGACTATATACTCCTATTGAGTAGAGAAACTTGTAAATTATTATGTTTCATTGGTTGTGTGTTGGATTTTATTCCACTAGAGAAATAAATAATTAATAAATGGGGAAGGATGATTTATAAAGTAAGGAAACTTAAAAGAAAAAGATATCATTGATTCACCCCACCCCTCTTAATGATACTTCAGTCCTGGATGGGTAATCCCATTAAATACCATTAAAACCACCAAAAAACCCTAAAACCATAAAACAACCCTAATGACCATAAAAATATAAAAATATTTAAAAAAACACTAAAACTCTAAAAACCTATTAAAACAATAAAACCCATGAAAACTCTTTAAACCCATAGAAACAATAAAAATTCCTAAAACCTTAAAGCCCCCTAAATAGTTAAAAAACCCTAAAAAACCTTACAATCTCATTTAAAATAACAAAAAACCCTAAAACATAAAAACCCTAAAACCCTAAAAACATTAAAACCCATAAAAATGTAAAATCCCTAAAATATTGAAAAATACCCAATACCATTAAAGTCCCAAAAAACGAAAAAAATCCCTCAAAAGACCCAAAAAAACCATAAAAACCAAAAAAGACCATAAAACACCAAAAAAATAATAAAATAATCAAAAATATCTAGAAATAAAAAATAAACTGGAAAACTTCTAAGTTCCCAAAAAGAGCCCAAAACCCCAAAGGACCCTAAAAACATAGAAGAAGGGAACCTAAAAACTGTAAAATAACCTTAAACGACCCTAAAACCCCTAAAAACTGTAACAGACCCAAACCCCCTTAAAACTGTAATGAAACCTAAAAACCGTAAACACCCCTGAAAGACCCTAAGAACCCAAAAACCCCTAAAATAACTTAAAAACCCTAATAAATCTTAAAACCTCTAAGATACCTTAAATCCATAAAAATCCCTAAATAACCTTAAAAACATTAAAAGCCATAAAATACCCTAAAAATGAGAAAACTCTAAAAGAGCTAAAAATATTGAAACCATAAAACACTTAAAACCCATAGAAATGCTAAAAACTAAAATAAATATTAAACCTGTTAAATTTTTATAAAACACCAAAAACTCTAAAAACCCCTAAAAACCCTAAATAATACATAACCACATAAAAACCCTAAAATACCAAAAAACAACAAAAAACACTAAAATATCATAAAACTCCTAAAATTCCAAAACCCCCTAAATTTAAAAAACCCCCCAAAACACGAAACCCCCCAAAATTTTAAAAACCCATAAAACCATAAAATGCTCTAAAATACACTAAAACACTACAAAAACTAAACACCCCAAAACCCCTAAAATCAAAAAACACCAAAAAATACCCTAAATATTATAATAAACCTTATAAAAACCCATCAAACCCCCAAAAAACAAAAAAAAACATTAAAACCCCAAAACAACCCTTAAATCCCCAAACCCCCTGAAAAACATTAAAAACCCTAAAACCCTAAAACCCTTAAAATTCCTAAAAACCCTAAAAACTCCTAAAAATATAAAAAAATCCTAAATATCATAAAAAATCCTAAGACCCATAAAACGAACATAAAACCTAATAAAAAGAAACATTAAACCCCTATAAATTTCTTAAAATCCCTAAAATACCCATAAAACCCTAAATAAATTTGATAACCAAAAATGACTCTTAAACCATTAAAGACCCTAAACCACATAAAAACCTTAAAAACCCTAAAAATCCTAAACCCCCTAAATATCATAAAATGATAAAAACCTTAAAACAACACTATAACCCCTAAAACCCCAATTGTTTTTGAAAAATACCTTAAACCCGAAAAACCCCAAAAATCCTTAAATCCATAAAAACCTCTAAAAACTCTAAAAACAACTAAAAGATATATAACCCCTAAAAATTATAAAACCCCAAATAAAATGAAAAAAAAATCCTAAAAACCCTAATATAACACTAAAAACCCTAAAAATCTCAAAACATTTAAAAAACATCAAAACCCCTAAAACACTAAAAACCTTGAAAAATGTAAAAACCCATAAAAACACTAAAAACTCAAAAAATCATAAAATAATACTAAAAATCGTAATCCCCATAAAACCATTAAACCCCTAAACTCATAAAAACCTGAACCCCCCTAAAAATCCTAAAACCTATTAAAGAAATAAAAAACATTAACAAAACTAAAATCCATAAACCCAAAAAAATAAATCCCATAAATCCCCTAAACCCCTTAAAACCCAAAAAAAACACACTAAAACCAACAAAAACCCTAGAAACATTTAAAACCCCTAAAACCCCTAGATACTTATAAAACCCAAAAAAATAGTTAAAACCCCATTAAATCAATAATAACGATAAAAAACCCTAAAACCACTAAAAACTCTAGAAAATGCTAAAAAACATAAAAAAAATTAACAATACAAAATAATAACTAAACAATCAATAAAACCATAAACTCCAAAAAAATATAAAACCCCCAATAAAATCTAAAAATCCTAAATGCATTGAAACCCATAAAAACCCTAAGGCCCCTAAAACCCCTAAAATGCCTAAAAACCTTAAAACCCAGTAAAATTGTATAAAAGACCTACAAATCCTAAAACACCCTAAAACCCCATAAACCACTAAATACCCTAAATAAACCTATAAAAACCCTAAAATCCTCTAAAATCCCTTAAACACACTAAAACCCTAAAAACCCTAAAAAGCATCAAGCCATAAAATTCATAAAAAATGTAAAAACCCCTTGAAAAACTTAAAAACCTCAAAACCATAAATGACCCTAAAAATACCCGGAAACTCTAAAAACCCTAAAACCCCTGAAACCATTAAAAACCCTTAGAATACCCAAAAATCATAATAAATACTAAAAATATAAAATACTTAAAAACCCCTTAAACACTAAAAACCAAAACCCTTAAATAATACTTTGAAAAAGATAAACAACCATAAAAACCATAAAAATTATAAAAACCATAAATACCATAAACCCCCTAAATAACCATAGAATCCCAAAAAAACCACAAAACCCATATTAAATATGAAAAACTAAAAAAACCCCTAAAACAATAAAAAATATAACAAACCAGAAAATCCCTAAAAATAATTAACAAATGTAAAACCCCAAAAAATGACTAACCCTGAAAAGACCCTAAAACCCTAAAAAATCATAAATGAACTTAAAACCCTAAAACTCCCCTAAAGACTATAAAACCCTAAAACCTCTAAATGACAGTAAATATCATAAAAAACCCCTAAAAATACCTTAAAACCCATAAAACCCTTGAAACCCTAAAAAACCATAAAAACAAACCCCCTACCCCCAAACCCCCTAAAACTAATAGAAACCATAAAAAACACAAAAAAACCCTAAAACAATAAACTCGTAATAAACATTAATATACCCTAATAAACTAAATTCCAAAAACCCAAAACCCCTATAAACCACCCTCAAAGACCCTAAAAACAATTATAGTACCTAAAATACCCTAAAACAAAAAATTCCTTAGAACACTAAAAATGATAAATGGCCCTAGTATCCTTAAAACCCCTAAAAGACCCTAAAACCCCTTATAGTCACACAAACCCTAAAACCACTAAATGTCCTTAAATGCAATAAAAATTTCAAAATACTCAAAAACCCTAAAAAACATAAATTACCATAAAACCCCAAAAGACCCTATAAGACTAAAAGACCCTTATAGGGTCCTGAAATTTTTTCCAATGGATGAATATGCTACCAAAATCACTTTTTAGAAGAAAGTAAACATTAATAAAAGTATAAATAGGTGAATGGATTCAAATTTTGTTACAAATTTCAGATGAAACTTGAATAAAATCAAATTTTCAAGGAATTTTATGTTTCCCATGTACCATCACCGGGAAGGGTTTGCAGTCCACCTCGCATGAGAATCACCGGTATGCGGAATGATCTGCGAGGTTCTGGCCCACTGAGAGATGGCCAGTGAACCTAGTAGACCGTGAACCATGTCGTTGAAGGAGTAATGTGCACTAAATCCATCTACATACTCTCTTATGAACTCAATATTTTATATACAATGAAAATCGATAGGGTTCCATGAACCATGATTTCATACCACAGCCTCCACAAACCCTAGTTTACTAAGTATTTTGTAGGTCAAGAAATCTCTTCATGGGGAACTGAAAATGGTGCCATGTGCTCATAAGATATGATTTCTCCAATGGTCTATAAAAGGGGATTAGAAGGAATTGAGGGGGAGGACATATGAAGAAAGAACCTAGAGAACCCTATAGGTTGAAGGAAAGAATTCAGAGATGGTTTCAGCCTCATCCTAAAATCATTAGTGAAACCTGAATTTCGAACCACTCTCACACAGGTACCTCTAGCCACGAACCATAAAAAAATGAAGAAACGTAATAAAAAAAAGAGGTCCGCTACCATAATTTATGAAATTATGAACCACATATTTCTCAAAAATGATTTCCCCATGAGAAATAGTCCTCAGGACCCTCCTTGTATATGGTGTGTCGCGTAGTATATCGCTATATAGGTTTAACTCGACATCGTATACTATTTCATAAATGGATTGAATCCTAATCGTGGTGACAAGATACATCTTGGAATACATACCATTGTGGTGCATGGTGTTCCATGACCAGGCATGTATACTTCTTCACTACGAGGATGACCCCTCTGCCCGCATACCCTCATGGTATGTGGAGATTCCTCCACCCTGCATAACAAAACCATATGTGGAATGGGGAATTTTGGGGAATATTTTCATCAAATTATAACATTTCCCTTTCATTGATGTCTAGTCCTCCATAACCCCTCCATGAACTAGTCCCTAGGCATCAGGTCAAAGCCTCCTCTAAATCCATTGGACCAGTATGATCAGATCATCAAAAACATCAGCGTTCCCCATTGAGTCTACATACCCATGGTAAGTGGAGTCATGAAGGCTCTAACCATGATGGTCAGACTCTAGGAATTTCGGTGGTTCTACATTACCTTGGTAACCCATAGCCCAAACATGGGATGCCAACATGAACTTCCCCATTCGAGGGATTAAGGGAGATTACCTGTTTTACATTCAATAAGGAATGGTGATCAGTCAAATGGTTTGTTCTCACGTCACCTTATGATAAACATGACACTCCTCCCCTTTCTTAGAACATGTTTCAGGGCACTCCCACTGAGTTAAGACCCCAATCCTCTAAAGTTCGGTCTGCATGACCTCTAATTTCATCCCACATTTAAAGGTTCATCTCTATTTGACCTCTCCCATGATCACCCTGGCCTCTTTCACCATAGGCCCGCCCTCTCCCACTCGTAGGAGAGGAGGTATGTGTTTGGATGGATCTATCACATCCTCTTATTTCTCACACTGATCATGAATCATGTGGGCTTAGATGTTTGTGAAAATTACAACCTCCACCCAATTCTAAACTATGAGAAATCTTATTTATGACCAAACCAGGATACGTAGGATGCTTACTTGAAGGCCTGAGTGTAAAAGTGGTTCCCTTCCAAAATGGGGCCACCAAACAATGTCCCCCCAAATGGGAAACTTACATGCATAATACCTAGCAATTCTAACTACATGAGATCTTATTTCTCTCCTGAAGATACATAGGAATCCTAAATCATAGGTTCAACCCCAACATCAAGTCACCATCCATCTCCCCATAATGACGTTAAACTCTAGAGTGCCTTACTGTATAGCTTAAGTCTGCATTACCTCTATAGCAGCAAATTCCTACATACCTATGATGATCCTACAATCCATAGGTATCCCATGGAAATAATTTTCTTGAATGAACCATGGATACTCAAACATATGAAAACGACTTAAATATATAAGAGATCCTCGGAATAGGCAATAAACCCCCCCCCCCCAAAGGGTGTGGTGAGCCTAACTTCCCATCCTCTCGACCAATGGAGCCCTTAACTGTCATTGGATGAATCATCAACCCATGAGAACCTACCTTTGGAATGTAGGTCCATATATCCTGGATACCATGGTCGTTGGGTGTTTCTGGCTCGACAAATAATCCTGTTGGAGACCATCAGAGAAAGTTATGTCCTAGGAGGTCTGATTTCACATGTTCTTGTTCCCATGTAATTTCCCATTGGGACCATCTTACTATGGAGTCTCCATTGTAATATAGAAGGGGTAAACTACCCAGCCCTCATGGGTTTAATCCAACTTTACTTTAAAGGATAATGATACAGAACATGTATAAACAAAGGAAATGGTGAACTCGATGAGAACTCATCTCTATAAAACAATTTGGGTGTTGATTCCCATAAAAAATTTTCACCATCACCTCGAATGCGCCACCTCATAGGTGGACCAAAAATGGTGAACCTGACATGAATACTTAAGAAAGGGGGCAGTTCTACCACAATGATAATAGACAAAAGGATGTTGCACATCAAACCATTGTTTTCACCCATGTACGCATCGAACACGCCACTAAGGCGGTGGAAAAAAATGTATAACCCAACGTGAATCCTTAACTAACATGGTATTTCTACAACACTCAATTCCCTTCACCCCACAACCAAAAAAGATGGGATATGGGGGAAAGATGAACCATCATATTTTTATATGTTTAAAAGAATGCTACTTTGACTTGGTTTTTTGGTCTTTATGTCATATTTGTATCCTCTAGGTTCTGGTATATAAGCCTTTGATCCAAATGACATCCTAATTACTGATGCAGACACACGCATCAGTGATCACACAGGTATTCGGGAACTCAATGATGAGTAAGACCCCTCACCTACCCAACATCTTCAAATCTTGGTATCAAACATGATGATCAAGGAGTACCATAAAAATGGAACTCTCCCCATAGTGGAGGCCATGAGACAAGCCCTCCATTCTATGAAGGCTCTCTAGAAGCCTCCCTAACCACAACTGGCACCCTAGCACAGGGCTAACCTAGTGGTTGTCTCAATCCATATCAGGAGCATGTACCTGGAAGGTGACACTAAGTACCTCCCTTGTCTTAGAGAGATAGATTATGTCAATGCTCACATCTTCATATCAACCACACATGAGTCCTATTCACAGGCCCCTGAAAGATAGAATCGTCATCGACCATGGGAGACCATGTCTTATCACACTAAAGAAGACCTTATGATAAGGGAACCTACTGGTGTCTAGAAGACTCGGGCCCCTAGGTATTCCTACCAATGTAGGAAAATATATAATCTGGAACATGTTATCACCCTAGTTCCTGTGGAGAAAATCTACAGTACTAAAGTGGAAGCATTCAATGGGTATAAATACGAATCTTCCCCCTCCACTCAATTCCAACACGGAAATAGAGTGGCATAATATAAGCACGTGCACTCCCTTGATAGTGGTCGTCGGTCCCACCGTGGAGACAAAGCGGAAAAATACTGGTAGATTCAGATATCTTCTGATAAGGAACAATCCCGTCATCCAAATTGGACGGAAACCAACTATACATAGGACCAAGTACCTACTAATGCATATCAATCCCATCATCCAGATTTGGAAGTAAGAAAATATGAGTAGATTAAAATTCTTGTAGATGGATACATAGCCCGTGAGACAAATACAGCGGCACGCGAGAAGATAAAAATCCCCGCTTGTGAATATAAAGCCCACCGGACAAATAAGGTGGATACCAGAGAAGAAAACCGAAGGTGGACTCATTATTTGTCCCAACATAGGAGAACTTACAGTATCTACTAGCAACCCATAGAGGACTGGAGCAGGCACAAACTCCTTCTCCAACATTGGAATGGGCCTTCATACCCATTCTAGCAAAAGATTCATCTCATCACATCATGGAAATGATGTAAGAGAAGACATTGATTCTAGAACACATCATCCAAACATACCAATATATTGTTTCATTAGTGGAAAAGGAGAGAAACTAGTCCCATGAACCAGTTTCCTTGAACAGAATGACCTACACACAAAATGGTTCAGTCACTTCGGAGCATTTATGCATCCCTTCTCCAGTCTAAAGGGGTTAACTGCAATATCTTGTGATACATGGACATCCAGATCAAGAAAGAACACCCATTCCAACTGGGGGACACCAGTCCAATGTGTTGGCTATAGCAAAGGTAGGCATATATCCCTACCAAAACTCAAGATGCTCATCGGTGTATCCTGACAACATCACGGGACCCAACATGATAGGGACCCATATATGAAGGTCGTTACCATGAATAGATGGCCCTGATTACCTGCAAGAGAGCACTCAGAAATAAAATGCACCAAAGGAAACTGAAAAATGAAGAGAACATACATGATCTTACTCTATTGAAAGATAGGGTTATTGATGCCATCAAACATATATTAATAAAGGATCAAGACCCGACCTGTCCATTACCTAATTATGGAAGTGGTAGTAGAAGTTGTGAAGGTCCTCCATGCAATGTCGCTACCCTCAGCTCTGAAGTTCCTCCCAAACTCACCCATGTAGGCTCACTCCAATGTCCAAGAATGATCAATCACAGATCTTAACTCCTCATGCGCATCATGGTATCCCTCCCCTCGATCTAGATATCAGAAAATAATAATGTGATCCCCTTGATGTCACCCACCCTAATGGTCCTCCCCATGGTATTCGCTGCAAATATGCTTCTCCTTGCATTCAGACATCAAGTCATAATGGTAGTTCTCACCATGATGGAATTCATCAAGAAGGTCCTCCCATCCATGACATCAAGAAATGAAATGGTCTTCCCCTCATTGCAGTACACCCTAAAATCCCACCTCATAATGTGCACTACAGAAATTCTCCTGGTATCTAGGTATCAAGTTGTGCCTGTAGCCCTCACTATAAAATAGTAATCTAGAAGGTCCTCCCCTCAGTGACATCAAGTAGAAATAAGGTCCTCCCCTCACTGTATCATACCCTAAAGGTCCTCCCTAGGTTATACGCTATAAAGACATTTCATGTGATTGGGAATTAAGTTACAATAGTATCTATCGCAATTACGACACCAATTGTAGAGATCCTCCCCGCAATCAAGATTCATACTGGAAAAGAGGCCATCCACCTACTTGGGAAAATGTGAGAATTACCTCTTATGATGAATCTAATGGAATGACAAAGTCAGGAACATTAGATCCTCCGTCTATAATAAGTGATATCTGTTCTAAAACAAAGGACAAACCAGATCCACGCTCATATTCTGTGCCACCCCAGTTTCATTCTCATATTAATGAGGCCCTCACCAGCCAGGTTGCTTGGAATGAAATTATTAAGAAGAAGTAGTTCCAGGAATATCATGTAGAGGATCCCCCAGAAGAACAAAAGAAGGATATGTGTCTTGTGAGAAGAAAACTAGCTAAAGATAATATACCAGTGATGTATTAGCCTATGACCACATCTCACTTATACATACTAGTAGAGTGCTCTAGGGAATGTATTCTTGAAATCTGAATTAATATATGGCCAACTCTTCATCATCTAAAAGAAAAATTCCAACCCTATGAAGGGTATGCTGACCATGTCAAAACATTAGGGGAGCTTCGCAATCTAGTCTACCTGGAAGCCCTCCCATCTGCACGACAACCATGAGTAGGATGGCAAAATAAAAACCATGAATTGGTATTCCTCCATGCACTACGCAAGTTGTGTCACCTCATTGGCAATACCTTGATTGGAGTTCATTTTCAGGGATGGGGAAACACGTAGCTCTTCACTTCACCCCACATCCCATCCATCAAACCCCATTGGATAGAAAATATTGCAATGTCATCACCCAAAGGCTGCAATCAAATGAAACCATTGATCAAGGAAGATTTCATAATCAACAAAAACCGACCCAGAGTAAGTCTCAAAAGTGTCAGGAACAAATAGATCAATCAATAAAAATATTATTAGTTGGGAAACTAAGAACATCTAGTAGGATTCCCTCCTAAGGGAATCCAACTAGCAAGTAGTTCTCATGACTTGGTAATATCGTAGCCTCTATGCAGGCCCAATTCCCTACCCGGTTGACACCCACATGAGAGTATGTGAACATAAAAGGATGGAAATAGTGGTGTCTACCACCGCGATGCGATAACAACCCTAGATCATAGGGAAGGGGTCATTTTTAACTCCAAATTCCCCCATAAGACCAAAAAATCCAGGCTTTAGTGCCTCAGCGGATGACTGGAAAAAAAACCAGCTCACAGGGCTGAGGGGCATTTTTACCTTAAATTCCCGCACAAAAAATGTCTATCGTCTCTCTTCTATGAAGAACAATGGGTAGAGGAGTCACTAGTTCCTCCCATTTCCAAGGTTTTCACCCTCTGAGAAAAATGTGCATTACAAGGTCGGATTAGGGCCCCTTTCGGGTCAATGTTTTCAAAGAAACCTGAAGAATACTACATAATGGAAGGAGAGAATCCAAAAAAGGATGCATAAATCCTTCCTACAATTTGTTACTAGGTACAACACCCCCAATGTGGTATTAATTGGTGAACATGGTAAACATTAAACCTATAGACCTCACAAAAAATGACATAGAGGGAAAGGATGCGAAGAAATATGGATCCCGCCCCGAGGTATCCCACACCAAGACTGATTGTGTGAATAATTGGAACCAAAGAGCAGTCCTAAATTTGGGGTCCCCATCAGTTAAGATATCACTACCTCACTTGAGAAACACCAGCAATGAGAAGAATAAATCCAAGGTGGTCTATGACCCACCTCCTCATCCACCAAAGAATGTGTCCCTCACTCTCAAGGAACGATTTTCCAATTAGGATGAATAAATGAAAGAGCTGAATTTAATTAATGCTGAGATGCATCGAGGGAGCTACCTCAGCGGATGTGTTCCCCCTATAGAACATCATCAGGTGTTCCCAAAAAAGGTTCCATTACCACATGCACTCATATCGATGAATGAACTAGAGCTTAGAGGCCCTTTCAATCCGGCACCGGGACTGTCAAACCACTTAAACCTGGACCTAGAAGGGAATCAAAACCACCCAATAGGGAAGAAATATAGAATATATTTTGGTAAACGCACAAATGATTCCCCTAGCTAGGTACCCACCCCAAATTCCAGAAACACCGGTACACCCAAATTTGTCCACTGCCACACCAAACCAAGAACAAGCTCAAAAGGATGTGCATCAAGGGCTCTTGAACACCATCAGGAAACTAGAAGCTCGACTAGAATCCATGGAATGGTGGTGCTCTCTGATACAACCAGAAAAAAAAATCCTACCCGAATTGGGTGAGCAATGATCTGCCTCCACCAAATTTCAAAAACCCTGTGTTCCCTGTATTAAATGGCTGGGGGACCTATAATAGCATTTGATGCACTACACCTCGTATTGTGACCCCATGATAGGCACTCTAGAGCAGCAAGAAGCATTAAAACATATTTAATTCATAATAACCCTGCTGGTATCGGATTTCATATGGTATACTAGCTTGCCAACTAACGCGATCACTGGCTGGGATGACCTGTGACGATAGTTCTTCTTCTAGTTTAGTTCAACGCTGCCTAAGAAGAGGGTCAGTGATCTCATAAACTACAAGAAATGAGAGAACTAAAGAGTCTCAGACTTCATTTCTAGATGGAATGGCCTGACTTATTCCATGAACTGACTAATTCCCCAAGATTAAATGCTCCCCATGTGTATCGACAATCTTCGTGAATAATTACGAACACCTCTCATCCTGGTAAAGTACACAAGTGGGTTTAGATATATCTCTTCCATTGCCCAAAGGATAGAAGACTCCTTGAAACAGACCAATATCAAGTCCTGAGTGGCCCCATCAGCCCTAGGAAGAAGAAAAAGAAAAGCTAATGCAATTTCTGTCACGCTTAAGCTACCCCATCACCAGCTCCAGTTGTGTGGTCCCCACCAAACCGTGCAAGACCCCCTAGACGCCAATAGACTCCCCCACCATGGCAATATGAGTGATGGGGTTCTTAAATAAATCAGTTCGAAGAAAAAAGAAACAAATTATACTCGTTATGAGGTGACTAGGTCCGTGGCTATTTCATAGCCTCCTTGAATTGCAACTTTTTCCAACTACTAGATCTAAAGAGAGACGATGAAGTGGGTCTCGACAACGGTCCAAATTATTTCCCATATCACTGTATACTGAGACACACTATCCAGGAATGCTTCATTTTCAAGGATCTCATATAAAAAGATGGTGGATTCTGTACAAGTCAAGTTGGGCACACCGCCAGCACAGGCGGCATATGTTTCCACCTCTGACTCAAGTGATGAAGAGGAATGACAAACAGTCTCTAGTAAGAAGGAGAAACATTTTGACAATTGGATGACCCAAAAGTTAGTCACCTGAGTCCATAGAATCCTCTAGACATAGTTGTAATAACCAACCATTCCCCCCAAAAGTTCTTGATATAACACGTCCATCCTCCTCGACCACAATGTCCTCTAACGGTCAGAAGGGTAGAAAGCAGGAGCAAAAAGATGAGCTAAAACCAATGTTGAAGTCAGTATTGACAGTTGAGGATTTCTTACCAATGGAATTAGTACAATGGGCACCGCCTTCCCAAATGGTACAATAGGAACCACCCCGCCAAATGGTACAACAGGCACCACCATGCCAAATGGTACAATGGGAACCTTCCCACAAAACTATACCATCAGAAGGAGGAAGTCATACATAAACATTGTGGAATCAGGAACTGATCTGCATATTCACTAATTTCATTCACTTGATAGACCCCTCCCCTGATGGAGACTATTTCCATGAAACCGAATTCCCTATTCCTAAATAGATTTCTAGAGGAAGAGGTTGCAGAGGCCAAAGGTTTCTTGGAATACACAATCATGGAAAGACTCAAATTCATGGAAACACTAGAACTCAAACCGTTAACATAGCATAAACTCACAGAAAGACACTCTGGAAGACACAATAAGAATGAGAATTCTTCTCTTCCCCCATCAAGATAAATCCTAGCCCAGTTATCTTGTAATATCCATTAGGGGATTAAAAAATATCAAATCACCCAAGGAACGTAGGTGGACTAGTTCAGTCAAACCTGGAAAGGTTCACAGTGCCATCGACTCCTATCGCAAAGTCCAAACCACCTATGTCAAAATCCCAGGCTCCTAAATTGTATGTGATAGAGAAACCATAAACTAGGACGTGACAAACTTTAGAGAAGAAATATGATATTCTAAATCAGGTGGCTTCATTACCAAGAAATCTATCAATCATGGATGTATTAACTATTTCCACAAATCTTATGAAGGCACTCAGCAAATCCGTACTAATTCCACGAGAGTTTTAAGTCGAAGTAGCATCATCTGATGCATATCGTATAGAGACCAATCCATAATAATGCCACAATTTCATTTCCTTCATAGACAAGGATGACAAAAACATCATGAAATGGAACATCAAAAACATATATGGGTCCAGAAAGATAAATGGAATTGATGTCTGTAGGATTTTCATCGACAACGGCTCTAGAGTCAACCTCCTCCCACTGTGAATGCTTCATCGGATGAGCTATGATGAGGATAGTTTGAGACCCTTCACATAAACTATACTAGGATATAAAAAAGTGATCAAAATCCATTAAGAAGCATCATGATTAAAACGTTTCTTGGAGACCTCTTATCGATATCTAAGTTCCAGGTAGTAAGGACAAGTATGGACATCAATGTATTATTATAGAGGCCTTGGCTGCGTCAGCATTATATCATTCCATCATCATATCACCAGTGCATCAAATACTGTACTAATGGAAAAAATGGGGCATTTCATGCCGATAAATCCCTATTTGAGTCCAGTGAGTCACATTAAATTGAGACAGGGTTCTATAAACCAGAAGAGAAGTAGTCTTTGGTCGACGATGTTGATTTGAGCACTGCCTCGGATGTATTGGGGATGGATCATTCCAAAACTCTCCAATAACATGTGGAAGAGTATGTATTACCCATTAACCATGTTTAATTCATAAGTTCAAGCCTAGAAATAGAATCCATTGTCTACCTGATTTCGATAATAACAATCATGTATAAAGACACAAAAGAATGGGTTGAATCCTATAATGAAAAGAGAATCCCTACCAAAAATGCTCTCGACCCATCCTCAGGACCTCAAACTACCCTCTCCTTACTCACTAAGTAAAAAAGATGATTTATCTCTCAAAATTGGATAGTTTTTATTGAGAATCCCTTCTCCATCAGAAGTGGAAGAAGATGATGAAGAATAAGAAGATTAAGAATAAGAAGAAGACCTCAAATATTCCCCTCCTGAATTCAGAGAAGGTGTTTCCGCCACAATTGATGAATATAGGGAAATAAATCTGGGCACCAAAGATGAAACATGTCCCACTCTGATCAGTATGAATATTCCTATCATGGAGTAGGAATCATATACCTCCTTCCTAAAGAATAATCAACATGTGTTTACCTAGAATTACAAATAAATGATAGGCCTTGATCCTAAGGTTTCCACTCATCATATGGGATTACCACAAAACCACCAAGGCCATAAGAAGGCAACTATAAGGACCCACGAGACACATTATGCCATAATAGAGGCTGAACTTGACAAGCTGATCAGATCCAACATCATAAAAGACTTATATTATCTGATATAGCTGGAAAACATATTCCCTATCAAAAAATAAGAACCTATAGATTATAATATACATTGGATTTAGTGACCTCAATGGGCATTGCCTGAATAATGATTTCCCAGTTCTGATCACAAAATTGTTGATCGATGCAACCTCTATATATGAGGTCCTCCCGTTTACGAACGGCTATTCTGGATACAACATGATCCATATGGCCCGAGTATATGAAAAAGTTACTTCCTTTAGATCCCCATAGTGAGTTTTCTATTATAATGTGATTCCCTTTGGTATAAAAAATGATGTTTCTACAAATCAGCATGCCATGCATCGCATCTTCAAGCCCTTCTTAGGAATGTTCATCGAGTGTTATGTTGATGATCTATTGGTTAAATCATGATAGTTCTCAAACCACTTAGACTATCTTGAAACTTTATTCAACAATCTACAATAATACATTTTATGTATGAATCCCTTAAAATTCACCTTTGGTGTTACCTCATAGAAATTCCTAGGCTTCGTTGTATACCATCACAGCATCATAGTCGACCCTGAGAATAACAAAATCCCTCCTTGGCATGTTCCCACCTCACAACCTCACTATGTTGAGACGTATCCAGGGGAACATCACTTATATCCAGTGCTTCATAGCAAACATGGCAGGTAAATGTTTATCTTTTACCAGGTTAATGAAGAAAGGCTTTAAGTATAAGTGGGATAATGATTTCTAATAAGTGTTCGAAAATCTCAAAATATATCCCCTGATCCCACTGGTTTTGAGCCTCTTGTTAATGGGAGACCACTCATTTTGTACGTAACTGCTCTGGAACGGTCATTAGGCACCTTCCTCACACAGAAGAATGATTTTGGAAGTGAGAAAAACCTCTATTGCCTCAGTCAAACAATGATTGATGCTGAAAATCAGCATTAAAAAATTGGAAAGAACTACATATCCCTAATATTTGCGGTCAAAACCTCAATAATTACCTTCAGCACCATGAGTTCCACCTTGTATTTCCGCTAAAACCCACTCAAATATATCCTCAAGCATCGCATGCTAAATAAATGCCTATCCCTATGGGAAGTCATCCTAAAATAGTTTGACATACAATACGTGCCCCAGAAGTCCATCACAGTATAGGAATTTGAATATTTCCTAGAATATAACCCCTAAGAAGAAACAACCTAATTGGATGTCAAAATCCTAGATGAAGAAGTGTTCTCCATCCAAGAAACCCCCAAGACATGGTAAATGTACTTCGATGGTGCTTCCTAGAGCCCAACAGGGAAAAGGTTGGAGGATCCCAAGATCAACAAAGTGGGGTTGGGAGTTATACTCGTATCCCCCAAAAATGCCATCCTACCTTACTCTTTCTTGGTTTAGAAAGGGTGTACAAAAAATGAACCAGAATGTCATGCCCTTAATGTGTTCATAGAACAGGAACTTCGTGTGATGGCCAAACACCTAAAAATAAAGGGTGATTCATATCTATTCATCAAACATGTCAATGGTAAATATGCCATTAGTAAATAATTATTATTCCCCTTGATGAACCATGTTCAAGAAACGGTGGAAAAATTCCCATCAAAACCCACATTGACCTATGTCCCCGGATCTCAAAATGCTAAAGACAATGCTTTGGAAACTGCATCAACAACCTTAGATGATCCAGAACAAGATGAATTAGTCATGAACATTTCCCATTGTCAGATGGTCTTACAATTTATCCAGAAAAATATGGACAAGATAGATGAAATTATCCATGTTTCTAAGCCTCATGGTAACACCATTGGCTGGATGATGCCTATTGAAAATTACCTTCGAAATGGAAACTCCCACCATACACGTATGGAATGGAATAGGTTCAAAGATAGGTAGTAAAATTTTCTATGTACAATGGGGTAAACCAAAAAAAATATTCTCTACAAACGAGGACTTGAAAGAGTCCTTCTCATTTGCATTGATGGAGAAGAGAAGGCCCCTATCCTAAAATAAGTGCATACTAGAGATTGTGGAGTGAATCAATCTGCATCCAATCTCTTTCACCAAATCTAAAGGCTTGGGTATTATTGTCTCACTATGATATAGGATTTTTTCTTATACACCATGAAGTTCCATTCCTACTAGGATCATGCCAATTTTATACATCAAACCCTGGAGTTACATCATATAGCTATGTACTCCTATCCATTCACCACATAGGGTATTGATGTTTTGGGGCCATATCCTCCATCAACATCTAGAAAATTCATGTTCATACTCATAGTGACTGACTTCTTTTCCAAATGGGCTGAATCCATCCCCCTTAAATATGTCAGGGTGAAAAACATTTTTATCTTTGTGAAGGCCATCATCATTACCAGATTTGATGTCCCTGAAACAATATTGATGGACAATGACACCAACTTATGCTCTGTTGAGTTGGAAAATTTCTACCATGAGTATGGAATCAAAGAAAATTTTTCATCCTGGTGTCATGCAGTGGCCAATGGGTAGATAGAGGCTTTCAACAAGACTCTATCCAACATACTCTATAAGATGGTAGATAAGAATGAGAAATCGTGTCTATGCAAGATTTTTCTTTCTTTATGGGCCTACAGAACCACAACCTACACCTCCAGTCAGGAGACACCATACTCACTAGTATATGGGGAAGAAGCGGTTTTACCTATCGAAGTTCAAGTTCCATCACTTCGTGTGGCCATTTGTGATCAACTTTCCATGGATGAACAATCCTAAAGACAGTTTGATGAGTTGGAGCAGCTATATGAGAAAAGTATGTACTCTATGTATGATTTTTCAATCTACCAATATAGAATTGCATGAGCCTTCAACAAAAAGGTTCACCTTTGATCTTTCTTAGAGAAATGGTGTTAGTCCTCAGTACCCCAATGTTACACGAAAATACACCCCCAAATATTGATCCAATGTGGGGGGGGGGGGTAAGACCATACATCATACATTGGGTCTATTCCAATACAGTATATGCCTTGATATAAATGAACAGACAACTCATTGTGGCTCCCACAAATGATTTTTTTTAAGAAGTACATAGTGTAGCATCAACAACCATGATGTAATGGTACAAGATCTATTATTCTAAAATATGAGATACAGTCCTATAAATGCAATGATAAACTATAAGTAAATCATCCTTAAAACATTACATTAAACTGTGACTCATGTCCTCACTGCATGATGCTAAACTGCACAGCATAGTGCATGATAAACTGCATGATCCCTCAGAGAACTACTTACATCTTCATTCCCACTCATTAGTGGGATACGTAGAGACGCCTTGACCCTTGATCTTGGCCAAACACCAACCATAAAAAATTCCTCCATCATTTCCACTATCTCCCCATATTTTTATGAGAATCCCTTATCAATCCTTGTTTCTCACATAGAGTGTAACTCATGTGATCTTAGGATCAGTGGTAAGGATTCCCATAAGTAAGAAAACTATAGAGTAACGTGGTAGAACTTTAAACCATGTTGAATCTAACGAAAAATTTTCCCTACCCATATGTCCAAGGGAGATCAGTATAGGGAACATTCAGAACTACATATGGCTTGATTTATGATCTTGCAAGAAACATAGTAATGCCCAGATATGGAATCTCAGACCAGCCACAACCAAAAAATACCCTCACATGTCCCTATATAGGGACCATACATTTGTACAGAATTTTAAGAACTATGTTTTTCTTGATTCCAGCCATTGAATTGTATGTAGTGACGCCTGGATCTGGAATCTCGACCCAATCACCATCTAAAAAAATATAAATGTTCATTCCCCCATGCATAGGCTAGACATGTATGAGGAGACCATGAAAGGTCCTAAACGCATGAAAATAAACTACGAGATTCTTCCAGATTCATGGGTGGCCTGATTCTCAATGTTACAAGATCATGCACATTCTCCCCACCTAGAATTCAAAAAATAATACTTCCCCCAATATGTATAATTCATATCTATATCCAATTTCGGGTAGTTCATGGATAATCGTGGTATGGGTGTTTCTTACATTCCCAAGACACATCTTTCCTATTGTAAAACTCCATACCCCAGGAAAACATGGATCCCCATAAACATTCATGTCCATCTGAGATGGAAGTTCAGTGTCCTGTGGACACCTTTGTTTGATTATGTACATCCTGCCCTTGTGGCTCGGCCTATGTTTCCTACAAAATTACTATCAATCAAAGGAAAATTCATCCTCCGGAGAGTCCACTCCTATCACTGTACGTCCAATGGGTTAGAATCCCCATGTCATCCCTCTTGATCCAAGATTCCCCCTTGGACTATGGTTTATACCTACAATCATCACTCATATCTAAGGAACACCCAGAATACATGATCGCGATCAACCCAATTCTATTAATGATCTTTTTTAAAACATAATGTCCTCACCATATGACATTAAACTTCAAGTCCAAAATCATCCTTATTGTTTGTTGTTAAACTGCACTGCATTGGTTTAATCCTAGAGTGCTCTCTGATGATGATTTTTCTATTATTAGGTGATAACCCAGAATCCTCATAGTCCCTTATTTATCACATCAAGCATAGATTCTGTGAGTTTAGTGATCTTAGAGAGAGATCCACCATGAAATTATGGAAAAACAATCCAAGAGTCTAGTCCCAGCAACACGACCCTAAAAGGCATGTCACAGTCCCCCCTGTAAGGAACCTCACATCCTAGCCATGCGACATTAAACTTCTAGGCATCCCAAATAGGGGATGAATGCCTCACCCTACGTATGAGCCATATATATATAAGGGATATTAATTCCAGGAGTAAATCATTGTCCAAATGTTTCCAATATGTCCTGATACACTCTTTAAATACCTCAAACTCCATGCTCTTAGTGATATTAAATTCCCATAATCTTCCATGGCTATCTGAGATAGAAGTTCAGTTTCTTGTGGACACCTTTGTTTGACTATGCACATCATGCCCTAGTGGATCTACATATTTTTTCCTACACAGAGACTATCAATCAAAGTAAAATTATTCCTTAGGAGATTCCACTCCTATCTCAGTACGCCCAATGGCTTCCAAGCATCATAACATCCCTCTTGGTTCAAAGGCCTTCAAATTCATGGTTTATATTCTCCTTCCTACCCAGGTCCTGGATACATCAAAACATGTTGTCCTGATTTATATCCAATATCTTTTGAGGATTATGTGAATCAAAAAGTACCCCATCCATATGTGTGAAGTTGATCTGCATACATGAAAATGGCCCCACTCATTTCCAGGTTTCTTGGATAACTTCAGTAAAAATGTCCCTTTTTATGTTCAGGTTCACCTCTTGTTAATGTTATTATTCTGTGTTCAAAAAAGTTTCAATCCCCATAATAATTTATATCCATCAGAAACAGTAGTCATGTGTCCTACAGACACCTTTGATTGACTATTCATATCATGCCCTGGTGTCTCTTCATGTATCGCCTACAAAATAGTTGTCAATCAAAGGAAAACTCATTATTAGGATAGTCTTTTCCAGCTTCCATAAGTTCAAATTAAACTCATGTCCTATCACACCCCCAGATTTGGAAAACCCCTTGATAATTTCTTACATAACATCCTCTTTACAAATTCTCCTAACATAAAAAAAATTCAAACTGAACTGACCATTCACCAGCTCACCCTTACCCAAGTAAAAACTGTGCAGGAACAACTTCCCACTCAAAGATGTTATGAAAGTCCATAATATTTGAAGACACCATTACCCAGATAGGACTCCCACTGTGGCTCCCAAAATAATATTAAATTCAAAATGATTCAAACCCTACTAGGCCATCAGAGATGGAAGGCCTGTATCCTGTGGACACATTTGTTTGAGTATGCACATCATACCCTGGTGGCTCTGCATATGTTTCCTACAAAACAGCCATCAATCAAAGGAAAATTAATCCCCAGTAGAGTCCTTTCCTACCTATTTATGCATAAAACTACTCACGAGCCTTATGCATGTCCAAAATTCAAAAAATTAAGGTTAAGAAAAATCATTAATCCATTGTCTAATGGATATTGTAACATTTTTGGCTGACGAATACTGAGTTGGGGCCCCGACCACTTTTTGGTCAAAGATGTTTGACCTAAAACATCAGTAATAATATTGATTAACAATAATGTGAACCACCAGTAAGAAAGACAATATACTCACTAGAGTGAAAATATCCAAAGGGAACCTCAAGATAAAAGTCGAGTATCATCTCATTAAACATACACCATGTATTTCTTAGAAAATATAAATGTTGGCCAAGCTGTCAAAAGAGACATAAAACTTGTTGGGTCAAAAACCTGCAATGGTAACCCTATGAAAATGTCAAGGTATACCTAATAATCCCATGTCAAGAAGGATTAAGAAAAATTAGGGTAACATTAAAAAAGAAATAAAAGATTGTGAGGTCTTCCAAAAAAACTCATAAACAGTAGAACTACGCTCGCTGAGTTCCATAACATAGGCAAAAATTATAGTCTGATTTGATTATTTCAACTTAAGGGTTTCAAATCATGGTTCAAAATTAATACCTGATTGAAATGATGTCTATATAGTTTATTGTGAACAATTGACATGACAGGAAAATACATAGAAGAAGTTTTTCAAGTGAAATCAATTTCATAAAGTTCAACAAAAATAGTTGAACATCCCCAATTCAGAGTCTCTCCAAAGTAACAAAAATAAAAAGAGTAGATATCATGATTTAGGAAGGACCTATAATAAGGATTGTATCTCCCTTTCTAGAATTATGGAAAGTGATTACCATGGTCTGTCAAGAGTTTGTTCCAAAGAAGCTCTCTCCTCTGCTTCAGCCTTGACTATTGGACATGCCTGTTACATAACGATATTAAGGTCCTGCCCTTTGTTCTGGATGGTTTCATAGTTGTCACATGAAGAGTTAAATTGATCCCTAAACCTTTATATGTGGGCCTCACACTCCCACAAATATTACTTTTGAGGGGCCACTAAATCATGAGCCTTATCCTCTTCGTCCATTAGATGATCCAGTTACTCATAAACATATCAAAAGGTCATCACCTTATGATGGAAATAATTGAACATGGATTGGTTGTCCTCACAAGAAGAAAGATCTTCCCAGGCTATGCCAATCTGGTAGATAAGGAGAATTAAATGCCGATAATCGATGCCACCAGAACCCATATCAGTGAATAACCACCAAAAGTTTTAGTCTTGTCACTAAAAATTAGCCATATGTGTCTCCTTAGAAAGGATGCATATCTGACCATGCTGGTTTTTGCACTACTTGGTGCCGCCCCATGACAATAATACCTTGATCTTGTGCCTTCATGATGTGTCTAAAAGTAGGATGTGTCATCATAGGATTGTGAAGGGACCTAAGATAGGTTACCCAATATAGGGGCTCTCTTGGCCATCATAGGGTTCCACCGCTGGAGCAGGACATGGTGGACTAGCCATAATTTTGAAGGTGGATGGTGATACTATGCTAGGGCCATCCTCATTAAGCTAATGGGAAGTATCTATGGTAGGGGAGCAATCTGAATCACTCACCACTGAGATAGTTTGTACTAACGAAGCCCCTTCTAGATGCCTCTAGAGGCGAACCAAGCGCCTTATTACTACAAGGGTATGAATGGATTATGTATCCGTCGTGGCTACTGGACGGACATGAATAGAAGATGTAGCTGTTGCAATCATTGCAGAAGATGGAATTGGTGGCATGGTCGTTGGGTTCAGGAAGGGGAAAATAATTGTTATAGGATTCTTCACCCGCCGAATTGGTCCTACCAACACCCCATCGGGGTAATAGTTTTCCCACAGGTGGGCATATTCCAATGATAGAAAAGTGTATCCTATTGTATTGGGGATGATAAATTCCATAGTAGAACATTCCTAAATAATGATTAGCCACAACTGGTGAATAATTATGGGATGAGACTCTCCACTTAACTAAGAAGCGGGATGAAGTGCAGCTTGTTGAAGGCACACAAATTTCCTAGAAAATCAATGTGGGAGGAATGATTCTCAAAAGGCCACTTGATCTATATAATAAGTGATCATTACATCCTGAAGCTCAATGATGTATGATATTTATTCTAAAGAACCACCCCTATCACATCTTAACAACCCATGGGGGTAGGATGTGGTGAAAAAAAAGAAGTGAGAAGCATCATTTAGTAGCCTAACCGCATCAATAATGCTTCGAGTCTTGGGACGAACAACAGAAATGTTGAGAAGGGTGGGTTGAAATTCAGAATGATGAACCTTTGTAGTATGTTGATATTCATAACAGTGGAAGTGTTCGGCCATCCCCCCATATATTAATTGAAACATTCCACTGAGATGATGTGGGGGCCTACCTTATTGTATTTGTCCCAATAACTCATAATGTCGGGTTTCAGTTGTAGCAGCTAGATTGATGGGTCATCCCTCTGCCAGTACAGTCGCCATCATAAAAGTATTGGCCTGGACCCCAGTATATACATAACAGGATATAAAAATAAATCCACTCAAAAACATGGAAAAGAACCCTACTAATCTAAGTGTAGGAGATATGTCCAGTTGAATCTCATATCCCTATGTGGTATACCATCCTACTTCAAGGGTAGCACAATATGACCCTGAGGTCTGGAGGGACTGACGGGATGGGTGTGTTTGACTATAGTGATCCATCAACTTAGGTCCATTTTCATACAAGAATAACCCTATACATTCCTTGAATGGGATATGAAAGAGATCCTAGAGGGTAAACTCATGTAATCCCTTCGTCGTAACTAGAAGACTCCTTGTCAAAAGGGGACACATGGTCAGTGTCATTGGAAGTATTAGCTGCCAGGAGAAACTCATCGTACATCACCCCAAGGATAGGGAGCCCTCCAATATAGTGGAAATCCCATAATCTGATTCCCTCCACCCCATGTGATTAATGGAAGGTGTTAGTTCTTGAGCACTAGTGACTCATTAGCTCTAGAAGGATTTTTCCTAGGGAGATGGTTTTGAACTAAGAAAATGAGGCTACCTGATATAAGCTAACCACCTTCAACTGGTTAGGAGACTCCAAACAAGTCTGATGTACCTAGAATTCCCAATACCATTCATCAGGGAAACATCCTTTGTCCCACAGATCCCACTTGGTGCTCCACCACCCTTAGGGTTTTATGGGGAGATGTTGATAATGGATGGGTACTCTCGGACACATAGTCTTAGAAAACCATTGAAACACCTGAAATTTCCCTAAATCCACACCAAGCCTCGTAATATGAAGACATTCTCCTTAATCAAAGTATCTATGACATCTAATTTTGGGGAAATTTTGGCTCATTCATGTCTTTGTTGCGCTTCTAAGAGAATGAAATAAGTATCTAGTTAAGCCAATGGTAAAGGAATGTCGTTAGGGAGACCGAATCCATAAAGTGAAAACTGCTTGGACAATGGGTAAGCTAGGAGTTCTATTGTCACGAGATATTTTAAGAAGCTATCACAGGGAATAATGTAGAATCAAAGATGATCCTCGTTATCCCTGAACATAGTCTCCATATTCTTCGTTGATTATATCATAGCTTGTGAAATAGAAACTGTAGCATGCACAGAAGGATCCAAAGGCTGATAAAAATTAGTCCAATGATATTTTTTGGATAAAGTCTACAAAAGGAATGGCTAAAGGACTAAAAAATTGCCCGATAAGTCCTATGTGTAATGTTCATGGTAGGCATATCCTATGTAATACATAATGTGTGAAGAAATGGTCACATATGGATACAACATGCAGAAGCGTTACACTGCATATACCTATGGTACACGAAGCAACCATGAGGTGTTGGACCCTGGATTATTGGATATAATATAGATTGGTTCATGGAAGGTGGATATCACGAACCTAGGATTTGAAAAGTTCATCTTCAAATATTTCATATTAAAAGTTTATGTTTGGGTTATTAATTCTTAAAGATCAGTTCTTCGGTTCAAGTTTGGTTTGAGAACACACAAGAAGTGTAGCATTCCCCTATGTGGAATCTAGATTTTAGTTTTAAAATTGCACAGAACTATTCTCTATACCCAAAATTTGGTTCATGGAAGGATAAATGGTGAATTATTCAGTTTGCTTCATGTATGTAGTAGTTCGTGATAATGGTTTTTTCAAAAGATACAGTGCACGGATGTCGAGGAAACTGGGGGAGTCTAGATCGCATTTCTCCACAAGAAACAGTAAAAGAAAAAAATGGAATGGGCCCCTATATATAGGTGTCGTCCCCTCCTACTAGGCCTATCTTCTCTACCATGAACCATTTCTGTTTAGGACCGCTTTTACATTGTAATAGTCCATTTTTTTCAGAACAGACCCCATTCTGATGGGGGGATTTGTAGGGTCCAAAAAATTCCAATAAGGGAAGAATATTCTCCCACAATAACCTTGAAGAATAATGTAAGCATTCCTATAATTAAAACATGTTTAATAGACTCAAATTGAGTAACATACATCTGAAGAAACATGATGAAATTATAGTTTTCAAATGATTTTAAGTGTATTGCATACCATCACTAGGAAGGGTTCGCGGACCACTAGGATCACGAATCCCCGGTACGTGAAACGATCTATGAGGCGATGACCCATAGAGTGATGGCTAGTGAACCTAGTGGACCGCGAACCACATCGCTGAAGGAATCATACGTCCAAAATCCATCAGCATACCATCTCGTGAACTCAATAGTTCATGAACGAAGAAAATTGGGAGGGTTCTGCGAACCATGATCGATAATCATAACCTCCACAACCCCCGGTGGACTGAGTATTTGTGGGTAAATATATCTCTTCATGGGCCTCTACAAATGGTGTGTCATTCTCATAAAATATGATTTCCCCAATGCTCTATAAAAGGAGAACAAAAGAAATTAATGGGGAGGACGGATGAAGAATGAACCAAGGGGACCCCAGAGGTAGAAGGAATGAATTTGAAAGGATTCTGGCTTCAGTCTCAAATCATTGGCGAAGCCTGAATTGCGAACCATTCTCCTGCAGGTACAACCATCCACGAATCATAAAAAATTAAGGAACTTAATAAAAATAAGAGGACATCTAGACTAACTGATGTAATGACAAACCAAATATTATTCAAAGATGAATTAGTCCTGAGTGACAGTCCCTTGGACCATCCTTCAATATGGTGGTTTTCATTGCGTATCGCTACTTGGGTTTAACTCGGCACTGCATACTGAATTAGTACACATATTGAATCTAGAGCAGCATGACAGAACACATCTAGGACCACATAGCATTTTGGTGCATGGTGTTCAATGCCTAGGCCCGCGTACTACTTTAGTATGTGGAAGACTCGTCTGCCTGTGTACCCTCATGGTATGCAGAACTACCCCCATCTCGCAAAAGAAAATAGTAAGCAGAATGCACCATTTTATGGTATTTTTTCTTCCAGTTCAAACCTTTCCCCTCTATTGCAGTCCATTCCTCCATAACCCCTCCATGAAACAGTCCCCCAACATCAGTCCAAAGCCTCCTCCAACACCACTGGACCAGTATGATCAGATCATCAGGTGCATCATCGCACCACTTTGAGAATACATACACATGGTACGAGGAGTCACAAAGGCTCTCCCCATGATGGTTCAGACTCCAAGAATGTTTCTGGATCTACATTCCCATGGGAACCCAGAGTCCAACCTTGGGATGCCAACATGAACCTCCCCGTTTTAAAGATTAAGGGTGATTACCTTCTTTTCCCTTCAATGAGGAATGGTGATCAATCCAAGGGGTTGTGATTTCTTCCCCTTATGATGAGTACAACACTCCTCCCCTTTCCAAGAAAACATTTTGGGGCACTCACACTGAGGTATGTTTCTAATCCTTCGATGTTCTGGCCACCTAACCTATAATGTAATCCCACATTGAATGTTTCATTGCTCCTTATCCTCACCCAATGTCGCCCTAGCCTCTTCGGCCATAGGCCCACCCTCTCCCACTTTTATGATAGTAGGCATGTTGTTGTTTGTATCTCTCACATCCTATTGTTTCTCACACTGAGTATAAATCATGGGGTCTTAGAGGTTTGTGAAGATTAAAACATCCACACAATTTTTAACTATGAGAAATATGATTACTAACCAAACCAGGATATGTTGGCCACCTACATGAAGGCCTGAGCTCAAAAGGGGTTCCCCTCCAAAATGGGGCCACCCAAAAAAATGTCCCTCAAATGGAAAGCTTCAATGCATTAGCCCCAGAAAATTGAACTATGTGGGCTCTTATTACTCTATTGAGGATACATAGGAAGCTCATATCATGGGTCTGACCCCGATATCAAGTCACCTTCTATCCCCCCGGGATGAAATTAAACTCCAAAGCGCCTTATTGTATAGATTAAGTTGAAATTACCATTGTAGCATCAAATACTTGCATACCTACAACGATCCTACAAGACAAGGGTATCCCATGGACACACTCTTTTTGAATGAATGAAGGACTCACGAACATATGAACATGACTTAAATCTATAAGAGAGTCCCATAATAGGCAATAACCCCCCTCCCAAAGGGTGCGGTGAGCCTAACCTCCCACCCTCTCGACCAATGGAGTACTTAAGTATTGTTGGCTGAATCATCGACCCACGATCACCTAACTTTGGAAATAATTTCCATGAATCATGGATACTAGGGCCGTTGGGTGTTTCTAGATCCACGAATAAAGCTATTGGAGACCATCCAAGGAAGTTATATCCTTAGAGGTCCGATTTCACAAGTACCTAACTCCATGAAATCGTCCATTGGGACCATATGACTTTGGAATATTCTACTTAGTATAGAAGGGGTAATCTACCAAATCCCCATGGAATTAATCCTATCTTCCATTAAAGGATATTGACACAAAATGGGTTGAAACAAAATAAATGGTGAACTCGTTGAGAACCCAACTCTATAAAAATAGGTGGTTGATGATTCACATTGGACCCTTTCACCATCACCCTGAATGCGCCACCTCAAAGGCGGAACAACCCTAGAAATACTAAAAATCCTATAAAACACTAAAAAAATAAAATAAACCTAATGGTCTCTAAAAACAAAAAAAAAACTAAAGGGTTAAAAAACAATAAACCCCTAATTGATCATAAAACACCTAAAAGACACTAAAACCCCTAAAAACACTTAAAGGAACCTAGAACCCTAAAAAGCCTAAAGGAAACTAAAGACTAAAAAACCTAAAATACTGTAAATACTCCCATAACCCAAAACCCCAACCCCAACCCCTAATAGTCCCTAAACCCCAAAAAACACTGAAAGGCCCAACAAATCATTAACCCCCCACCCCCAAAAGCCTAAAATACCCATAGAAACCTAATAAACTATAAAACCCCTATAAAAATCCCAAAAATACCAAAAACCCATTAAACTCCCAAAAACCACAAACCCCATAAAACTTCCCCAAAAACTCTAAAAACCCAAAAAACCCAAAAAATACTTATAATTACTAAAAACTCCAAAACCCAAAAAAATCCAAAAAACCCCAAAAAAACAATAAAACCCTTAAAACACTAAGAAAACCCTTTGAAAACATTTATAAAACTTTAGACCCCTAAAAACCACTAAACACATTAAAATCCCTAGAAATAATTAAAAACCCCTGAAAAACCATAAAATATCTAAAAAACCATAAAATAACATGAAAACCCGTAAAATCTTTAAAGCATAAAAAACCATGAAACCCCCCAAAAAGAACCTAAAAACCCCAAAACCAGAAAATACCATAAAAGCCATAATACCACTAAAAAAACTAAAAGACCATAAAACCTTAAAAACCCTAAGAAACTTATTAAAACGAAAAAGACCCTTAAAACCCCTTAAGAACCATAAAAACATTAAAATATTGAAGAAAAACATATAATAATAAAAAACCAAAAAAATAAACACCATAAAAACTCTAAACCCACTAAAACACAATAAAAATCATAAAAACTCTAAAAAACACAAAACTACCAAAAAACCCATAAAACCCATAAATCCTCGCCAAAAACCATAAAAAACTAAAAACACCTAAATACCCTAAAAAACAAAACCCCCTAAAACATAACAAACAATTATAATACTTAACAATACAAGAATCCCCCCTAAAAATACTAAACACCCATAAAAACCCTAAAATATCTAAAATATCAAAAATAAAAAAATCGATAAAATCCATAAAGACACTAAAAAGAAAAAAATGGAAACAAATACCTAAAACCCTCAAAATACACTAAAAACCATAAATGATCTAAAAGACCTTTAAACCCATAATAAAAACCTAAAAACTCTAAAAAATCCCCAAAAACATTAAAAAACTAAAATCCCATAAAATCCCTAAAAAACTAAAAATCGCAAAAAAACTATTAGAACCCCTAAATACACATAAACTAATTAAAAATATTAAAAACACCTAAAAACTAAACAAAAATAAAAATACACAAAACCTTTATAAACGTTGAAAGACCCTAAATCCCCTACAACCCTAAAAATTGCTACAGCCTCCATAAAAACCCCAATACTCTATATCGTACAACCTAAATCAAAAACCTATAACTAAAACCCTATACCATGCACCCAAAATCCTAAACCCTAACCCCTATAGGTTTTTAAATATTTTGGGCTATTTTTAGGGTGTTTTAGGGAATTCTTAGGGTTGTTTTTTATGTTTTTAATATTTTTTAATATTTTAAGGGATTTTTCTGTTTTCATGGGGTTTTTAGGGTTTTAGGGTTTTTAAGGTTCTTTAGGAGTTTTTAGGGTTTTTAGGGATTTAGGTATTTTTCTTTGTCTTTAGGTTTTTATAGGGGTCTTATGGACCTTTAGAGTTTTAATGGGTTTCTTGGGATTTTATAGGGTTTTCAGGTTTTTTTGTGTTGTATTGGGTTTATAGGGTCTTGTTTAGTATTATATTTGGTTTAGGGTCTTTTTGGAGTAGTTTGGATTTTTTTGGATCTTTTAGGGTTTTTAGGGTCTATTTAGTGTGTTTAGATTTTTAGGGGATTTAGTTTTTTTAGGGTTTTTCAATTTTTATAATTTTTAATGATTTTTTGGGGTCAAATGTTTTTTATAGTTTTTTTGGGTTTATGGTGTTTATTAATTTTATAATTTTTAATGGTTTTTTGAGTTTTTTGGGCTTTTAGGATTTTTTAGTTTTTTGGATTTTAAGGATATTTTATGATTTTTTAGATTTTTAGGGGTTTTAAGTGGGTTTTAGGTTTTGGCCCGCAATATGAAACCTTCTCTTCCCACGCAATGCCTGAGTGGCACCACTCTCCTGGACTTGTCCCCTCACAGGGACCGGCTCCACTACGTGAATCGCAGCTCTGTCGTGTGTCCATCCTGCTGACGTGATCTGTAGACCACAGATTTGTGCCGGATGCACCTCTGGATTGGCTGGGTGGTTGCATCCCCAGTCTCCAACAATTGTCCTCTGTTCTAGTGGCTCCAAGTACCATTGTGCCATGCTACCAATGCACCACCTCCCTCTTTTCATCACGGCCGGTTTCCACCGCCACGACTGGGTGCTGTGGCCTGGTGCCTCGACAGCGTCCGAGTGTCGCAGTCTCTCACCAGTGTCATGTCCTATCCGCACGGTTCCTCAAATACCTTTGTGCCTCCATCTGTTGTGTTGGGAATAATGAAGAGAGAGAGAGAGGATCTCAGAGAACACCAAAGTTGAACAACCCGACCATTGTTCATGTTCAACCATGATCATTCTAGTTTATGGGATCATGATGTATAGAGTTATAAATTACTACAATTTAATCCTGGAATAAACCCACAAATATTTTTCCCATCTATGAAAATATTAACCATTCACAGATCAACTTTTTATAGAGTTGATCTGCGTTTTTCCTTTAGAGAGGAGAATGAAAAAAGAACAATTCACTAAGAATTTAAACCCCTACCAAGGAAAGTAGATTGCCTGAGGATGATCATTCTCTGTCATCTGTCTATCTACAGTTATGATTCTCTCTCTACAGGTATTGTCACTAATTTTATATTCTCAATATGGTAGTTTTACCACATCTTCATTGTGAAGACAACCACTACCAACTCTAAGTAATGACTCGCATATTTTTGCTCATGTGGTCTCAGTTTTGAACCAGCTACAAGAGGCTCTAGGTGAACCAGCTATATGCAGCCCTATGTGAACCATCTACAAGTGGTCCTATGTGCACCAGCTATAAGCAGCCCTGTGTGGACCCCCTACGATGGCCTAAGTGGGGAGCGGATCTGTGTGACCCAAAATACCCATGGTGGGGATCGACTTTGTGTGACCCAGCAGACCCACAGTACTCATAAGGGATGAGTACCTCAGTAGTCCAAGGTGTTCATTATTATGACTGATAGTCTTGATTTCCATATTTTATATTATACCTACGTGAGCTGACAACACCTTGTGCATATGTTCCTTTGTGGTCTTTTCCTTATGTTTTGGGGTCCCTACTAAGTATTGTGTTACTCGCCCCTACACAGGCTTTTCCTACATGTGTCCTGTCCCATGCAGTTGATTGATGCTTCAATGGAGAACTTGGAGGTCTGGGGCCATGTGGTGCTCAGTGAGATGGGACGTATGAATGGTTCGACGAATTCCTTGATGGTCTGGGACCAGGTGGTTCACAGTGAGATTTGACTGATGGGAAACTACTATGGTTACATGAATCTTCCATTCACCTACCCATTAGGTGGTGTCTCGAGGGGACGGACCATGGAAGTTCTACACTCATTTATGGGATTGGTCTTGTATTCTAGATCTTTTGTACTTTAAGTTTGTATTGTACACTCTATAGTTGTCTCAGTGACAGCTCTGGTTTAATTTGTGTTTACATTTTGTAGTTTTAATATTGTGCATGTGTACAGGTTTTAAGGAAAATTCATTCTCTTTTTGGGATATGCCTACTCGGTGCTAGTCTCTAGCTCCAGGCCTAGGTCTTTTGGTGTAGGGTTTGGTGTGTAAGGTCTCAAGTGTAGCATTTATGGTGTTAGCTATAGGTTTTAGGGTATTAGGTTTATGGATTATGGTGTAGTGTTTAGATTTTTGGTTTTTGAGGGTTTACTTGGGTTTTAAGGGGTTTATGGTTTTTAATGGTTTGTAGTATTTTTAGGGGATTTGGGTTTTTATGGTTTATAGGGTTTTGGAGATTTTTTATGGGTTTTAGGGGGGTTTAGGGTTTTAGGATTTTTTTTGGTTTGTTTAAGGTTTATAGGTTTTTGGGGATTTTGGGGAAGTTATTATTTTATGGTTTTAATTGGATTTTATGGTTTTTAGAGTTTTAGGGGTTTTATATTTTTAATTTTTTTTGGGTTTTAGATTTTTAATGTGTTTTAGGGGATTTTGGGTTTTTAGGGATTTTGTTATTTTTTTGGTTTTTTTAGTTTTTTCATTTTATGAGTTTTTAAGGTTTTTTATGGTTTAAATGTTCCTAGGGATTTTTCGGTTTTAGATTTTCATAATGGGTTTCCTATTTTTTCAGTATTTTGAATGTTTTTAGTGTTTTCTAGGGTTTTTGGGGGGTTTTTGGTTTTTTAGGGTTGTAGGGGTTTTATGTTTTTATGGGTTTTAAGGATGTTTTAGAGTATTGTAATGTATTTTAGGGTGTTTTAGGGTTTTTAGGGGGTTTTCAGTTATTTATTATTTTTAGGGTTTTTGTGGGCATTTTAATGGGTTTTAGGGTGTTTAGGGTTTTTAGGGGTTTTAGGGCTTTTTTGGGTTTTAGGGTTTTTAGGTTTTTGTGGGTATTTTTGGGGTTTTATAATTTTTACTATTTTTTTCATCATTTATAGTTTTTAGGGTTTTCAATGTCTTTTAGGAGTTTTTAGGTGTTTTGTGGTTTTTTTGGGCCATTCTAGGGTTTGGGGGGGTGTTATTGAATTTTTGGATTTTTAAGGTTCTTCAGGGTCCTATTAGGGTTTTACGGTTTATAGAGTATTTCTTGATTTTAGGTTATTTTAGGTTATTTAGGTGTTTTTATTACTTTTAGAGGTTTTTATTATTTTCATGGTCATTTTAGGGTTTTAGGGTATTTGAGGGTCTTTTGGGTTTTAAAGGGGTTTTAGGGTTTTTAAAGTATTTTATTTGATTTTAATTTTTAGGAGTTTTTAAAGGTTTTATATTTTTATGGGGTTTTAGGGTTTTTTGGGGTTTTATGGATTTTAGGGTATATAAGTTTTTTGTCTTCCTTACAATTTCTAGTTTTTGTGGCGGTCTTAGTGGTTTATAAAGTTTTTAATTGGGTTTTATAGGTTTTTATGGGTTTTATGTTTTTTAGTTTTTTTATGAGATTTAGGGATTTTTTAGGTTGTTTTGTGTATTTTTAGGAATTTTAGGTTTTTAGTGGATTTTATGGTTTTTTGTGGTTTTTATCATTTTTAGGGTCTTTTAAAGTATTTAGGTGCTTCAGGCCATTAAGGGGTTTAAGTATTTTTATGGGATTTATGGTTTTGAAAAGGTTTATGGATTTTTTAGTGGGTTTTAAGGGGTTATAAATGTTTTTATTATAGTTTTTGGGTTTTTAGTTTCTTATAGGGATTTTAGTGTCTTTAGGGTTTTATGGTTTTATGGATTTTTAGGATTTTTAGGGGGTTTTGGGATATTTAGAGTTTTTCTTTTTTTAGGGGTTCTTAGTTTTTTATAGTACATTAATATTTTTAGTGTTTTTAGGGCTATTTAGGTTCATTTATGGGTTTTAGGGTTTTTAAGGTGTATGGTTTTTGGGGGTACATTAGATTTTCCTTGGTTTTTTAGGAATTTTTCTTGTTTTTAAGGTTATTTAGGGGGTTGTATTATTTTTAGGTTCTTTTAATGGTCTTATTCATATTAATGTTTTAGGGTTTTTGAGTTTTTTGGGGTTTTTAGAGTTTTATGGCGGGTTTTTGGGGTTTTACAATTTGTAGGTATTATAATTTTTCTATGTATCTTTTTGTTTTTTGTAGTTTTTATGGTTGTTATGTGTTTTTCTGGGTCTTCTAGGGTGTTAGTGGTTTTAGGGTTTTTAGGGGTCATTCGGGTTTTTTGGGTTTTAATGGATTTTTGGGGTTTTAGGGACATTTTAGGGATTTCAATGGGTTTTTAGGATATTTTAGGGGTTTAGGTTTTTTAGGGATCTATAGTGTTTTTTTGTGTCTTTAGGGGTTTTATTTTTTTTATAGTCTTTTAGTGGTATCTATGGTATTTTAAGGGCTTTCGGGGTTTTAGAGGTTTTTTGGTTTTTAGGGTTTTTATTTGTTTTAGTGTCTTTTTAGGGTTTTTAGTTTTTTAGTGGTTTTAATTATTTTTATATTTTTAGGGGTTTTTTGGTTTTTTAGGTTTTTATGGTTATTTATAGTTTTTAGTGGGTTTATGGTTTATGATTTTAAGGGTTGTTTTAGGGGATTGGGATGTTTTAGGGGGTTTTGGTTCATTTAGGGTTTTTAGATGTTTTTATGTTTTTAGTTCATTTAAGGTTTTTTGGGTTTTGAAGGATTTTGAGGGTTTTTAGACTTTGTTACAATTTTTTAGGTTTTTTAATGAATTTTTAGGGTTTTTCAGTTTGTGGGGATTTTTCTAGATTTTATAGGTTTTAGGGATATTTTTGTGTTTTTGGGTTTTTAGCCTTTTGAGGTTTTTCTTTTTGGTTTTTATATTTTTATGGAATTTAGGATTTTTATGTGGGTATTAGGATTTTTATAGTTCTTTGGGGTTTTAATGGAAATTAGGGTGTTTAGGGGGGTTTTAGACTTTTATGTGTTTTTAGGTTTTTTTGATTTTTTTGGGTTATTTAGGGGTTAGGGTTTATGGTTTTCTTAGGGTTTAGGGTGTCATATATAAGGTTTAGGTTGTTGTGTATAGGGTTTAGGGTGTAGGTTGTATGTTGTAGGGTGTAGGGTTTAGTTTGTTGGGTTAAGGTGTTATGGTGTAAGGTATATGTTTTAGGGTGTAGGGTGTAGGATATAGTGTCTAGTGTGCAGCGTTTAGGGTTTAATACTGTAGGGTGTAGCATTTAGTGTGGAGGATTTAGGGTTTAGGGTTCAGGGTATAGGGGTCAGGGTGTGGGGTTTCACATTTAGGGTGCATGGTATAGGGTTTATGGTGTTGGGTTTAGGGCTTTGGGTGCAGGGTATAGGGTTTATGGTGCAGGGATTAGGGTTTAGGGGGCGGGGTTTAGGGTTTAGGGTGTATGGATTGTTGTTCATGGTGTAAGGTATATTTTTTAGGGTGTAGAGTTTAAGATTTAGTGCATATGGTATAGGGAATATGGTTTAGGGTTTGGGTGTTGGGTATACGGTTTAGGGGTCATGTGTAGGGTTTAGGGTTTAGGTTTTAGAGTTTAGTGTATATGGTTTAGGGTGAAGGATTTAGGGTTGAGGTGTATGGTATAGGGTTTAGGAGATTGATATAGGGTTTAGGGTGTTTGTTTTACGGTGTAGTGTATATTTTTTAGTGTTTAGGGTTTAGAGTATAGGTAGTAGGGTATAGGGTATAGGGTGTTGGGTATATTGTTCAGGGTGTAGTGTTTAGGGTTTAGGGTGTAGGGTATATAGTTTACGAAGTAGGGTTTATGGGTAAGGGTGTAGGATTATGGTTTAGAGTGCAGGGTGTTAGATGTAGGTTATAAGGATTAGGGTGTAGGGTGTGGTGTTTACTACATAGGTCATTGTGTTTAGGCTTTAGGTTTAGGGTTTAGGGCATAGGGATTATGGTTTAGGGTATAGGGTTTAGTGTGTTGGATTGAGGGTATAGGGTTTTGTGTGTCAAGGATAGGGATTTTAATGTATATGGTTTAGGGTGTAGGGTTTAGGTAATAGGGTATGGGGTATATGGTTTAGGGTGTAGGGTACATGTTTTGGGTGTAGGGAATAGGGTTTAGGTTGTAGGGTGTTGGGTTTCGAGTGTTGGGTGTAGGGTTTAGGGTATAGGGTAGAGGGTTAAGGGGGTGGACTATAGGATTTATAATATAGGGTATAGGGTGCTTGGTGCAGGGTTTTTGGATTTAGTGAGTAGGGTTTATGGTTCAGGGTAAAGGATTTAGGATATAGGGTTTATGGTTTAGGGTTTCAGTTAAAAATTTTAGGTTTTTTGTATTTGTTATCGCTTTTTAGGTTTTTTTGGGTTTTAGGGTTTTTTTACGGTTTTGGGTTTTTTTTATATTTTGGATTTTAAATTATTTTTAGTGTTTCAATGTTTTTAAGGATTTTTATTTGTTTTTATGGTTTTTCTAGTTTTTTGGTTTTGTATAGTTTTTTTGGAGTTTTCTTGGATTTTAGGGGTTCTTATTGTTTTTTATGGTTTTTAAGGTTTTAGGGATTTTCAGGTATTATTTTTTTAAGGTTTTAATTGGTTGTCATAGATCCTTTTAGTGGTTCTATAGGTTCTTTAAGTTTTCATGATTTTTATCATATTTAGGGTTTTTTGGGTTTTCTAAGGATTTTAAGGGGTTTAGGGTGTTTTATGGTTATTTTAATGTTTTTTGGTGTTTTAGGATTTTTCTTTCATAATTTTTAACATCTTTTGGGGTTTAGTGAGGTTTTAGGGGTTTTAGTAATTTTATTGTGTTTATGGGTCTTCCAAGGATCTTACATTTTTTAGGGGGATTCTATGATTTTTTAGGGGGGTTTAGGGTTTTTAAGTGTCTTAAGGGTCTTATAGGGTTTTTATATGGTTTTCATGGTATTTTACGGCCTTTAGAGTTTTTAGGATCATTTAGGGTTTAGGGGTTTAATATTATTTTAAGGTTTTATAGGGGTTTTTTATGGGATTATGGTTTTAGTGTTTGATAAAGGGTTTTATAGGGGTTTTAGGTTTTTTAGGTTTTTAGGGTTTTTAGGGATTTTAGTTATTTCTAGGGGTTTCAGGGTTTTTAGGGGTTGTAGTGTTTGTTAGTTGTTTTAGGGGGGTTAGGGTTTAAGGGTTTCAAGGGGTTTTGGGGGGGTGTTAGGGGTTTGTATAATTTTTAGGGTTTTAGGATTTTTTGAATTTAAAATAATTAATGGTTTATTTTTGGTTTTTAGGGTGGTTAAGCGTTTACGGTTTTTAGTGGTTTTAGGGTTTTTAGTGGTTTTGGGTTTTTAGGGTTTTTAGTTTTTTTAAAATTTTCAATGGTTTTTTGTGTTTTTGGGTTTTTATGATTTTGTTATGGTTTTTAGGGGTTATAATGGTTTTTGGGTTTTTATTGGTTTTTAGGGACTTTATGGTTTAATGATTTTTAGGGGTTTTATAGGTTTTTAGGTTATTTTAATATTTTAGTGGGGTTTTAGGGTATATTATTATTTTTAGGGTCTATAGTTAATTTTATTGTTTTAAGGTATTTTTTGATGTTTTGGGTTTTTCATGTTCTTTTATTTTTCTATTGGTTTTATGCTATTTTAGGGTTTTAGGGTGTTTTAGGGATTCTAGGGATTTTTTGTACTATTTTTTCTATTTAGGGTTTTTACATTTTTAGGGCCTTTTAGTATTTATAGGGTTTTAAATTGTATAATAAGTTTTTTTAGTGCTTTATAGGCTCCTTTATAGTTTTTATGGGTTTGAAGTTCTTTAGGGTCTTTTAGGGGTTTTAGGGTCTTTTAGGGTTTTATATTTTTACGATTTTTATGGTTTTTAGGTTCCTTTAGTAGTTTTTGTGTTTATGGTCTTTTATGGTTTTGGTGTTCCTTTATGGGTTTTAAATTTTAATAGTATTTTAGGATTTTTTATAGAATTTTATTTCCTTTTAGGTTTTTTAGGGTTTTTTAGAATCTTTTTGGATTTTTAATGGTTGAAGGGTCTTTTAGATTTTTTAGGGGTTCAGGGGTATTTTTAGGGCTTTAGGGTTGTACAATATTTTAGGAGTTTTAAGGGCTTTGGGGTTCTATATTTTTTTCCTTTTAAGGTTTTTAGGGTTTTCTGTGTTTTTTGGGTTTTAGGGGTTTTAGAGGTTTTAGGGGTTTTTTTTGGGGTTTTTAGGGTTTTTAGGGTTTTTAGGGTTTTTAGGGGTTTCTGGGTTTTTAGGTTTTTTAGGGATTTTATGGTTCCTTGATAGTTTCTAGTGAATTAGTGGTTTTTATATATTTTTAGTTTTTTTAGAGGGTTTTATGTTTATTAGGTTTTTTATATTTTTGGGTGGTTTTAGCATTTTTTCAGGTTTTATGTGGTTTTAGTGTTTTTTGGGTGTTTAAGGTCTTTTATTATTTTTAATGGTTTTTAAGGATTTTATGTTTATTAGGGTTATTATTTTTTTACCGATTTTAGTGTTTTTTTACATTATGAAATATGTTATATGCACTTCTCCACCAAATTGAAGATGTGAACCTCACTTAGACACTAAATGATGAGTCTAAATATAATACGTATTTACACTGGTAGAAGGAGCATATTTGATTTCCATGTGCTACGACCCTTAATGTCATCGAACATTCTTGAAATGTTTGTAGTGAGACTATGCATTTTCATGGTGGTTAGTGAATATAGCAAAGGTGCCAGCTCGAAGGGCTGGGACTGCAGCCTGACACTGATCTCAAGCAGTGGTGCGGGGGTTCAGCCCGTGTGGTTTGGAGCAGATCTTTCGCCCATGTCTACCAAAAGTCTATCAGTGCTCAAGAACTTGCGTTCTGACCACCTACGCATCACCCACTTGCACGACTTACCACCTTCTCCAAGGGTCACCGGTTTTCCCATAAATAGACCCTTGGTATCTTCATTTGTATAGACGAATTGTCCCAAAGGCCAATTGCTGCTCTGATCACCCTAGTACTTCACCTAATTCCCTTGAAACCTCTAAGGTGGTTTTATTACACATAAAGAGAAGGAATTGAAGGATGGTAGTGAGAACAAAATCCATTATTTTTTTAAAATAAACAACAATTACGTGACAAGTTTTACCAATCCCGTGATTTAGGATGACAATCACAGCCGCCTTTCATCAAAAAATAACTTATGCAAATTACTTCTGGGAATCCATGTTGATACCATTGAAGGATTGAGTAAATATTAGCTCCATTGTAGTCATCCAGGTTGTTCATCGCATAAGGTGCAACCAATTCTCCCAAGCCAACTTTGGAGGACTCCCCTTGTGTAGTGAACCCCTTTCACTATCATACTAGGTCAACCTCATCACTTCAACCTATGAGATCCTTTCATGAATCCTCTTTGAAATCCACTCATATCAAGGCTTCTCCATCACTATCCCGCTTGGCTAAAAAGGACCATGTTGAAACCTCCACCAAGACCTACTAATTTACTTAACCTTATGGAAAGGCACATCAGTGTGTCTCCCATTTGGATTTGTATTTCTACGATCAGAGGTTTCCCGCACTTTGTCCTACCAGAGGGTCAATATTTTTATGGAATCTTTATATTTTTATGTCAATGATCACATTGACCTCTACCCTAGGGATATTGTGGTGAATTTTTCAGTCTTGGATTCTAGAGTTAATACATTTTCCTCCCCTTTTCATCTCTCTGACTCCAAGTCTCTGGTTCCTGGTAAGGAAGATAAGGATTACACTTTCTTTTCTAATTGACAAAGGAAAAGTCTCCCTCCTCTCTTAGAACCAATTAGAGGGAAACCACCCTGGTGTAATCCCCTAGCATTTAATGTATGAGGTTGTAGTCTCACTTCTCTCTATATCCTCCATCTACATCTCTTCCATACCTTGGATGATGATCCAATGTAAAGTGAAGAGAGGGAAGTGTTGTAGCCAAAACCTCTACCACCGTAGACACAACCTCTTTCATCATAGTCTCGACCTCTTCCTACAATGAAATAATAAAACTGTGTGCGGTTTTATGAATCATTCACATCCCCTTGTTTCTCACACTGAGCATGACTCACAAGGTCTTAGAGGTTTATAATGATCACAACACCCATATAATCCACTTAAATGAATAAAATATGAGAACTATGATTCCCATCATAACTAGGATATGAAGGAATCCCACTCAGGGCTTGATCTCAAGGGACATCCTCCTCGGGAAAAATAATTCCCTTAATCTTAGAATCCTCATTATAAGAAATCCCTCAGGTAAACCCCAAAACCATCATGAGTTGATACATCACTCATCTACCCTTTTATTAGGGAATCCTTTTTTAGGAATTATCCCCAACTTAATCCTCTCAAGGGTTATTAATCCACCGTGAGACTTACTGAACTATGTGGTCATTGATTCCCATCTAAACAGGATACATAGGATGCCTCTCTAAGGTTCAAACGTGACACCCCAAATCAACCATGTTTATTCAGGTCCATACTCCAGTAGGGCTTAATTCAACTTGGAAACTCATATAAATTCAAATTTCCTTAGGTTGTTTTGATATATGTCCCACACCAAGATTTGACTAGTCACCTTCTCCTTAGATTTCCTTTCTAGATGATGTTAACTATATGATTAGGCCCTCATCACATGACCTTAAATGGTATTATGTGTTCGATTAAATGGAACCAAACTACATGGGTTCTGATTTCACTCATGAGGATATGTAGGTAGCCCATTTATGGGTTCAATCTAATCATCAAAATAACTCATGCCTCCCAAGATGATGATAAAATATAGAGTAAACCTCTGTCTCCCTTGATGATGATAAATTCTTGAGTAAACCTTTATCTCTTGGGAGGAAGATAAATTCTAGAGTGGTCTTGTTCTACCTGGATGATGCATAAAAATCTATAGTTCCCCACAGAGTGGATAAAAACCCAGAATTGTTATAATAACGACCAAATAATATCTAAGTAGTATATAAGAGGACACCACTAATAAAGAACCTTGGATTCATACATATGTCTTCATTGATGAAGAACCTTAGACACAAATAGATGATTTTGAATTTCACACATGCTAATAATTGATTACTAATATTGGGATAACTCACATCATACTTGGTGATTAATAAAATATTCATGAACATATCTTAAATCTATAAGAGAGTCCGAGAGTAGAAAATAATTCCCCCAAAAATGGTGTGATGATCTGAACCTCCCATCCTCTCAAAAAATGTGGGTTCTTAAGTATCATAGGTCAACAAACTTAATGAATTCCGTCTATTGGAATGTAGGTCATGATGGATACATATTCATTGGGTGTTTCTGGTACTATAAACAAATACATTGGAAACTATTCTTGAGTTTTGATTATTAACTAGAACACACATTCTGAGGGAAACCAAAAATGGTGAACCTGACATGAATCCTTAACCAAGATGATAGCGTTACCCATCTGTTAGGACAATATAAATTGATAAAAGAGGGACATAATTGGTTATAAATTAGAAATTTGTTTGCTCAAATGAGATTCTAGAGTTCTTTATTTGTGTTTTTAATATATACAGGCACACTTTTCCAAGAACTCCTAATAATCCAAATGATTTCCTTTAAGTTTACACCTGTGAACACCCTGGCTACTGCCCTGGATGGATCCTCATCCACATAAAGGATTCCATCACCCACTCAGTTTATTCAATGTTGGGTCTCTAGCACACTTTTTTGAGATTACCATTAACATGGTACCATTCCAACCTTAGAGGTTTCCCAACAGGCCTTCCAGATCAAGAATAACCCCTGATCATTCGGTCAGTGATGACCGGTGGTCCAGAAGTAAACAGTTCCAACCACCATATTATACTATTTCATGAGATTATAATTGAAATGAAATCACAAATCTATCCCATGTTCTAGTAAATTCAACCATGAGTACACCTAAGACCTCATCCCAGAGACTCAAGGGTCCTTCACAATGGCTCTATCCAATAATCATTGCTACCATCTCTATGCGGCAGTAAACCCCCAACATGAGGAGGGTGTTGCCTTCAACTATCCAACCCAGATCCCTTATAATTGGGCATGCAAGATGTTCCTCTGAGGAAAACAGTCATCTAATAGGGAACATGATCCTTCCTTTTACCCATATGGATAATCCCACTAAACCAGTTTGGGGGGAAATGACGATTGGGCATATACACCTATTCTCCATCAATTATCAAACCAATAGACTCGTCTAGTGGCATTCGATGAATCCCACCATTCCAATCTGGTGGAGTACCATAAGCAAGAACAAAAACATTCCTACACCCATTAATCCAATAATCATACTCTTCTAGTGGGAAGCAATAAATGCCACCATTCAAATATGGTGGAGTAATGTGAGTAGGAACATACACGTTCTTACAATCATCAATCCTTCCATTAGAATCGTCATGCATTGTTTAAAGAATCCATCTGAACTAATATGTTGACAACTCTAAAGTAGGAACATACACCTACAACACTGATCTTGTCTATTAATAGGCTCATTTAGCATCACCTGGAGAAGTTAGTTGGAAAGCCCGAAAGACAAACAAAAGGCAAAATCCACTCTCTACATCAACATAGAGGTATTATTAGTATCCACTAGCAGGAAAGTGGGATATGAGAAGGTAAAAACACCCAATCCAAATATGTAATGGACATATATTCATGTTCTATTCACTAAATTCATCAAGCACATTTTTTAAATGGTGAAAGGGCATATGAAAATTCCTACCCAAATCTTAGAAGCTTTCCAGAATATCCTGATGGTGGAAAAAATGGTACCTGAGGGATAAGAGCATAATTCTATCCCCAAAAATATGGTGTCTTAGCAACATGTCACCCTAGAGAAGATACATACATGTGTTCCATTCTATTAGGGTCATGGGGCATACACCCCATACCATACAGACAGCCGTATGCAGAATATACACCCGTTCAAACTGAAGATAATCAGTATATTCTAACGGCCACTACAACGCATGGACATATTACATCCCAAGAAAACCAATTTTCCCAGAAAGTGTCTAAGAATGCATATAATGAGGAATAAAATACAAAGGATTATAGAACATACTTGTAAAATCATGATTCGATCTGAGATGTGGATCCACTCAATACTGGAGTTCTTGAATCCCTTGAACATTTATCTATTGAAATTCAGGATCCTATATTCTTGTTTCCAAATTACGGGAGTAGTAGCAACAATTTTGATGTTCCCCAATAGACACTTAATCATGAAGGATTTCTTTAGGAAAATTTGGTCATATATCGAGATCCAATTTCTTGATGAGTGCCACAACAACCCACTGTATGGCCTGAAGAATGAGGATTTATCCATTTTTGTAATCCACCATGGTGTTCATCCCCACAATGGAATATGCTATGAACTTTATCTACAAAGTAGTGATTTTCATTATCCATAGAATTCTCCAACTGAAAATGTAGTATTGAAAAATCCCTCTTATCTTGAGGAACATTCAAATACAAGGAAAACCATGTATGATTCCTTCTCACTAGTGGGTGAACATATTTATCAATCAGAAGACATCCCAAGGAAACTGTCATTCATTGAACCACCATTAGTCCATTTATCATCCAATTCAATAGAGGGAATCCCTATCAATCTTGCTGGTTCTAATAAAATGACAGAGAAGCACCAAATTTGGTTTGATCAGGTACAAGAGCCTCAAGAAAAATATGAAGAGGATATGTTGAACATGTGAAAAGAACTGGATAAAAATGAAATAACGATCGTGTTCTGGATTTTGTCCACCTATCAATAAAACATTCTAGTGATGTTGGAAGAAGATTGTATTCATGAAATCAACCTCAACATACGGAAGAATTTTATTCACTTAGAAGTCAAAGTATTAGCATATGACGAATATCAAAGTAATGTCAAGGTAATAAAAGGGTTGAAGTGCCAAATTGACTTGGGATATATCTTTACTTCTCAAAATTCAATGATTGAGAAGAAAAAAGTTTCCCTTACATGGTCATTCCTCGATGTATTATTGACGTTACGACGATTGATTGCAGATACACCACCTGGTGTTCATATCAGAGGATAGGGTGCACATGGAGCATTGGATTTCACTGTTCTCCAAAGCTAAAAAATCCTTCCAAAAGTGGTCTAAAGTGATTTTATTTCCCCATGATGGATACAAGAAACAATCCAGTTTATAACCGAATAGATTCTAAAAAAGGACAAGTCTTGACTGACTTCCACTAAAGTCAGGCTTGAAGGGAGAAAGTTATTGATATAAATTAACATGAAGAATTTGAGGAAATCAATTTTTCCTCTCACTTGGTGGATGTTAGTTTTTAGATTTTGAAAATGTCTAAAATAGATCAATGGTCTTCTGAAGTAGGTGATTTAAGTGAGTTCTGAATAATGGACCCAACCAATATTCTGACCAGAATTCGTAAAATTAGAAGATCAGTTGTGGTGATATCATCCATAGCAGTTTAGGTGCCACCAAACCTATTGGGGTAGGAGATTTTTTAACCAAACCATTTGAGCCAAAACTAAAATACCAAAGGGTTGATAATGAAGAACAGGAATAACCCCTTCTCACAGGGCTGTGATATTTTTTCACATTCAAAATCCTCTCCTCATCAAAAGTTATTTTTCTCCTGATTAGGGAAGAAGATAAAAAATGGACTCAAAATATAATTTTCAAGGGAATTAATTTAGGTTAATTTCCCTCAAAAAGTTAGTGTAGTGCCAAAAAAATTGGAGGAGACTATCCCATGGGGTTGAAAAAAAAGGAAATATCACAAAGATACTAATATAATTCCAAAATGCATTATGCTTTGGTGAATGTCATAATTTCCATCATTAAACATCCTCCCGAAAATAAATCAACTTCAGGGGAGTCATAGGATGAAGTTCTTGTTCATAATGCAATCCACCCCGAAGAAAATGATTGATTTTTGCATACCTAAAATAAAAGGCTAACCCAAAATTTTGGTATCCCCATGAATAATCAAGTTTCACCTCTTTGAAAGACGCATAATAAAAGAAAATGGTAAAGGTTTGACCATGTATTACCTTCCCAATGGAGATGGTCAATCCCTTTCACTTGTAGAAATATTTTCTCGGCAATAGGTGGAGATGAGGTAGTTGAAAAGACTCAATGCATTTTTACTCTATGGCTATCTTCAGGCCATAAATACTCAGCAAGAAGACCAATAAACTTGCACTTCTAGTAGGATCACCTCAGGAAAAGGGGGTTTGTTGAAACTACTGATAGTAAAACCATAGATGGGTCAGGAACCTCCTTACATGCCTTTCCTCATGGGCTATTTGAGACAAATAATAGCAGTAAAACCACTAGTGGTCCAACCAATCACCACACCTGTTCAGGCTCCATCCGCCCACATGTTCAGGTCCCAGCTCATACAAATGTTTATTGAATTATATTCAACACCATTGAGCCATTTATGACTCTATTCGATGCTATGTAAGGATGGATTGCACCAGTTCAACCATAAATGAAGGATTATCATGAACTGGAATATCTGACTCCTCCCCCACCAAACATTGTGAATCCCACATTTACAACCATTAATGGCTTAGGAGATCTGGAGAAACACATAATTCATTTCATCTCAAACTATGATCCCATGATGGAAAACCCTAAGAAATAGGAATTAGTGAATCTTATATGCTTTGTAAAATCATTTCTAGGGCTAGAATTTGTATGGTACACAAGTTTCAAGTTTTTATCAATCACTAGATGGGAAGATCTCTATTAGAAGTTCCTTCTCCAGTTTAGCTAAATGTTTCAAAAGAGAATTGTCTTCGATCTCAAAAACTGTAAGCAAGATGATAATGAAAGAGTTTCATATTTCATTTATTGGTTGAAAGGATTAACATACTATTTGAATATATGTAACACTCCAAGCTTCCACATCACCCTTCCTTTTTAAATAATTCAATAGTGTGTGATGTATGCGAGACTGAGTTTGAGTGCACCACAACCTATCAAACTAGCCATTTAAAAAACGTTTATGGATATTATTAACCAAATTTTAAATTTTATATATCCCTTATAATTTTAACATTAATATTTTGTGACATAATATATGGAAAAATTCAATTTTTCATAAAAAAATTATTTTTTAAAAAATATTGTTTTACTGCCTTTTAATAGAAAACCCTTTTTAAATCCTATATTTTACAATTTTATATATTCAATATGATGAAATTAAATTCTTCTTTATAATTGGGACATAAAAATTCAGTTTGGATAAGTTTTTGGTACTTTTATGATAACTTTCATATTTTTATGAATTGTAAAACCCCAAGCTTCCATAGTACACTTTTCTTTCAATATTGCAATAGATTTCTTTGTCCGCAAGTTCGAGATTCTAACACATCGCGACCAATCAATGTAGCCGTTATGAATAGTAATACCCACTTTTTGAAATTATATAAATTTTATATTTGAAAATGGACTTCAATTTTGGATTCAGAATATTGAAATTAGCATATGTTGAATTTTTGGTATTTTTCTGAGAACTAATTTTCGATGAATAGTAAAAAATACTTAAAAACAACTTTTTTTAATAAAAATAATTTATAGTGATAAATGATACTATTGATTGGTTTTAAAGTATAATTAGAATATACATTTACCATTTTATCCAATGGTGGTCATTAGAATTAATTTCACTTTGAAATTAGACATAAACGAGTGTCAATCTTTTGATAGATATTATTTCTTAAAAACACGTTATTTGTTTTGACAGTGGGAATTAAATATAAAAATAATTAATTCAACTTTTATGTTTTGAATTTTGTAAAATGGACATCATTTTTGAATTTGGAATATCAAATATATCTTAAAGTTAATTTTTTGTATTTTTCTAAAAAACATCGATTTTTGATGAATAGTGAAACCACTAAGTGGTAGTTAAAAAACTGATTTTTCATTTAAATGAAATTTGACCACCTCTGTGATTTGAATTTCAAAAATCTTACATACATCATTATCATTAAGAAGTAAAATGTGGTTTAATGGGATTAAAATAATTTTTGGTGAATAGTAACTTTTAGGTTCTATTAATCGCGATTAAAGGTAATTAGTGTAATTTAAGGTAAATATAATGATATAATAATATGAAATTACCTTTACACTTGTCCTACACTTATTGGATGAGTCATGGCTGATCAAGAAAATCCACGGGTCAACTTGGGGGCCCCATGGAGGCACTTGGGTAAGAAAATGACATTAATAACTTTTTATTTAAAGTAAAAATAAAAGTGTCACAAACATGTATTGTTTTACTAAAAAAATTTACATGGGGTTATATAAGTAATATTTTTTACTATAAATAGTCATTATAAAGATAAAAATACTTCCTAAATCATAGTATTTTTTTATAATTTTTAGACATTAAATAAATTAATTAATTTATGACAGCATGATGATGCAGTGATTACCTCAATAATGAATGATTTAAATAAAATGAAAAGTTGAGGTAAAATCTAAGACTTAAAATTGTCTAAATCCTATTTTATGGGTGTATTTCGAACCCTTGTCACATTATCCTAGAAATATATCATTGTGGGACCTTTGAAATCCGAAAAGCATTTCATAATAATGTAACATTTCATAACTTTCCAAGAGTGCCCCTCCTCTCCTATTATAAAAGGCCCCCACCTCTACCACCTTATTCACACATTCAAAGCCATTTGGCTCAGAAACAATCTTCCAAAATAATCACTCAACTTCCCTCTCTTACTCCTATAACCCCACTTTAGTCAGAAGTATTTGCAAGGAAGCCTTTGGTTCAAATCAATAAGAGTTACCTGATTTTAAGGTAATGTCTTCACTTGTGTTCTTTTGTTTTATTTTGCTTCTCCAACCCCTTAAACTATTTTTATTCCTTTATTTTGTAAAAAAACTATTATCCTCAGTATACTAGTATGTTTTTATGAGAATTATTTGATTTACACTTACACACACCTTCGTCTAATGGTTAAAGAACATACTGTTTCTGTGGGTTGTGAATTACTGCCTCACAAAAAGATGATTGTTCAATCTTATTTTAACACCTCTCATGGTGGCCATTATAATGACACTATTTCTATATATGATATATATTATGTTTATGTTTTCTTTATGCTTCTGGATTTTTTTCATTTATGGCATACCTTTATGGTTTCTATTATGGGTAAACATGATATCTTCATTTTAGGAAGTGCGGACTACTGCCCCCTCAAAGTGATTTCAATCGTTAATTCCTTATGTGTGACGTATAAAGGATGTAGTAAATGATATTATATATGATACTATACTGGAATTACAATATACCTTTATGTCATTATGATTTCATTCCATTAAATACGAAATATAAATGAAAGTAGCATTCATGCGTACGTACGACTTACCGTCTCCATGAACAGTGCATTTCATTTCATACCTATAAATGTTATGTAATATTATAAATTCATATATATACTGGATATATATGATATATATGATATCAACACCATGAATATAATAATGGATATAATGGATATCATACCACATGAACAACTTGTAATTATAAGAAGTTTATTTTTGACTCAAGTACCAAAGATCGACAAAACGACCGTTATTAACTTAAATAATTACATAATGTTCATAAAATGGTAATAAGTGATATAAAAGTAATAATTAACTTGAAAAAGTTTCTTAAGAAAGTATAAATTAACTCTAGTTTATTATTGAGGAGGTTAATGAACGATCGAGTCAAGTCAGACACGAGGTAGGGGACTTCGTCTCAATCTCCTTTCATTGAGGCATATTTTGTTTTATACACAACTTTCTTTTATACGTTGTATAAACCCCTTTTACTTTTACATTTAGTCAAAAGGAATATTTTTTATACGAATCGTTTTACTAAACAACAAAAAGGAATGTTTTTTTGTCTTACGTATGTTGAGCCAATGACTTCTCCACCACCGTGGCCATTATTTGAGTTTCGGCTTCCTCTACAAGGCATAACATATTTTTAAATGAAAAATAAATACCATGTTTTACTTTTCTTTTATTTTGGTATTGAAAATGGTTTTATTATATCAATGTGTTGTATTGATATCTTGTTACTGAAATGTGGAAGTTTTATGTTTCCTTTATGCATGTTTTATGTGATACGATTATGTTATTGTTTATGATATGTTTAAACCTTTTCATATAAGGAATGAATTGGACTCAGTATGTGATAGGTGGAGCCCGCTATAGATCCTCGATGCATCAGTAGGTCTAATGAGACAAACTAGTGTTTTGGCATAAAGGCCTTGGCAAAATCTTATTTGTAGTCTTGGCACAAGGCCTTGACTATGCGGTTATGATAGTCTGGAATTATGCATTCCATCATTATGAAAGTAGTTATTGATATTTCATGTGATTATTCGACTAGTAGAATATCCATGTGAATAAGTAAATGGAATTATTTCATTTTACTTTTTCAATATTATGCTGAAGTTCAAGTTTAAAAGGCTTTTGTTTTAGTTATACATTTCCTTAAATGTTTATGTTTATTTATGAAAGTTTCTGCTATATTGTTATCCTTACTGAACATCTGATCTCACCCCTTTATATGTTTAATTTTTCCCAGGATGTGAAGAAATATTTTATGACTGACCTGCAGGGATAGTCTGAAGGGGATATGAGTGTGGACTATGGAGACTATGTTATTGTAGTGTTTCACTTTATGATGTATTGTAACATTTACGAATGTATATAGTGTTTAAAAGGCTACTAAACTAATCAGTCTTTTGAGAATTGATCTTTTGCGATCATTCCAATGTTACGTAATAATGCACCGACTCTGGGTAACTGGGGTCAGGGCGTTACATGAATAGTGAAAAAATACCAATTTTAATTAAAAACAACTTTTTTAATCAAAATAATATATAGTTTTAAATTAAATATTTGAGTGGTTTAAAAGTATAATAAGATTATATCTTTATCATTTAATATAATTTAGGTCATTGGATATTATTTAACCTTTAAATTGGACATAAACAGATGTCAATCTTTTGATTGTTTTACTTCTAAAAAACATGCTTTCTAGTTTTGACAATGGGAATTAATTTTAAATTAATTACATCAACATATGTGTTTTAAATTTGAAAAAATGGATTCCATATTTGGAATCATAGGGTTCAAATTGTTTAAATAGGTACCTTTTATTTTTGGACATTATGAATAGTAACTTCAGTAATTATTTTTTGTTACCATGGTTAAAAAATAAATCGGGTAAATAAGGGTATAAATAATATTATAATAACATTGAACTACCATAACACATGTACTAATACTATTTATTGAGATATTTCCATCCTTTTGCATCCTTAGGAATATTTTAGGACCCCATGGGACCACTTGGGTGTGAAAAATGACCTTTTATAAGGATTAATTTAAAGTATAGAAAAATATTACATAAACATGTATCTTTAACTAAAACAATTTTAATATATGATTATATGATTGATATATTTTAATATAAATATTAATTATTAATATAAAAATATTTCTTAAAGAATTATATTTTCTTTGTAATTTTTATACATTAAACAAATAAATTTATTTACAACACAATAATAATGCAGTATTTTTCTTATTAATGAATGAATCAAACAAATGATATTATATATATTAAAATAAATATAATAAAAAGTTTTGATTACATCCATGACTTTTTTGTATTACATTGACATATGAAGTATGAGTAACTTCCTTTGGATCGAAGGAATAATGTTTTTATGACTTTAAAAAATCAATTACTAAATATTTTAAAAATTGACATAAATAAGTTTTTAATAAAAATACAATTTTATTAAATGATATACATATCCTAAACATAAAATATTTGGGAAAATGGATTAGATAATTTTAAAAAATTATTAAATGATCCAATTTAGTTTCTCTTGAAATTTTATAGTAAATATATTAACCATGTAGTATACAAATACAAGAGGACGTGGTAAGAGTTAAATAGTTTAACTAAGGGTTAATCCCAAAATATAGTGATAAATAAATAACCTAAACATGTATAAAATCTATTAGTTGAGAGGATATTGACTCATTAACATATTATACTCTAAATAAATCAATTTTGAGCCATTATAATCTGATAATAATTTTATAATAAATTAACATTTAAAGCTTTTCCTAAAGTTCCCCTCACCTCTCTTATAAAAGGGCACCTCGCTTTATCTTTACTTCATAGCTCCATAGACATTTTTCATGGACAAACCCTACCCAAATAGTCTTCCAACATCCCTAAATTCATTCTAAAGGAAAGAAATTTGGTATAAATCCAAATAAAGGAGTCCTTTTGTGCAAATCAAAAATAAACACCTGAAGAAGAGGTAATCGTCTTATCCCTTCTTTCAAAGTTCATTTCTTCTAATACATCATATTAATATGTTATTAACATAATAAAATAATAAATCCCATATATAATATATTATTCTATGGTGTTATGAGAATGGGCCAACCATATTCCTCTTTTTACCCATCCTATGAAAAATAATACCACCACGCGTGTCTACGTACGGCTTACCGTCTCCCCGCTGTGGTGTAATTTTTTTCATGTAATAATTATTTCAATAGGTATAAAGATGAAGATAATAGATTTAAATAATAAATATAAAAATATATTGTTTTTTTATATTAATATTCCATCCAATTCAAAACCATTTAACCATCAAAGAAATGATATCGTCGCTCGTGCGTACGTGTGGCTTACCATCTCCATGGCGCAATGAGAGTCATATTCCATGTTCACCATCAAAGAATAATTATAACAATAAATATTACTAATAACTATGAAATATATGACATAATAATACTACTGGTATGATATATATATATATATATATATATTTCATTCACTTACTTCCATATGATACAAAAAATTGAAACAACGTTCATGCGTACGTATGGCCTACCGTCTCCCTAAATGGTGTATTCCATTTCATATATCTATTTATTATAAAAATTAATATTTATGATATATAAATTAAATTATACATTCTGGAAGTAAGTTAATCATGATCTATGTAATATTGTCAAGATTAACAAGTCATAACACGTATTATATACAGAGCAATTATTACCTAAAAATGTTACGTTAACTTGGAATTGTAAATAAATGGGTAATATAATGTAATAAAAGAATCATATACAATATCATAAATTTTATTATTATTCTGATATAAGTTAATAATATGTTTAAACACATTATACAGAAGTTTCAGACATGTACATAGATAATTGTACCTAAGTTAAAGGTTAATTCCTCAGTCTCATTATTATCCGAGATTGTTTATCTGTAAGTATTTACTAGGATATATTTATCATCCATGTCTATGTTTCCTAGAAAGTTTTCCAAAATTAATCTTTTACAGTTTCATGGGTGAGACTCTTTATCTAGATAAACATTTTAAATGATTTAATGATTTATATTTCTAAATCTATTTAATTAATGATTGTGTTTTCAAAATGATTTTAAGGACTTATTTTTATGGACATGATTGTTTTAAAATGTTAATTCATTTCAAATGTTTCAAAGTGGTATGGGACACTTTGATTTAATAATCTATTTTAAATGAATTCCTTTATAAATTTTTTGACATTTAAATGGTTTCATGAAAAAGGGATGTTTCTCCCAAAGAGTTTTACTGGTCATTTTCAACTATGTCGACATTCGTAACAAGATATTATTCTTGATTGAGGTTTATTTATTATAATAAAATATTCCATATTATACTGAATGAGTTTTGATATTTTTGACTGTGGATGTGCTATTTTATACTATTCATGGTATATGTTTAAATTATTGACATTTCATGTCCTAGTTTTAATACGATTGATTGTGTTATGCTTCACCATTTTCGTATGAGGAATGCATTGGACTTTGTAAATGATGGGTGGGGCCCTCTATAGCCCCTCAATGAATAGGTAGGTCTCATGAGAAAAACTAGTGTTTTGGAACAAGACCTTGATAGAATATTTGTGATGGTCTTGGCACAAGGACATGATGTTGTAGTTATTATGTCCGACATTATGCATTCCCTCGTTATGAAATTAGTTATTACATGTGATTATTCGACTAGTAGAATATCCATGTGCATGTTTATATTGTAATGTTTGATTTATTATTTCTATATTATGTTCAATTTTATGTTTAAAAGGATATTATTTTCATTATACATCTTTTCATTATATGTTTATAGCTTCTGTCGAATTATTTACCCTTTCTGAGAATCTGAGCTCACCCTTTTCTTCTGTTTTATTTTCCTAGGATACCAATAAGTGTATTATGATTGATATACAGGGTTAAGAAAGGGGAATAATTTAATTTTTAAAGGAATATTTATGATTTGTTTTATGTTAGAATGTGCAGTGTAACATTCATGTATGTAATCTATTTTCCAAGACATCTAAATTGATTGGTCCTTCAAGACTTAATTCCTTGTAATCCTGACAGTATACTAAAATAATGCATTGGCTCTAGGATTATGGGGTCAAGGAGTTACAGTTGGTATCCAAGTATGTTTATCAACAACCTTGTAAATATATGTATAAATCTATGATTAGGGATCATAACCCTAAGATATAATTTGAGGATAAGTATTGAAGAGAGTCCTAGAATTTTAAAAAAGATATTATGTGGATATTCCTAGAAAAAAAATCTCTTTCCAAATACTATAAGGGAATGTGGTTCTGGAACAAATGTACCTAGGGGTGAAAATTCCATCATAGTGTTCCAAGATTGTCTCAGGGAAACCTAGTACATGACAATGGGCCTTACTGCGCACCCAGATTAACACACCCAAGGGACATGCTTAGGATAATTCATAGTTTCATTACAAACCATTATGTGGGATTTATGAGTAAATATGTCCTCAAAGAAACCATATTTATGATTATTGATTTCATATGCTTAGATTTTAAAATATATGTTAATTATTTTATTAGTTTGGAATTATGCATTATGATTCATAACTTAATCTATTGAATGCCATTGTTTAGAAAAAGAACCTAGTAGAAGAAATGGAAATCATATCACTGCACGTAATCCATGTTGGGGTTTCTCTCCTATGCAATATAATGATAGTGGAGCTTGTGACACAACTAGTACTAAAGAGATTATAACCATTCAAGGACAACTAACTCATGTTATGAATAATAACCTTTCCCATATTGAGAATTCTGATCCACAACACAGAGGATAAATGTTAGACCACTTCCTGAGAAAAAAATCTCCAACATTCAGTAAGACTACTAATCCTTTTCAAGATGAGAAGTGGATAAGTTCCTTGTAGAAAATATTTCTTCCTTTGGGAAGTAATTAAATGGAAAATGTTGTCATGGCAGTTTATCGTCTCTCAGGAGATTCAGATCAATGGTGGTCATTAATCCAATACAAAAAGGAGTATTAAGAAGTGTTTAATATGGTGTGGATGTAGTTTAAAGAACGTTTACTAGAGAAATAATTTTCTCATGAACAACGAGCTGATATGGAAAGAAAATTTTTGATCCTGAGGAATAAGGAGGATGAAATTGTCGAAAAGTATGAGGCTAACTTTAAAATTTTATCAATGCATGCTACAGACTATATATGTAACCGAATAAGTAATATTGATTGATTCATTGATGGTTTAAAACCATTTCTCCAACAAAAATTTGTCTTACAATCTTTCTCATCATATGAAGATATAGTCTCATGTGTTATAGAGATAGAAAATTAATTCTTTAAGTCTTATGTCATTAATGTAAATAAAGAGAAGAAGATAATGGTGGATCAAGAGACATATAAAGGGAAAAAATTATGAAGTATCTTCCTTTATATGATAATAGTGGGAAAAAACACTATGGTACTTGCCTAAAAGGAATGGGAGTTTGTTACAAATTGGGTGAAAAAGGTCACTAGGCTCGTGATTATAAGGGAAATAAAGAAATATACAATGTTATAATTGTAATGAAATGATAAATTATGAAATGTGTCAAGGAAATATAGCTTATATGATACAAATTGATCAAGGTCATGATTATGTTGTTACTATGGTCGAAGTGGAATAATTAATGTATTTGTGTTTTGGTTATAAGATGAATGTGATATATATAAGGATTGTACTGCAGTAATTTTTTTTTCAATAAGGTTTTGATATGATTATGGTAATCAAATATTTATTATGTGAAAATAAGAGCTACATTACATTGTATGGGGAATCTTATGTTACAATTGATTTTGGAAATCTAGAGACCTTTTAAAAAGAGATGGGGCAGAGGTATTTTGGATAATTATAAAAGGTTGGAATGGATAAATTTGAACATTAAATAATATTGTTTAAGGTTAAAACATTTCTTAAGATTATTTTTGGAATATTTTAATACTATTGTTTTAATAAAAGGAAAACCTATAGTTCGGGTGATAACTAGTAATGTTAGACAAAACTATGAGAATTGAACCCACAACTGATGTGCGCCAAAGCTTTGTTGCCTACCACTAGCCTACAAGAAGTGTCTGGTTATTATAAAATAGTTTTCTTCATTTAAATGGTATATTTTTATATTTGGAATCTTATACAATTGAGATAAATAGAATATTTTTGAGTTTTATCTTTTGAAGAGAAAGATGAGTTTGTGGTAGATAATGAAACTCTATATGTAAATTAAGAATTCTTCCTTGTGTTCTTAGTCTGTGAATTAAATTAATTATACAACACTAGGAAAAGGATCATAAAACCAAAAATGTTTTCTTATTACCTTCTTTTTCGATGAATCAAATGGTCCCTTAGATCATCACATATTTATAACATTCTTGTTATTAACTTTCTCATAATAATATACTCCATCAATCTTCATCAAAACATTATGGTTTGTTATCCCTTTTATATCCTTCCTAAATGGAACCCTAGTATGTGTTATTTTTGGTAACCTTCATACGTACCATTATATTCAAATAGAGGCCTCGTTAATCCATTTTTTATGTGGGATTTAAAATTACATATTTTGAAATATCAAACCCATAGTTTTCAATCATGAATTCAAATTGTGAGGACCCAATTTATTGAATTGGGATATAATGTAACACCCCATGCTTCCATGGTACACTTCCTTTTTAAATAATTTAATAGCCTGTGATGTATGCAGCATCGAGTTCAAGGGAAAATGACCTATAAAACTAGCCCTTTAAAAAAATTATGAATTTTAATAACCACATTATGAAATTTATATATCCCATATAATTTTAACTTTTATCTTTTATGACATAATATAAGGACAAATTAAATATTTCAAAAAAAAGAAAAAAAATGCAGTTTCCATCTTTTAATAGTGACCCCATTTTAAATCCAATATTTGACCCTTTAATATATTCAAATTTATGAAATTAAATTATTCTCTATAATAGGGACATAAAAATTTACTTTGGATAAGTTTTTTGTAATTTTTTGATAACATTTATATTTTGATAAATAGTGAAAAATACAAAATTTTTATTAAAAATTTGAGTGGTATTAAATTATAATTGATAATATTTTTATAATTTAATACAATTTCGTTTATTAGAAGTAATTTCACATTTATATTGGACATAAACACATGTCAAGCTTTTGATATTTTTTACTTATTGAAAACCCACTTTTTGGTTTTGACAACGGGAATTAATTTTAAATTAATTATTAAAAAATATGTTTTTTGAATTTGGAAAAATGGATTACATATTTTGAATCAGAAGGTCCAATTTTTTTAAATAGTAACCTTTTATTTTTGTACATTATGAATTGTAACTTCAGTATATATTTTTATTTACCATAATTAAAGGGTAAATCAGGTAAATAAGGGTAAAAAATAATATTATAACAATATAAAACTACACTAACACATGCCCTAATACTCTTGGATGAGATATTTGCTACCATGGGAATCCATTGGACTATTTTAGGACCCCATGGGACCACTTGGGTGTGAAAATAAAATTTTATAAGTATTAATTTAATGTATAGAAAAATATAAAATAAACAAGTTTCTTTTAATAAAACAATTTTAATATAGGGTTATATGCCTGATCACTTTGACTCTAAATATTAATTATAAATCTAAAAAAATTGCCTACATCATGGTATTTTATTTGTAATTTTTAGACATTAAATAATTAGATTTAGTAATTACACAATAATGATGTAGAATTTTCCTTATTAATGAGAGAATCAAACAAATGATATTATAAATATTTAAATAAATATAATTTGGAATTTTTGATTTCATACACTGATTTTAAAGATTTAATTGACATATTAGGTATGCTTTAATTCTTTTTTTGAATAAATAAAGTTCCTATGAATTTAACAAAAATCAATTACTAAATAGTACCAAAATTACCATAAATGGATTTTTAAAACAAATAATATTTTATAAAATGATATAAAAATCTTAAAAATATAAGATAAAGACAAATGACATAGATAATTTTATAAATTTTATTAATTATGAAATTTAGGTTCTCTTGGCATATTATAGTAAAGATATTAACCATGAAGTATACAAATACAACAGGATATGGTAAGAGTTAAATTGTTTAACTAAGTGTTAATTCCAAAAGATAAGGATACTTGTATGAAATAAACATGTACAATATCTATTTTTGAGAGGATTTATACCCATAATCATCTTATCCTAAAAAATAAATTTTTAGCTATAATAATCCCAAAATATTTTTATAATAAATTAATATTTCAATCTTTTCTTAAAGTGCCCCTCACCTATCTTATAAAAGGTCACCTCCCATTATCTTCAATTCACACCTCCAAAGACCTTTGGCTCAGAAAACCCTTTCTCAAATCTCCTACCAACTTCCCTAACTTCTTCCTAGAGTAAAACCATTGAGCATAAATCCAACTTAAGGAGTCATTTTGTGCAAATCAAAAGGAGACACCTGAAGAAGAGGTAATCATTTTATCCCTTCTTTCAAAGTTCATTTCTTCTTCTACTTCCTCTTACAAAGTTGTTACCATAATAAAATAATAAATCCACATATAATATATTATTATAGGTTTTAATGATTATGGGACAACCATATTCCCCTTTTTTCCCATCCATTGAAAAACAATACTACAATGTGTGCGTACGTACGACTTACCATCTCCACGGCGTGGTTAAAATTGTTTTTCATGTAAAATTTATTTCAATGGGTATGATGATGAATATAATAGACTTAAATAAAAAATATAAAAATATATTTTTTCTTTAAAATTAATATTACATCCATTTCCAAACCATTTAATCATTAAATAAATGATATCGTCACTCGTGCGTACGTACAACTTGCTGTCTCCACAATGCGTTGAGACTCATCTTCCATTTTCACCATCCAAGAATTATTATAAGAATAAATAATATTAATAATTATGAAAAATATGACATAATAATTATTCTGGGATGATATATATATTTACATATGTTTCATTCACTTACATCCATACAATACAAAAATTGAAACAACATTCATGTGTACGTACGTCCTCCCATATCCATGAACGGTGTATTCTATTTCATAAATATATATATATATATATATATATATTTATGATATATAAATAAATTTACACTTTTTGGTAGTGATTAAATCATTATCTAAGTAATATTATCAAGAATAAAAATTTAGAAGACGTACGATAAACAAAGCGATTATTACCCGAAATGATACATTAACATGGAATTGTTAATAAACAGGTAATATAAAGTCATAAAAGATTAATTTATGATATAATAAATATTATTATGATTCATATATAAGTTAATAATATGTTTAAACAAATTATACAGGAGTTTCCAATATGTAAAGAGAGTATCAGACCTATGGTGTGAGTTAATTCCACAATCTCTTTATTATCCAAGATTGTTTATGTGTAAGTATTTATTGGGTCACATTTATCATCTAAGTCTATGTTTCATAAAAATGTTTCCAAAAGGAATATTTTAAGGATTTATGGAAGAGACTCTTCAACTAGATTATCATTTTAAATGTTTTAAAGATTTATTTTCCTAAATCTATTTAATTAATTTCCTTGTTTTCAAAATGATTTTAAGGAATAATTTATATGGACATGGTTGTTTAAAAATGTAAATTCATTTCAAAAGATTAAAAGTAGTATCAAACACTTTGATTCAAAAATATCTTTTATGTGACTTCCTTTATAATTTATTTACCTTATAAATGATTTCATGGAAAAGGGATATTTCTCTCAAAGAGTTTTACTAATCATTTTCATCTATGTCAACATCCTTTTCTGAATATTATTCTTGATTGAGGTTGATTTTTAATAATTCATGGTTTATGGTTAAAGAATTGACATTTCATATGCTAGTTTTAATATGAATGATTATGTTATGTTTCAACCTTTTCATACAAGGAATTCATTGGTCTTAGTAAGTGGCGGGAGGGTCCCTCTATAGCCCCTTGATGCATCAGTAGGTCTCATGAGACAAACTAGTGTCTTGGAACATGGACTTGATAGAATATTTGTGAATGGTCTTTCCACATGTCCTTGACATAGTAGTTATTATGTCTGACATTATGCATTCCCTCGTTATGAAATTAATTATTACATGTGGTTATTCAACTAGTAGAATATCCATGTGAATGTTTATATGGTAATGTTTGATGTATTTTTTCCATATAATGTTCATGTTTATGTTTAAATGGGTATTGTGTTTATTTTATATTTTACATTAAAAGTTTATAGCTTCTACTGGATTATTAACCCTTACTGAGCATCTGATCTCACCCCTTTCTTATGTTTTATTTTTCCATGATGACAAGAAGTGTATTATGATTGATATGTATGGTTAAGCTAGGGAAATAATGGAATTATAAAAGGATTATTTATGTTTTTTTATGTTAGAAAGTGCAATGTAATGTTCATGTATGTAATCTATTTTCCAATACTGCTAAACTAATCGGTCTTTCGGTACATGATTCCTTGTAATCATGATAATGTATTAACATAATGCACTATATCTAGGCCTCTAGGGTTGGAGTGTTTCAATATACCACTCCCTCAAGAATATTTGATTTGAATTTGTATATAAAATCCTCATGATGAGTTGCACACACCATTAATCCTTGTGAAATAAACAAGAGTGTTGAGGGATCTGGCCTCAATTAATCAAAAGGTGGAAAACAATCCATAGTGGAGACCATATAAAAATACAGAGTAGTCCTATAAGATCCAAGAAGAAGAGAAAGAAAAATTAGATACTACTATAGGCACAATTAATTAGGCTATAGTACCTGATTCTACTTCAAATCCATCATCATACTGTTGGGCCCCACCTCCCGAGCGTCAGTATCGATGACTAGCTCATCATGATGATCAGAAACCCAAATTTATAGGCAGTTTGAGGTGTTTAAAAACAAGTTCTATTCTTTTTAAAATGACCAATTCCTTGATTACTTCATCCCGACTTCGTAAAACAACATAGTTCAGTTTCCAAGAACAAATAAACCTAAAAAATAATGAGATGAGAACCTCAAAATCTATTTCACCTATCATAAAATGTTGGGGTACCCCATCCAATAGTGTTTTTTTAAGGACCTCCTATAAAAGATGGTGGAATCTGGGAAAGTGAATCTAAAATATTCACCATCCTAGGTAGAATTTTTTGCTCCTAACAATCTAGAGGAAGAAGATGAATGGTAGAAAGTCAAAAGTAAGAATGATCTGAAATTAAATGATTGGATGGTCAGAAAAACAATCAAACAAACTCATGACATTCTATGAACATAGTTGTAACAGCCAATTGTGTCTCTTACCTATATTATTATATAAAATATTTCTTCATCAAAAGCTTAGTCCACTAAAGGACAATCCTAAAATTAGCAACATGGTTGAATGGATTAGTATAAAACAGAAGAATATGGGTTTGTGTTAATGCCAAATTTTTCCATGACCATAGTGGATTTCATGTCATCCATCTCAAAACAACTATAATCAACCTACCAAAAATCACCACAAGATTCAACCCCCAGGAATAATATTCATTAGATGAGGAGCTGATCTTCATTTCCATTAATGTTGCTCACTTAATTGATCTCTACTGAAATTATGATTCTGATTATAAACATTATTTCCCTACACTTGATTGGGTAATTGGGGGAATATTTAATCAAGATCGAGGATAAATGGAATGATGTGGTTGTGCTAGAATCCACTACTAAAACCACACCCTAGCTCGAATCATCTACATGGAAAAAAATCATGGGATAGCCCTCCATCATGCCCAGTAGGAACAAGGGAATTCTCCCAAACATGAAACGCTATACCCTAACACGATCATATTAAAAGATCAATTAGAGGTTATTTCATCACCTCCCTAGTCAGTGGGAAGACCTATCTGGCCTAATCCACCAAGAGAAGATGCACTTCTAGATTTTGACCCAAGAGAGGGTCCATTCACATATGAAACATCAGCATCCAAGTCACTTACAAAAGAGATTCTCTATGCCAGAAAATATAGTCCTATGGATCCAAAGAATGATGTGTTGAAGCAACATTCCCATGTATAGGACAAGTTGTCGATCCTGGATGCCTTGATTTTATCAAAGGATCTCTAGGATACACTCATTGAAGCCTTTCAATCCCTTAAGAGTTTTATGTCGTGGTTTCTTCCACATACGGTTACTTTATAGATAATGATCTAGCAGAATTCCATGTAGTCATATCTTTCATAGAATAAGATGTGGAAGTTTTCTTACATACACACATCAGGCCTTTTTATCTATCTATCATGAATAATGACATTTTAATCTAATGACCCTTTATTTTTATGGGATCATGAGTCAGCCTCATTCCCATTTAGACACTTATCTAATTTGGCCTCACTGAATCCGACTTCTCTCCCTCCATATTGATGTTATAGGGTTAGGAAAATTATGAACAATATCCTATTAGTGAGATTATGCTCAGAACTCAATTTGGGGATCTCATATCAGATTCAAAGTTCATGGTTGTCTGTTAGGACACAAGTTTGAACATTTTTGTGGGAAGACATTCACTACATCAACATGTGGACATTACTTCGTCGTACCACCAAAGTATAAATTTTTTTGGCAATAGTAAAATAGGGAAATTTCATGGTGATAAGTCCATGTTAAAAACATTTTAATCTAAGTATATTGATATGGATTTCTATCACACAAGGGGAAAATAGTCCATGGAAAATGATGTTACAGGAATCAATGCTCTGAATGGTCTGGAAAAGATCCTAGCTAACCCATTCAAGAATCTTAGTGAAAATTATTTGCTTCCCATTAATCAAATTGAAAAGGTATTCCTATATCCAACAACACATTTAGGGGCTTCCATAATGTTAGTTGTGTCCACTATACCTGAAATAATTGGAGAAATCATTGACTCACCACGAAGCGATGAAAGCCTAAACAAAGTTGTCTTTACTCTATACATTGATCTTCAAAAAGTCTCTACTTCATAATCCATGCTCGAAAAATTTATCAAACTCATGGAAAAATATAGGGATACTAATTCTAAACCCAATATATTCCTTTCAGAGCTTCAAAAATTCCCATCATCAATAGTTGGTTCATAGATGATTTCCTCCTCTTCAAGATGTCCAAATACTGACTCCCCCCCTTCGCTCTGAAAATCTTGCTTCACCACCTACCCTCCAAGTAGAGGAAGAAGAAGAAACACATAGAGAAGTGAAAAAGGAGGGATACCTTAGTGATTCCCCTATAGTATTTGAGTAAGGAGTCTCCACCGCTATGGATGAACTTATAGAAATAAATCTTGGTACATAGGAAGAACTATGCCCCACTCTGATTACTACAATGATTACTTTTGAAGAGAAAGAGGTGTATAATTACTGTATGAATAATCATTGAGAAGTTTTTTTAGGAATTATATGGAAATTCTAGGCCTTGACCCTGAAGTGGATATCCACCATTTGGGTTTTTCAGAAGAGCATTAAGGATATAAGTAGGCAGCAAGAAGGACACACCTGACTCACGTCTCCAAAATTGAGGTGGAAGTGGAAAATATTATCAAGGATGATTTAATCTTATATCTTAAATATCCAAATTGGTTATCCAAAAAATTCTAAGTTAAATATAAGAATGGGAAAATCTGATTTTTGATTTCTTTCAGATATCTCAATTGGGATTGTCCCAAAGACGACCTCCCAATTCTGATCATAAAACTCCTTATTGAGGCAATAGATGGATTCTAATCCCTTTCCTTTGAAGATGGATACTTTGGTTATATTAAATTCGAGATGGACCAAGTAGTTTAGGAATATACAACCTTTAGATCCCATCAAGGTGTATTTTTCTACCTAGTAAAGCCCTTTGGCTTGGAGAATGCTGGTGTGACATACCAACATGCAATGCATCACATCTTCGAACCCTTGTTTGGGAAATTATTTGTATGATATGTTGAATATCTAGTGGTCAAATACATAAAGCATTCTAATCACCTGACTAACTTGGATACCAAATTCAGTAATATTCAATAGCATATTATAAAGATAAACCCCTTGAAAAGTGCTTTTGGGGAAACCTTGTGAAAAGTCTTGGTTTTTTTGTAAACCATCGCAACAACAAAGTTGATCTTTAGAAGACTAAAGTGATCCCTGGCATGCAACCTCCTTGAACCTTGAAAGAGTTGAAAGTACATCAAGGATACTTGACCTATATCTGATGCTTCATAACCAATCTGACAGGAATGTTTTTACCTCCCACAAATTAGTTAAGAAAGGGTTCACATATCAATGGAACACTGACTGCCAAGAAGCATTAGATACCCTCAAGAAATACCTCTTGATTCCACCGGTATTGATGCCACATGATGAAGAAAAACTACTCAATCAATAAGTGACATCCTTATATTGATCACTGGGTGCCCCTATTTCACAAAATAATTATGGTAGGAATGAAAAAATCCTCTATTATCTCAGTCAAATCATTCTCAATGCAGAGACGCAATATTAAAATATTGAGAAGAGTTATCTTGAATTAATCCTTACTGTTAAAAATACAATTCCCTACCTTCATCATCACGATGTCCACTTACTATCACGCAATAACCCACCCACATTTATCCTCAGTCATTCTATGTTGACAAGATTTCTGGCACTGTGGGAAGTTATTATATAGAAATTTTATATATAGTTTGTGCCTAAAAAAATAGTAAAAGGTCAAACCTTGGAAGAATTCATTTATGAATACCCATTTTTAGAAGTGACATCAATGAATAAAGAATTTCCTGATGAGAAATCTTCTCAATTCCAAACAATCCCAAAATGTGGTAAATGTACTTTGATGGTTCTTCTAGAAGTCCAATGGAGAAGAGAATGGAAGACCTTAAGTTCAAAAAAGTTGTGTTGGTAATGTTTCTTATCTCCCTATAAAAGGAAGTGTTTTCATACTCTTTCATGTTATCATAAGGTGGATCCAATAATGGAGTAGAATATTAGGCTCTCATTTTAGGCATAGAATTGGAACTCCATGTACCAATGAACTACATAAAAGTTAAGGTTAATTCAGAGTTGGTAATAAAATAGTTTAATAGGGATTACTCTATCAGAATAGGAGATCCAATTACCCTGTGTGATTATGTCTGAGGGTTAATGGAAGAATTTCCATCAGAACCAACATTGGTCCTGCCATTGGATGGATGATACCCATCATGGGATATCTCCAATATGGATTACTTCAATGAAATAGAGTAGGAAGAGAAGATATCCAATTATGAGTAGTTAATTTCACTCTTTAAGATGACCCAAATCACTAGAAGATCTTCTATAGAAGAGGCTTCAATGGAATTTTTCTAAAATTAATTGATGGGGACGAAACTATGAATATCATGAATCAAGTACATAAAGCATCCTATGGTTCCTTCTAGTATATGTATAGGCTTTATGATCAAATCTAAATTCTTGGATACTTATAGCCATTGATGATGCATGATTTCACATATTTCACTAAGAAGTGTCATCCCTTCTAGGTTCATGCCAACTTCATCCATAAACCCCTAGAGTTTCTATATATATCAAAATAATCATGTCCATTTGTTATATGGGGAATGCATGTTGTAGGACCATATCCTCCATCTATGGCTAAGCAGTAAAAGTACATCCTTTATGCTACCGTTTTCTTCTCCAAATGGGCTTAGAAAATACCTCTCAAGGAAGTAAGGAAAAAATGCATTGTCAACTTTTTCAAAGCTAATATCATCACTATATTTGGTTTTTCTCATACCATATTCATGGAAAAAAACCAATATCTATTATGTTGAGGTATTGATGTTTTCTCGGAAATAAAATATCAAATCTGACCATTAATCACTCTATCATATAGCAAAAAATTAACATATTGCGGAATTCAACAAATCCTTGTCCAACATACTACATAAAGTAGTTGATAAAGATAGGAAATCTTAGCATGATAAACTCTTTCATGCATTATGTTCTTATAGGGATACTACTCAAACTGCCACATGGTCAACCTCGTACACATTGGTATATGGGATAGAAGTGGTCCTACCCATTGAAATTAAGTATTCATCACTCAGAGTTTCCATCTGTGATCAGTTATCCACTGATGAGAAATCCAAAAAATGGATGGATGAGTTGGAGTGATTATATGAAAAGATATTGATTACCTTGCATCACTTGGATGTCTATCAGAACCGAGTATCACATGCCTTTGACAAAAAGTTCTTCCTTCCTTAATTCCTCCAAGGAGCAATGGTTTTGTTCTGTAAGGCCCCAATGAAACTAGGAAATATGCCTCTAAATCTTGTGCCAAAGAGGGAAGGACATTATTACATACATAAGTTCTATTATAATGGATCTTATTCCATAATCTCAATGGATGGATACCTCATTACAACTCCATCCACTACAAGTTTCCTGAAGAAGTACATTGTGTAATCAGACAAAGTTCTTCCTAGTTGTATGATGATAAAATTAATTACAACCATCATCTATGCTACATGATGTTAAACAGAAAAGTATCATCGTCCTTATTGCATGAAAACAAACTTCATGACATGAGGTCTCAGTTGCATGACCTAAAACTAAAAAACACAATTTTTCCTTACCACGTGGCATTAAACTATAGGGTTGATGTCTCCCTCATTTGACGTTAAGAAATCCTTCAAGATACCATAGGTTTAAATCCTTTATAGTCACTTAAATGATGAGCAGCTTCCATGAATAAGCCTTACTCAAATCATTGCCACTCCCTAGTCGCATTTGAGCCCCATTTCAACCCTATATTTGGATCAAACCCACATGGGGAACCATATTCAATAACTAAATATGGATTGATTCTCATTCCAATTAGATATGCAGTGATGAAAATATCTCTAATATCAGGTCTTTCCATGATAAAAAATCTCCTTCATTCCTTGTGTAAATGAGCCAAATTGGTATAGGGATTATTTTTTTAAAACTATGTGTGGATTGATTCACATTCTAATGATATATGTAATTATTCCATGATAACCTATCTCGGACCCAAATGAAACCATAAAAAAATTCATCTTTCCTTGTATATGAGATAATTCAATACTATGAACCCTTCAAGAAAATATGGTCTGATTCTCATATCATCTTGTATTTTTGGCCCAACCATTATTCTGTAAAATATTGAAGCCCCTTTTTCTCACATAAACATTGAATTTCTGTGGGGAACCATCCTCAAGAACTAATGTTGGATTGATTCTTGACCCAGTAAGATATATTGTAACACCTGGGTCATATCCCTTAGTCTACCTACAATATTTCTAACTTTCTCACATCGGTTCATCTCTATCCATATCGTTTGACGTTAAAATACATGGATCATTTAAAGAACTACATGTGGCTTGATTATTTCCATATCAAGATACATAGTGACACCTAGATCCCTGATCTCATTTTTAGAAACAATGTTTATAAAGTCCCCTCACCCCCTATGTGTATGAATAAAACCTGTACAGATAGAAACATCGACAACTATGTGTTGATTGATTTTTCCCCAACAAGATATGTAGTGATGCTTGGATTTCCAAAAATGGGTCCATTTATGAATAATAATTAATTCCATTTACTTCTTGTGCATGAATCATATCTACACAGGGTACCTTCCAAGAACCTTGTGATGCTTGATTCTTACCCCTATGAGATATATGATAACGCCCAAAATTTCATTATTTGGATCAACCGTAATTTTTTCATCACTTCACGTTAGTTCGATTTTTTCATTACCAAATGATATTAAAATAAATTTAAATTTGAGAACTACAAGTGGATTGATTATTATCATATTTGTATACACAGTGACACTTGGGTTATATCCCCTAGTCTAACCTCAATTTTAAATCCCCCATTCCATGTGTATAGATCAGAAATGCATGGGGAACAACATTAATAACTATGTCTGTATTGATTCATAGTCCTGTGAGATACGTAGTTATATCTAAATCATCAACTCTAGGCCCAATTGCATCACAACATAAAAAAATCCACTTTCCCGCATATTAATAAAAAATTCAATACAGAAGCTTTTATTTTCGGTCCTCCCCTTAGAGAGACCGTAAGGGAAACAAGAAATGTCACCACTATTCATATAATTCAGATATATGAAAGGTAATCATAACTCATGTCCATTATCAATCAAAATAATTTCCTTGTGCATTGGACATTACCCCTTTCACATTTCATACTTCTAATCTCAATTACATTCAGATCATTATCAAATTCTTTGGGTGTATGGTTGTAGAATGTCTAATCCCTGAGATCTATTTTTCCTGATTATGCAGTACATTCCCTCTATTGTCCTTGAATAATGTCTCCTACACAATGGGCCTTTTATCTAAAGGATTAAACTATTTGGCAATGCAGCATATTCTCTTGCTGGACTTTCATAATACAGCCCCCATAACGGGTCTATCAAATAGTTGTAACTTCATTCTTGGGAGAATCCTATTATACCTCTCTAAACTATAATGATTTTATGCATGAACCCATAGTTTAAAGCATCTGTACTTTTAATATTTTTCCCATATCCTTTCTCTCGACCTAAATGTATCTAAGACCATGGTTTAAACTTTTAACCTCTCATTTTTTCAAAGAATATTGGAATATCCTTGGTTCATTTGACACTAATATTATTCATTTTTTCCTTAATATTTTAGTTCTATCCATATAAACTAAAACTACAGGAACCATACTTCCTATGATTTGGTTAGACCTCAGTACAGAGCTTATTCACCCAATTCTTTGGAAATTGTGACTTGAAATACCTTTTATGTATTCAGACACTTTTCTCCATAAAAAACACCAGGCCTTGGAATATCCAAATCTCAATAATCTTTTCTAGGATTTTATAAATAGAATTTCATAGTTATTGAGAGCTCCTTTACCTAATTATAATGTACATGCCCCAATTTTTCCTTGAATTAGTCACCAACATAATGGGTATGTCAGCCAAATGATTCCACTATTTGTCTAGGCAGCATATGGCCTAGTTGGCCCTATATAATAAAACCCCAATTTTTTTTAAAATATATTGTTAAATTCGTTCTTAGAAGAGACCTCCCCTAATTCCATTTATCCCTTTTCCCCATATCACACATTCGATTAAAGACTCTCCAAATCACAACTTACAAATTTATCCTTCCATACATTTATATAAGAGCATAGTTCTAGATTGATTACTAAGAATTATAAAACCATCATACCTTTAGTCAAAGATAAATAAATTTAGTCAAATCCGCCCCTAATATCCTTACTATATGACTTTAAACTACAAAACCCCATAATATCCTTAATATAGGACATTAAACTGTATAGCATAATATTCTTGTTACATGAAATTAAAATGCATAGCCCCCTAATTTCCATACTATATGAATTTAAACTTAACAAAATCATGTTCTTATTTCATTAATTTAAACTATAGTACCCCCTAATGTCTATGATGCATGAATTTAAACTAAAAATCCCCCTAATTTTCTTATTTCATGACTTTAAATTTCATATCCCCCTAATGTCCTAGATGTGTTAATTCAAACTACACAGCATATTATCCTTTCTTAATGACAAAAATTTTACATAATAAGGTCCTTTCTGAATGAATCGAAACTACACAACATAATATCAGAATTCCCCTTTATGAAAAAATCTTCCTTCTTTTACACATCAAATTCATGTAGGATTGGTATCACATTCATGGAGTGTGTTTTAATGGAATTCTTTTTTATTCTCGGGCATCTTTCCTTGGAATATCCACCCACTTTGGTCTCGGGACATCAAAATATTAATCTTTCCTTTGTATTTCAGTAATAGAATGTAAAAATTACTAGCAACTCCTTAACCTGACTATGAAGTATGTTCCCCCAGTTGGCCTTGCATAAATTTCTCAAAAAAACTAGTAAACCAAAGGATAACATTATTCTGCTATGCAATATATGCCCTAGATGGCCCAACATAATACAACCCTCATAATGGGTTGGTCAATTGACTATAACTTCGTTCTTGTAAGAGACCTCCTCTATTATTATACAACAAATTTTTGATTTTGTGACTATAAAAATCATGTCTCAAGAATCCTTTTATAAGTATATAAATCAACATTAGAACATTCCTAATCATAAATCCTTGTATAGGTAATAATCTCAAAATTAATGGTCAATGATATTTGACCTAAAACACCAGGTTTATTATTCTAACATGCATGAATTTAAACTACCCACCAAAAAGTGACATAGTACTCACTAGGTTGATAACCCAAAAAGAGAACTCTGTAAAAAATTTAAGTCTTATCTTTCTAGACCTACACTTTGTATGGTTTACCCAAAATTGAGAAATGAAATGTTAAAAGGAACAAAACTTATTAGGCTGAAAATCCCAAAATGGTAGTCTTACAAAAATCAAAATCTCGCCCTCTAAGTATCCTCCATATTGAGATTAGGCCAATTTTGGGAAGATGACACAATAAAAAAAATGTTTGTATGGTTTTCTATATGATCATAGTAACAGTAAAACTACAATCACTAGGCTCCTTGTCTTATGTAATATTTTAGAGAGCCTCTCATCCCTATCTTTGTAATTATGTGTAGCTGATATAAAAATGTAATGCTATGAAAATCACTGTAACATTATGATTATAGGAAGAAGATAGGGATGAATATATATATTACTAGAAATAAAATTAATTCTAATTAAGATAAGGAAAGGTCCCCAAATGAACTTCTACAAAATGGAGTCTCTCTATCACAAATTACAAGAGAGCTTCAACAAAACTCATCATTTAATAAACAACCTATTGAGCCCCATCAGTTACATGTTCAAGCTCAGTAAGTTGAAACATATGCTCTCTAGGATCCATGCATTAGGGAAAAAATAGATCATCCTTCCAAACATTATGTGTCTCCAAAACACACAAAATGATGTTAAAATGCTTCAAAGTTTGCTAAAGTTACCATAGAAATAGATTATTTTCGTTCCAAGTGATTATAATTCTAAGGGGGGAGGATTTTTTTGACACTATGAAATGTGTTAGATGAAATTATATGAAAAATTGAATATGTGAACCTTACATAGACAAAAAAAGATTATTTAAAAAAAATATTTTTCTACCAGTAGGAGCAGATTGGATTTCCATGTGCCACTACCCTTAACCTCCACAACCAGGCTAAAAAGTTCATAGTGCGACTCTTTATTTTTCATGGGGGGTTAAATAAAGTAGTAAAGGAACATGCCCAAAGGGCTAAGGCCACATCATGATACTGATCATAAGCAGTGGGGTGGGGGCACAACCCACATGGTATGGAGTATCCTTTTCACCTGCGTCCCCAAAAATACCATCGGTGTTCAATAACATGTACGCCACCCACCTATGAACCACCCAATTGTGCTACCAACCACCTTCACCTAGGGTCACCAATTTTTCTATAAATATACCCTTGGGGTCTTCATTTATAAGCATATATTTTTCACAAAGGTCGATTGTACTATGATCTCCCTACTGATACTGCCAAGTACTTTGAAACCACCAAGGTAATTTCATAACACATAAAGAGAGTGAATAAGAGGGGTATTGTGAGACATAAATCCATTCAATGTTTAAAATAAAAAACACTTGTGCGACCAGTTATCCCAACCCCCTTATTTAAGAAGAATATCATGACTAGATTTCCTCAAATAGTAACTTGTGTGACTTAATTCTATGAATCTATGTAGGTACCCTTGAAGGATCAAATATTTCTTTGCTCAGGTGTAGTCATTCAGGTTGTTTGTCACCTAAGGTGCAACAAATTCTACCAAGACTACTTGCATAGTGAACTAATTGTGCGATCCTACTTGGTTCACCTAATCCCTTCATCCTACCAGAGCCTTTCATGAAGCCACTTTCAAAGCCACTCATGGAAAGGATTCTCCTTTAGTTTCTACCTTACTGAAAGGGACAATGTTGAAACCTCATCCAAGACCACATAATTTAAAAAACTATAGGGAAAGGAACATTTTCTTGTCTCCTATTGTGATTTGTATTTCTATGGTTAGAGGTTTCCCGTACATGTCCTACAAGAGGGTCAAGATCCATGGGGAATCTGTATATTTGTATATCTATGGTCACATGAACCCTAACCCAATGGAAAATGTTTCAGAGTTCCCAATAATGGATTCTAGGCAAAATAATTTTTCGTCCCATTTTCATCTCTAATACCCAGATCCTTCGGTTCATATAATGGTGGATAATGATCACACATTATTTCCCCTTTGATAATAGAAAAGTCTACCTCCTCACCCAGGACCAATCAGAGGGAAACCATCATGGTGTAAGCCCCTAGACTTTCATGTAGTAGGTTTCCTTCTTTATCCTCTATACATCCTTTATATTAATTCCTTCCTTAAATTATATGATCATAAAATTTATTGTGATGATATGGAAGTGACATATCCATGACCTGTTCCACCATTTCCATGGTCTCTTCCACTATAGTCCTAATCTCTTTCACCAGTGAAGGAGGAAAAGTGTGTGTGGTTTGATGAATATTTCACATCTTATTGTTTATCACACCGAACAAGACACAAGTGGGATTATAGGTTTTTAATTATCAAAAAATAAATACAATCCACCTAAATAAATGAACAATGAGAAATCCGATTCCTATCATAAATTGGATACATAAGAATCCCACTTTGGGCCCGAAATGAAGGTACATCCTCCTCAGGATTAGACTCAGTCAAAATTCCCTTAAACATGGAATCCTATTTAGGAGTAAGCCCAGAGTTAAACCCCCAAAACCATAATGAGGTGATACATCACTCATGGTCCCTTTTATTAGGGAATAATCCTTAAAAATAAGCCTCATATTAATCCTATCAAAGGGCTATAATACCCTGTGAGACTTATTAAACTACATGGGATTTAATTCCCATCAAAAAAAGATACATGGAAATCCACCATAAGGATCAAATGCAACACCCCTAATAAACCTTGTTCATTCTAGTCCATACTCAAGAAGAGTTTAATTCAACTTGGACACTCATATCCTTTCCATGTTCCTTGGGATGTTTCGATATAAGTACCATGACATGATTTAACTAGGCACCTTCCGCTTAGATATCCTTTCCCCATGATGTTAAACTATACGGTTAGGTTCTCATCACATGACCATAAAATGTATGATGTGTCCCATTAAACGGTACCAAATTATATGATTTCAGATTAATTTATTAAAGATACATAGGTTTCCCACTTATGGGTTCAATCCAAACATCAAAACAACTTCTATCTCCTTGGATGATTATAAACATTAGAGTAAACCATAGTCTCCCCAGATAATGAGAAATTCCATAGTAAACCTTCATCTCCATGGATGATGAAAAATTCCAAAGTGACAGTCATCTACCTGGATGACCATAATACTCTAGAGTTCCCCATTTAGTGGTTTAAAAATTTTCATTGTTGTAATAATGAACAAATAATATCTAAGTAATATATAATAGGATACTACTGATGGAGAACCTCATATTAATAAAGATGTCTTCATTGAGGAAGAACCTCAGATACATACAGATGAATCTGAATTCCACACAAGCTAATAAGTGATAGCTAATATGAGGATAAATCACATCATACAAGGGAATTAATGATGGATTCGTGAACATATATTAAATCTATAACACAGCCCCATAGTAGGTAATAATTTCCCCCAAAATGGTGTGTTGAGCCTGACCTCACATCATCTTTACCAATGAGAGTTCTTAAGTATCGTAGTTCAAAAAACCTAATGAACTCCTACCTTTGGAAAGAAGGTCCTTTTGGATACATAATTATTGGGTATTTCTGGTTCTATAATAAAATCTATTGGAAACTGTTCGTAAATAGTGATTACAAACTAGAACACACCTTCCGAGGGAAACAATTTTTTAGGGGTTTGTGGTTCTTATGAATTAAATGTATTTTAGGGTTATTAATTATTTTAAGGTATTTAGGGTTTTATGGTTTTAAGGGTCTTTGGGATTTTTAGAGGTTTAAATTTTTTTAGGATCTTAGAGGTTTAGGGAGTTTTAGGGTTATTTAGGAGTTTTAAGGTGATTATGGTTTTTAGGGGTTTATTCATGTTTTATGTGTTTTAGGGTATTTTAAATTTTTTAGGTTTTTGGGTTCTTATTATTTTTAGGTTATTTAAGAAAAATTAGGGCTTTTTAGGGTCTTTTATGGGTTTTTAGTTTTTTAGAGTTTAGGGTTTTTAGATTTTGTTTTTGGGATTTTAGTTGGATTTAGGGGTTTTAGATTCTTTTAGGTGGTTTGTTGACTCTCCTTTTCATCATAGAGTCCAAAGGAAGGGAAAGGGAAATGACTTAGAACAAATTGATTCATATTTTGAAAAAAACATAAAAAATCGACAAAGGTATGAACAAGGCTTCAAAAGCACATGTTCCGCGCAAGTTCCATCACTGGCGCGCAAGTCCACTTGCGCGGCACCTAATGGTCGCGCAAGTGACTTGCGCCCCCCAAAGGATAATCGCTCGGGGTCTTCTCTAGCCTATAAATAGACCCTGTGGGCCCCCCATTTGGAGGGGGAATTTTTCTAGAATTCAGATTTAGAGCTCTGAACGCCCAAGTCTCTTCTTCAGGTCTTCCGAACACTTCTAAGGTAATTCTTTACCTATAATGGAAGGTCTAAACAAGAGGAGTAAGGTCTAAGTGTTAGAATTCAATAACACTTGTGTGCCTAAGGTGTTTTACCTTTATGGGAAATGAACATACTTACACGCCGCCCTACTCCCTCAGCAAAACTTGTGCGCCTGTATTCTGGAAGTACCTCAGGATAATTATAAAGGCATTGGTCAAGGATCGTCCAAGTATTACCATGCTGGTTTACAAACGTGCAAGTACCCATGTGTCGCGCAGGTATACCTGCGCGACCAACACTTCCATTCCCACACAGTACTTGCGCGCCTGCCAGGACTTGAACGCCCCTGCCTTTTTGGGTGCCTTTCTTGCCCATTTAACCCCTCTTATGCCATTCCACCTCTCCTATTCCATATTCAATCTTCAAGACACTCTTCAAAGCCATTTATGGCATGATTTCTTGATTTGTCTTCCTTATCTGAAAGTAACTCCGTGGAACATCTCTCAAAATCTAGTGATTCACACATCTTTATGTCACAAAAGATTGAGATTTCATTCATTCAACCTCATCATTTAAGATGAGAAAACTCATTTAATTTGGGAATCCTTTTCAGTAGTATGCCCCAATCATAATTTCCCTAAATATGGGCCTCTGTTTCAGGATTATGCCCCAGTCCCCTAATTTGGGCATCCTCCTAAGGAGTAAGCCCCAACCATAATTCTCTTAATATGAGACTCCTTTTCTAGAGTAATCCCCAATCCCCTAATTTGGTCATCCTCCTCAGGAGTAATCCCCAACCATAATTCTTTTAACCTGGGCCTCCTTTTAAGGAGTAATCCCCTATCCCAAATATGGGAATCCTCTTCAGGAGTGAGCCCCAAGTCCCTTAATTTTTCAAGTCCCTTAACCTGGGCCTCCGTCTTAGGAGTAAGCCCCAGTCTTAATTTCTCTTAACCAGTCATAATTTACCTTTGATTTGGGATTCCTTCTCAGGAGTAAAACCCAATCATAAGTCCTCTCCTAATTTGGGCCTCCTTTTCAGGAGTAAGCCCCAAGTTGGAGTATTCAAATCTCCATGAAGCACATATACCTTTATGGACCCTATTCCTGGATTTCTTCCCTGAAGTAAATCTTAATCTTCATTTATCTGGGTAGTCATACATACATAAGGCCCATATTATTTCTTATGATTGCATCTTTCATGGAACAATTGTCTGGTTTTTACCAATATCTCTTGTTTCTCACACCGAGCATGAATCACGTGATCTTAGAGTGTAAAAGTAATTATGACATCCTTCTTTGAGACATCAATCATAAACATCATACTCCCTTACTCGAACTATGTGGGTTCTGATTCCTTTTCTAAACAAAGGATACGTAGGTAGCCCATCTGTGGGTTCGATCCCAACTCTGAAATAATCCATGTCCTTCTGAATGACAATAAACTTCAAGTGCCCCACTGAGTGGCTTTAAAACCATCATGGTCGTTATAATGACCAAGAAACATCTATATAAATGTGTTGAAGGATACAATTGACCAAGAATCTCTAACAAATACATATGATTCTCTATCAATGAAGAACCTCGAATACATATAAATGATTATCTAAATTTCCTACATATTTAATCATTGATTGTAAGATCTGAAGGAAAGCACATTTTATATTTGGTAATGTAATAAGGATTCACGAACATAACTTAAATCTATGAAGAGAGTCCCGGAGTAGACAATAATTCCCCTTAAAAAGGTGTGATGAGTCCGACCTCCCATCCTCTCGACCAATGTAAATTCCTAACCCTCATCAGTCCACAAACTAATGAGCGCCTACCTTTGGAAAGTAGTTCCAAATGGATGTGGAATCATTTGATGTTTTCAGTTCTAAGAACCAATCCGTTAGAAACTGATTGGAATGTTTGAAGCTTCAATCAAGGAGGTCATCCCCGGATTCTAGAGGGAAACAAAAAATGGTGAGCCCGAAGTGAATCCTTAACCAAGATAAAATGATGTTTTACCTATTTTTAGGCCCCTATTTAAAACTCAATGAGAGGGCCAACAAAAACAATCATTGACAAATGTGCTCATCCAAAAGATGTAGTGGATGAATTTATCTTGATTACGTCTGTTATATCAAACATGCACTCTTTTCCAAGATTTTATGCATTCTATGAAATGGATTCTCTCAAGTTCACACCTATGAATACCACTGCTACGAATGCCACCGCTGCTACTTCTGTTGGATCGTCATCCACTCTAAGGATGATCACTTACTCAGTGTCTTCAACGCTGGGTGTCAAATGCGCTGGTTAAGGAGTACCGTCAACATGGTACCATCCCAACTCTGGAGGCTGCCCGAAAAGCCCTCCAAGTGAACAACTCACACCGGTCATCCGAACAATGACGACCAGTGATCAAGAAGTAGGTGGTGATAACCACTGCCTCCAACTGTTTTGGGTCGTTATCCCCAGAACGCAATCACCATTCGCTCCCTTATTCTGGGGAGGTGAATGAACAGGTCCCTCAGGGCCTTAATTCAAGAAGACAGGAGTCCTTCCTGAGGGCTCCCACCAACAATCGCCACCAGACTCGTGCGGCAGTACGCCCTCAAATTGATGAGGGTACCAACTCTAGGCGTTCGGCTCAGGTTCCTCGAACCCGAGAAGGCAAGACGAATCGCCATAGGTGAAATACGGTTAACAGTAAGCAAGTTCTCATCTCTGCCATCTCTGGATAAGTCCACCAACCTAACTTGGTGGTATGCAATGAGCGGGCACACACACCTTCCCATTTTAATTCCGCTGTCCAGCAGACTCGTCTGGCAGCAGCACGCCAATCCCGCCGGCAATTCCAGCAGAATACTATAGACAGGAACATACACATGTTTATATGTCATCAGTTAGTCAGCAGGCTCATTTGACTATATATGATGGATCTCGTCAACCACGTTCGATGAAGTGCAATCAGCAGGCACATACACCTGCTAGTATTGATCAAGACTACCAATAGTCTTGCTTGGTAGCATTCGGAGAAGTCAGTCGGAAATCTCTGGTGACAAACAGGAGGCAGACTCAACACTCTACCCCTACACATAAGTACTGTCAGGATTCACTGACAGGAAAAGGAGGACAGGAGCAGGCACATACACCTACTCCAAGCATGGAATGGATGTATATCCCCGTTCCAGAAACTATAGTCACCAAGCATATTCTATCAATGGTGAAAGAGAAGAAGCAAATTCCTGCTCATATACTGGATTCCTGTCCGGATATTATAACAACTTCAGCAACATCTCAGGGAAAGACACATAAATATATCCCTACCAGTGAAGTAACACATCAATAGTTCACTCCGAAATAGACACACACATCTGTTCCAGTCCAAAAGGGTTGTGGGGCATACTCCCCCATAACATACAGACAACCCAGTCAGGCACATACACCTGATTTGAGTGGATATCTTCAGCCTAACCTAGCCATCTCTCCTGATCAGGCACATAAACCTGCTCAGAACAGCCACTTTCATCAAGAAGTTGTTTCCAAGGTGAGTAAGAAGGCGTCTAAGAAGAAGAACCACCCAGCACAGTCAAAAGATCAAGAGCCAATCTGTAACAAGTCCTTGCTTGATGCTGGAGTTCTTGAAGCCCTTAGAAAATTATCTGTTGGAATCCAAGAATCTACTCCCTCATTTCCCAATAGTGGGAACATTAATTCTGAAGGTCTTCAACAGACACTTCCTCATGAAAGCTTGCTTCATGCAAATTCGGTCGATCTCGAAGTTTCATCTTCAGATGAGAGCTACAATAACCCTCTGTGTGGCCAGAAGGCCAAGGAGCAAGAGATCTCATCTTTTGTTGTAACCCAACATGGTGGTCCTCCCCATAATGATGAATTTCTCTGCGAAATTCCACTCTGCAGTAGTGATTCACATTGCCCGTAAAATGCTCAAGTGGACAATGTAGTGCTGAGAAATCCCTCTTATCTTGAGGCACTTGAAAATGAGAAACTAGTCATGTCTGATGTTTCATCGCTGGCAGGTGAAATACTTTCTCAATCAGAAGATAGCCTAGGGTGTAGGTCATTCTCCAAACCACCCCTAAGTCATGCATCTTCTAGTTTAATCAGTGATTTCTCTACCAATCCTATTGAATCCAATGAAGCAACAAGGAAGCACCGGCTTTGGTCAAAACAGGTAGAAGAATCCTCATCAAATGATGAAGAGAAAATGCTGAACACGAGAATACAACTGGAGAAAGGTAAAGTAAAAGTCATGTTTTGGCCTCTGGCTGACTCTCAGTACGACATTCCATAGATGTTGACAGAAGATGAAATTCATGATATTCGTCTCAACATATGGAAAACTCTTTGTCAGTTAAAAAAGAAATTATTATATTATGATGAATATGAAAATCATATTAAGATAATAGAAGGGTTACAATGTCAGATTGATTTGGCATCTCTATTAGTCTCTCGATATCTGAAGGCTGAAAAGCAGCAGATAGCCCTTCAGTGTTCATGCATTGGCGCACTAAGAAATTTGCACCAGTTAATTGCCAATTCCCCATCTGGTATTCATGTCAGAGGATGGGGTGTTCATGAAGCACTGCATTTCACGGTGCTCTCCAGTCAACAAAGCCTGCAAAAAATGGTCTCATGCAATGTTATTGCCCATGGTTGTCCACGGATACCTGGCTTTGTTTATAATCAAAATATTTCCCAAGGACAGGCTTCAACAACTTCCTCTCAAAAATCAAGAATAGATAGAACAAGTTGTTGAATTATTACTACATCAAGGAAACGAGAATATTTAACAGGCCTCTCGTTTGGAGCAAGCACTTCACCAAGTGACATAAGTGTCAGAAATCATACTACGGTCTTTTGAACCGGGTGATAAAAGTGGATGTCGATTGATGCATCCATCTAATTTCCAGACCAAGGTCTGCAAGATCAAGAGGGATTTTAATAAAGTCTCATACATAGCATGTCAAGAGCCACCCCAGCTCGCCAGACTGGGGACACTTTTAATCCAACCCTCGGAATCAACCAATAGGATTCGAGGAGTTAATAAAAGACAGCAGGAATAGCCGCATTCCACCGGACTGGGGACTTTTTCAAATCATCAATCACCTCCTCAGAGAAAGTCGGTCTTTTCTCGATTGGGGAATAGGACTCAAGATGAACTAAGATCCAAATTATCAGGAGATTCCCTCTAAATTATGGTTCGTCAAGAAGTTCCTAAGGGATTGAATCAACAAAATGCAATGTCTCATCAAAGACATGGAAGAAGAAAATATCACAAAAATGCTGATAGAAGGGATGTGATGCGTTATGCATCAATTAATGTCATCAATGTCTTTGTTGCTGATAAACCAGATGAGGCTCATTCAGAGGGATTAGATGAAGAGATTCCTGCTCAAGAAGTTGTATGCACAGACACAAATGAAGAAGTTGTGCATACACGAAATCAAAGGTTTACCCAAAATCTGAGTGTTCCTTAAAATAACCCACTTCCCCTCTCTAAAATGGATCAAAAAAGGGAAAGAGGAAGAATCAGGTTACATATCCTCCCTCGGGAGAGGGACAATCACTCTCACTAGAGAAAATATTTGTGCAACAGGAGGAAGAAATGATGGAGTTGAGGAGGTTGAATGCAGAACTACTTCAGGGTAATCTTCTTCCTAAACATGGTGGAGTTAGTCAGCCAAGGGAGTTTGTTGCAGCTATAGAGATGGATCAAGAATATCTCCCTTTATCAGTACACCCTCACAGGTCTAATCCTATGGGTCAAGTGCAACAACAATTGGAAATGCTTCCATCGGTTGCAGTACCAGCCACCACATCTGTCCAAGCTCCAATCATTGCACCTTCCCAAGTCTAAGTTCAACCGGATGTTTCTCAAAAGTTAATAACTACCATAGTGTCACTAACATCTCGATTAGAGACTATGGAAGGGAAGCGTGTGCATGTTCAACAAGAAAAGAGAGATTACCCTGAATGGGTAGATTCAGTCTCCCCCCCCCCATCAAGTTTTGGGAACCCTGTATTCCTTATTTTCAATGGATCAGGCGACCCTGAACAAAATTTGACGCATTACGTGTCTTGTTGTGATCCTATGATGGGAACTCTGGAGTAGAAATAAGTAGTAAAACTTAGATTCTTCGTGCAAACCTAGAAAGGAACAGATTTTGTCTGGTATACAATCTTGAATTCCCATTAAATTACCATATGGGAAGATCTTCGTCAATGATTTCTTCTTCAATTCAGCTCAACTTTTCCAAAGACAATACTTTTAGATCTTACAAACTGTAAGCAAATGGAAAATGAAAGAGTCTCTGATTTTATTTCTCGCTGGAAGGTATTAAAATATTCCCATAGCTTAGCACTCCCTCAAGAGGAACTGTTGCTAATCTGTGTGGCAAATTTGCGTGATGAATTACGCACGCCGCTGATCCCTGTGAAGTACACAGGAGGGTTTCGAGACCTTACCTCAATCGCTCAATAGATTGAAGATTCTCTTATACAGACTAATGAAAAATCTCATGTAATTCCATCAGCTCTAGGAAGGAAAATGGGTAAAGTAGAGACTTCTACAATTATGCTTAAAAAAACACTTGTACCTTATTCTACTTCAAAACCTTCATCTTCTCGAAGGGCTCCACCTCCTGAGCGCCAACAACAAAGGCCGTTTCGTCAAGACGATCAAATAAATCAAAGATTAAAACAATTTGTGGATCAGAAGAGAAAAACATACTCTTTCTGAAATGAACAAGTTCCTGGTTACTTCATTTTGGCTCTGGAGAATAATTTGGTTCAGCTGCCAAGGACCAAGAGGCCAAACAAGGAAGGAGATGAAGACTATCCCAATTATTTCTTATTTCATCAAATGTTGGGGCATCCCATCCAGGAGTATTTTGTCTTCAAGGACCTCCTGCAAAAGATGGTCGACTCGGGACAAGTCAAACTGAAAGGTTCTTCAGCTCAGTTAGCATGTGTTACTACTACAGTTACAGAGGAGGAAGGCAAGTGGAAATAATTCAAAAGAAAAAATACACAAAAATATGATGATTGTATGGTCCGAAAGACGATCAACCGAACTCATGCTATTTTGCGAACGTAATTGAAGAAACCAATTGTACCTTCTTCTATGAATGTCGCAGCAAAACCCTCTTCATCAGAGGGATAATCCTCAAAGAAACAACATGATTCAAAGAAAGAAAAGGAATCAGAAGAAGATTAGTACATGTCAAAGCCTAAGTTGTCTTTGACCTTGGTAGACTTCATGCCATCTACTTCAAATCAACGGGCACCGCCCCATCAAACGGAACATCATAAATAGGCTAATCAGGAAGAATCTTCATTGGATGAAGAGTTGATTTTTTGTTCTGTTAATATGATTCAATTAACAGATCCATATGCCGGTTTTAGTTTCAATTATAATGAGCCCAAATTCTCTATATCAAATAGAGGAATCATAGGAAGTTCTAGAGGATCAGGATACAGTGGAAGATGTGGATCTTTCAGAAGACACTATTCCAATTCTACCCCTGCTAGAACTGTGTACGCAGAAGAAACTCATGGCAGAGCCCTTCAGCGAGCTCAACAAGAACAAGAAAGTTCTTCCACCAGTATCCAATTCAGTCCTGGCACAGTTATTCTGGAAGACCGGTTGAAGGTTCCATCTTCTTCCTATCAGCAAGTTAATGGATCTAATCGGGCTAATCTTCTAAAACTAGGAGTATTTCCAACTCCTATCCCAATACAATATGCATCAACTTCCAAAGAATCTTCTTCCAAGGCACCTGATAAACCACATGTTCCTGTTGGGAAACACAGACCTTTGGATCAAAAGTACGATTTATTGAAACACTTTTCCCAAGTACCATCAAAGTTATAAATTCTAGATGCTTTTAATCTGTCAAAAGATCTTCGGGAAGCACTCATCGAGGCTTTGTCAAGTCCTCGGAAGTTTGAAACTAAAATTGATACAGCTAAAGTCTATCACATAGAGAATAATCGTGCAGAATGCGATGCAATAATATCTTTTACTGGTGAAGCTGAAGATGATTTCGTGCATGGAAATATTAGACCTTTGTATTAATCTGGCATGGTCAATGGCGTAGACATCCGATGAGCTTTCATTGATAATGGTTCATGAGTCAACCTCATGCCCATTCGTACACTTTGTCGATTGGGCCTCACGGAATCTGATTTATCTCCATCTACCATGATGTTACAAGGATATGATAAAAATGAACAAGAACCACTGGGAGAAGTTACACTCAGAACCTAGTTTGGAGATCTTGTATCCAATTCGGATTTCATGGTTGTTGATCAAGACTCAGCTTTCAATATCCTTCTTGGAAGACCCTGGCTACATAAACATGCGGCTATCCCTTCATCATACTATCAATGTCTCAAATTTTGTTTCGATGGTCAAGTTGGTACATTGTATGGTGATAAGGCCCCATTCAAGACATGTGAGTCTCAATATATTGAGGGGGAATTCTATCACAAGAAGGGAAGGGAGAAATCCACAAAAAACGAGATTACCAAATTTAATGCTCCATATGGTTTGGAAAAGATTCCAGTAAATCCATTTGCGTGTGTGAGTATAGATTATGTGTTGCCTATCAATCAAATTGACAGGGTAGACCCAAATCAAAATACTCTTATGGAACGATCCATAATGTCAATTATGGAAATCAAGCCAGACAACATGGGAAAAATTGGTGAACCACCAAGAAGTGATGAAAGCCCAAATGGAGATTTCTTCATTTCATCCGATAAAATATAGCAAGTCTATACTTCTCCAGTCAGGCCAAAAGAAGTTATAGCAACATTAGAGGTGAACAGTGATGTCGATTCTCAATCCATCATCTCCTCTTTATTACCCAAGTAAGACCCTTCATCATCAAATGGGTCGGAAATGGAAGCCTCTTCTTCAAGATGTTCAAATTTTAACATCTCTCTTAATCATGGAAATTTTGCTTCATCATCTACTATGAAAGTAGAAATGGAAGAAGTAACACATGTTGAAGAGGAAGAGGAAGATCTCAGAGATGCCCCTCCAGAATTTGAAGAGGGTATCTCTACCACCGTGGATGAACTCAGAGAAATAAATCTGGGTACAAAAGAAGATCCACACGCAACTTTAATCAGTGCGACCATGAATCTTGAAGAAAAAGAGATGTATATTTCCTTTTTAAAGAAAAATTGAGACATATTTGCTTGGAACTATATAGAGATGTCCGGGCTTGATCCTGATGTTACTGCTCATCATTTTGGTTTACCAAAAGAACAACGAGGATTTAAGAAAGCCGCAAGAAGAACACACCCAATTTATGCTTCCAAATTAAAGCTGAAGTGGATAAGCTTATCAAAGATAACTTTGTCAGAGAAGTTAAATATCCCAAGTGGCTGGATAATATTGTCCCTGTAAAGAATAAGAACAGACAAATTAGAGTTTTCATCGATTTCAGATATCTTAATCGGCATTGTCCTATGGATGATTTCCCAGTTCCGATTACATACCTGTTAATTGATGCAACAGCTGGCTATGAAGCACTTTCCTTCATGGATGGATATTCTGGATATAATCAAATCCGAATGGCTCCAGAAGATGAATAATACATATCCTTCAGGGCCCCTCAGGGTGTGTTTTGCTACCGGGTAATTCCCTTTCGCTTAAAGAAAGCAGGTGCAACATATCAGCATGCCATGCATCATATCTTCAAACTCTTTTTGGGGAAGTTTTTTTAATGCTAAGTAGACGATTTGGTGGTTAAATCCAAACAATGTTCTAATCACTTGGATGATTTGTAATTCATATTTCGCAAGCTTTGACAACATAATTTGAATATGAACCCCTTAAAATATGCTTTTGGGGTAACCTCAGGAAAATTACTCGGCTTTTTTGTATGCCATAGTGGTATTGAAGTCGATCCTGAGAAGACCAAGTCAATCCTTATTATGTCACCTCCTCGAAATTTGAAAGAATTAAGAGGACTTCAAGGACACTTAGCCTATATTCGGCATTTCATCGCCAATTTGGCAGGTAAAAGTTTACACTTCACCAAATTGATGAAGAAGGGAGTCACTTACCAGTGGACTGAAGAATTTCAAGAGGCATTCGATATTCTCAAGAAATACCTCTTGATCCTATTGGTACTTATGCCACCTATTGAAGGAACTCCTCTTATCCTTTATGTGACAACCTTAGAGCGATCATTGGGTGCCTTTATTGCTCAGAAGAATGATGCTGGGAATGAAAACAGCCTCTACTACCTCAGTCAGACTATGCTTGAAGCAGAAACCCGAAATCCAAGTATTGAGAAGTGCTACCTAGAATTAATCTTTGCAGTTAAGAAGTTGAGACACTACCTGCAAACAATGAGGTCCAATTGGTATCTCTCAATAACCCGTTCAAATTCATCCTTAGTCATCCAATACTTACAGGACGTCTGGCAAGGTGGGCAGTTATTTTGCAGCAATTCAAAATTTAGTATGTATCTCAAAAGGTGATAAAGGGCCAAGATCTGAATTATTTCCTGGATGAACACCCTTTAGTGGAAGACACGTCTTTAGATATTGAACTCCCAGATGAGGAATTCTTCTCTATTCAAGAAAGTCCTCAGGCATGGGAAATGTATTTTGATGGTGCTTCCAGAAGTCCAACAGGGAGGAAATTGGAAAATCCTAAATTCAACAAAGTTGGCTTAGAAATTGTGCTCATTTCTCTAGAAAAGATAGTGTTACCTTATTCCTTCTTATTGTGGGAAGGTGGTACCAATAATGAAGCAGAATACCAATCTCTCATCGCAGGCTTGGAATTGGCGCTTCAAGCAAAGTGAATCACTTAAAGGTGAAAGGTGATTCAGACCTGGTAATCAAACAAGTCAATGGGGATTATGCCATCAGAAAAGAAGAACTAATCCCTTTTTATGATTATGTCAGAGAGTTAATGGAGGAATTCCCTTCAGAACCGACATTTTCTTATGTCCCACGATCACAAAATGCTCAAGCTGATGCACTGGATAATATAGCCATAGCTCTAGAAGATCCAAATTGCGACCAGACAACCATCAGTATTGCCCACCGTCATTCAATTTCACCTAATAAGTCCACAAACTAATGAGCGACTACCTTTGGAAAGTGGGTCCAAATGGATGTGGAATCATTGTATGCTTCCGGTTCTACGAACAAACCCGTTAGAAACCGATTGGAATGTTTGAACCTTCAATCAAGGAGGTCATCCCCAGATTCAAGAGGGAAATAGGGTTATAGGTTTTTTAGTGTTTGGGGGTTATGGATTTTAGGGTTTTTTTTATTTATGGGTTTTAGGTATTTCATATTCTTTTAGGGTTTTTAGTTTCCATTATGGTTTCCAAGGGTCTTAAGGTTCCTTTATGGGTTTTAGGGTTTTTAGGATATTTTTTTGTTTTAGTTAACTTTATGGTTTTTAGTGTTGATTAGGGTCCTTTAGGTATTTAGGGTCCCTTTATGTTTTTTAGGGTTTATAGGGTTTTTTTTTGTTTTTAGGGTTTTAGGGATGTTTAGAGTTTGTCATATTTTTAGATACATTTATGGTCTTAGGGTATTTTATAGTCTTTTCGGGGTTTTAGGATTGTTACTGTATTTTATATTTTTAGGACCCTTTAGGGTTTGAAGGGTTTTTAGGTCTTTTAGAGTCTTTTATGGGGTTTTAGGGGTTTACGGGCTTTGGGGTTTTAGGATTTTTTAGGGTTTTAGGGATTTTAATTGGTTATAGTGGTTTTGGGGGGTTTTAGTGTTTATAGGGTTTATGGGTTTTTAGGGGTTTGGGGGGTTTTGTGTTTTTAGGTTTTTTCGGGTCATTTAATTTTTTTGTGTTTTTAGGGGTTTTCAGGGTTTTATATTTTTTATGGGTATTAGATTTTTTAGGATTTTAGGGGTTTTAGGATTTATTTTATGAGTTTTAGGTTTTTTATTTTTTGATGTTTTTTTGGTTTTTTATGGTTTTTATGGTATTTAGTGTTTTTAGGAATTTTGAAGTTTTTCATATATTTATGGTTCTAATGGTTTTTCTAGAGTCTTTAGGTTTGAGGGTTTTTTGGATTTTTTTAGTGTTTTTTGGGGTTTTATGGAGTTTTATGCTATTTATAATTTTTATTGTTTTTATAGGTTTTGGGTTCTTTTTTGTTTATTGGTTTTTAAGTGTTTTTAAGGATCTTAGGGGTTTTAATTTTTATTTTTTTTTTATTTTTAGGGGTTTTATGTTTTTCAGGTTTTTGGGGTCTTTAGGGTTTTTAGAGGTTTTAGATTTTTTTGGGGATTTTATGGTTTTTTTGATGTATTTTTAAATTTTTTGGGTTTTTAATTATTTTAGGGTTTTTTTGTATTTAGGGTTTTTAAACTTCCAATGAGTTTTTGGTTTCTAGTGTATTTAGGGTGTTTTTCTATTTTTAGGGGTTTTATTGTTTTTAGTACTATTTATGGTTTAAATAGTTTTAGTGATTTGGTGTTTTTAGTAAATTTTATGGGTTTTAGGGTTTTTAGGGTTTGGGGGGGGGGGGTTATGGTTTTTGTGGTTGTAATGTTTTATGGGTTTTTTCTTGTTTTTTGGTTCTTTAAGGGGTTTTAGGTTATTTTAATGTTTTATAGGGTTATTTAGAATCTTTTTTGGTTTTTTGGGGTACTTAGGGTCTTTCTGGGATTTTAGGATTTTTTGGGTTTTTAGTTTCTTTTGGTGGCTTTTATGGCTTTTTAGGGTTTTTAAGAGTTATAAGGGATTTTGACAGTTTTATGGATTTTATGATTTTTAGGGTTTATGGTTATTAAGGGGTTTTAGGGTTGTTTCGTTTTTAGGGTTTTTAGGGGTTTGGGGGTTTAAGGTTTTTAAGGGTTTTTAGGGTTTTAGGGGTTTTTTTTAATTTATGGTTGTAATGGGTTTTTGGAGTTTTATGGTTTTCATAGGGGTTTCTCGAATTTTATAGGTCATAGGTTTTTAGGGATATTTAGGATTTATAAGGGTTTTTAATGTTTTATGTGTTCATATGGGTTAATGGGGGTTTCAAGTGATTGTATGGGTTTTTATAAATTTTATGGTTTTAGGGTTTTATAAATTTTTTGGATTTTTAGAGTCTTTAGGGGTCCTAATATTTTTATGGGTTATAATTTTTTTTTATTTTTATGGATTTTAGGGTTTTATTTGTTTTATAATTTTATGTGGTTTTAAGGGGTTTTAGGGACTTTTTAGTATTTTAGGGTTTTAGGGATTTTCATGTCTTCTAGTGATTTTAAGGGGGTTTAGGGTTTCTTTGTCAAAAAAATGGGGTTTAGGGTTTTTTTTATTTTTTTGTGTTGATAGTGTTTTTTTGGGGTTTTTTTAGTATTTTAGTGTGTTTTGAGGGATTTTTGGCTTTTTGGGTGTTTTGGGGGGGTTTTAGGGTTTTTATAATTTTCTATTGGTCTTATATTTTTAGTGATTTTAATGGGAATTTAAGGATTTTAGTGTTTCTAGGGTTTTTTGGATTTTTATAGGTTTTATGGAGGCTAATGGTTTATATGGATTTTTAATGTTTATCTATGGTTTTTATGGGTTTTTAGTATTTTTAGGGGTTTTTGTGTTTTTAGGATTTTTTTTGGTTTTCAAGGGATTTCTTAGCGATCTTTAGGGTTCTTAGATGTTTTTTGGGATTTTATGGTTTTTTGGAATTTTCTTATTTCTAGGGTTTTTATGGGTTTTTTGGATTTTTTTTGATTTATAGGGGTTTTAGAGGTTTTATGGTTATTTTAGAACTTTTAAATTTTTAAGGGGTTTTAGGGTATTTCAGATTTATTAGGGTTTTTTTGGAATTTAATGGTTTTTAGTGTTTTCTGAGGAGTTTCAGGGGTTTTTTTGTTTTCGCGTTTTAGCGTTTTTTTTGTAATTTTATGTGTTTTTAAATATTTTATGGAACTAATAGGGTTTTATAAGGGTTTTCGGGTCTTTTAGGGTTTTTAGGGTATTTTGGGCCTTTTTGAAGTTTTTAGATTTGGTAGTGTCATTTAGGGGTTTTAGTGGTTTTGGAGGCTTTATAGATTTATATGGTTTATTGGTTTATTGGTGGTTTTTTGTTTAGGGTTTTTAGGGGTGTTTTGTGGGTTTTATGATTTTTAGGGGTTTTAGGGCCATTTAGGTTTTTTAGGGGGTTTAAAAGGTTTTAGGGTTTTTAGGGGTTTTAGGGTTCATATGTTTATTAAGAGTTCTTAGTGGTATTTAGGGGTATCTAAGGGTTTAGGGTTTTCTGGATTTTAAATTGTTTTTTATTTTTTAGGGTTTTTTATGATTTTTAGGGTTTTGGGGGGTTTTTGGTTTTTAGGGTTTTTACAGTTGTTTGGGGTTTTAGATGTTTTTTGTTTCTTTTTTGAGTTTTAATTATATCTAAAGGCTTTTAAGCATTTTAACAATTTTTAGGATTTTAAGGTTTTATGAGTTTTTTATTGTTTTAGGGGTTTTCAATGGTTTTTATGGTTTTAAGGGGTTTTTTGGGTTTGTAGATATTTTAGGATATTTTATAGATTATTAGTTTTCTGGCGGGGTATAGTATTTTAGGGTTTTTAAGGGTTTGTTGGACAATTTTTTGGGTTTTAGGGATTTTAGGTGGTTTATGGTTCATTTAGGGTTTTGGGGGTTTTAATGTTGTTTTGGGTTTTATGGTATTTAGGGTTTTGTATGGATCTATAGGGTTAAAGGTTTTTTGAGGTATGTTAGGGATTTTAATATTTTTTAATGGTTTTTGTTTCGACTCGAGGTGGGTGTTTCTGTTTCGACCATTGGTGACACATTTCGTGGTATTTAAAATTTTCCCACAAGAATCATCACTCATCTGTTATGTTAGAGAGTTTCATGTCACCATTTTTGTTTCAGTTCAATCAGCATAGTTATGCATTATGGGTAATTGGATTGACCTCGTGGGGACTGGGCAATTTATCCCTTCTACATTATAAAGGAGGTACCACATCCAAATGGTCTCAGTACACAATTGTTGGGGGTTATGTATTTTTTTAATCAGCCCTATTAGGATTTTATTTCCCCGTATAGTCTCCAATGAGTTTATTCATTAATCAAAAAACACCCAACGGACCTGGTATCCATGATTCACAAACCTGCATTCCAAAGTTACACACTCATTGGATGTCGATTTGGAAAACAACCCTTAAGGACTCCATTAGTCGGGATGATGGGCAGTCAAGCTCATCACACCCTTTTGGGGGGGAATTATTTCCTATTCTGGGAATCCTTATAGATTTAATACATGTTAATATGTTCATGAATCCTTAGTTCATTCCCAAAGAGTGTATCCACGGGTTACCCCTGGGTTGTAGGATCCTCATGGATATACACATATTTGATGATACAGAGGCAATAAAGACGTAATCCACACAATAAGGTGCCCTGGAGTGTATCATCATCCAGGAGAGACGGAAGGTGGTTTGATGTTGGGGTCGGACCCATAAGATGGTCTTCCTACGTATCCTCAGGAGAGGAATCAGATCCCACATATTTCGGTTATCGGGACTTACACCTAAGAGTAAGCCCTTTCTGATTTGGGAAAACATTATATGTGGACTAACTTTTGAAGAGAACGTCCCTTGATATCAGGCCTTAGATAGGCATACAATATATCTTAATTAAGGTGGGAATCATAGTTCTCTTAGTTAATTTATCATGGGTTTTAAACCTAGGAGGAGGCACATTTTTTGGGGGTATAATGGGGTGAACCTTTTGGAAGGGCACCCCATTGAGCTCAGGACTTCAAAAAAGCGTCATACGTATCCTGGTGGGAACAAGAATCAGAGTTCTCGTAGTTCTTTTTTTTGTTTTTTCAATGTTGTATCATCACAGACCTTTAATCCAACATGAGTCATTCTTGGTGTGAGAAACAAGAGGATTTGAAAGATTCAACAAGGGCACATATTCTCTCATCCACTAATGGAAAAGGACGATGACGATGGCAGAAGAGGTTGTGGCTAAAAGTCCGATGGGAGACAGGAAGGGGGACTTTAAGCATGGCACCCCTACCCGTGTTGATGTCCAGGATAGTCACATCTTGGTGATATATCAAGAAATGTCCCTAAATGCGGTGAATAGGGTGAAGAGTGATACCTATCACAAAATTATAGGGGCTTACCTCAGGAGGAGTTACCTTTTGGGTTCTAGGAAAGTGGAGGAGCATCATACCTGGTCAAAGGGGAAGGAAAGAATGAAATTTTTACTTGTCACTGGAACTCGTTGAAGGGAAAGGCCAGTGGTTACCCCTATACCCAAGAATAGGGAAGATCATGTTTTAATCCTGAATTTGGTCCTCGAGTAACCTTGGGAATGTATACTTATAGACATTTTGGGGGTCCAAACCATTGTGGGGAAAACCTTCGTAACTTCTCTTACCTTAGATATGTAGATCCAGAAAGGCACACTGGTGCGCCCAATGATCTGATCATTAAGGTCCAGTGGATTTTTACGAGGATTTTTCTGGATGTTATTGGACTGGTTCGTGGAGTAACTATGGAGGGTTGGATGGGGATGGAGGGTCATGATTACATCTTGAGGGAAGTAAAATTGAAGACACCTCATTTTTCATAATGTTTTCTCATGCGAGATGGGGGCAGCCCAGCATAGCGTAATGCTATGTGGGTGGAGGGTTCATCCACATACCAACGAAGTATGTGGGCATGGGTAATGACCACCACATACCAATGTGTTATGTGGTCCTGGATATTGTTCTGAAAGTCACTATGAGTTCCATCCATTTACTGATGTAGTACATGTGCAGGGTTCGATCATCATAGCGATGTGCTATATAGAGCGGCAAATTAAATAAGGGTCCCGGAGCATGTAGTTCATGAGGAATTCATCCAAGAGGATTTTATGGTTTGTTATGTCACCAATTAGGTTCTTAGTTCACCAATTATTGTTATGTTCCTTCTTTTATTGTTTGAAGCTGGTTATACCTGCAAAAAAGTTATTTGTGGTATGCACTTCATCGATGATTCAAAACTGAAGTCAAAATATTCTCTATATCCAAATTCTTTATTCCAACCTCTAGGATCTCAATTGTGCTCTCTTCCACCCATCCCCTTCATCCATCCCTCTTTTTCTCTTAGAGAAATCCTACCTTAACTGCTTAGTCGTTGGTGCTCAAGTATTGATACATTCCATTTATTACATGGAGAGGTGTGGGCCAGCATATAGGACCTCTATAATCTTAAAGGGATCCCCATTCTCAAAAATATGTACGAGGAGTTCCTTCCATTATCCATTACTTTGGATACTTCTGCTTGGGTGTCCCCATTGGCTAGGACCCTGCAGGTCATAATAGAGGGACTGCTTGGTCAACCCCTCCAAGCCTTCTCCCTTATCCAATTTGAGGATTGGATAGAGCCATTTTTAGGTGAAAATTATTAGGCTAAGGGCCCTCCACAGTTAGACTCTTCCAACCCGATAGTCTTGAAAAATTCAAGGGTCATATTACACCCTCCTTGATGCATGATGATAAACTACCTAGGGATATTAGATTAGATCGGACGTGCCATCTGAACTTAGTTTAGTAGATTTTCACCTTGGTTTTGAGAAGATGGTTCTTTCAATCTCAAGACGTTTAAACCGGGGTTAGAGTTTGTACTCTTATTATGGAATCTATTTTGGAATAATTTTAACCAATAAATATGGCCATTCATACTCTTTACAGACTTTATGAGCTATTTGGGTAGATATTAGAAGGTAAACAACATCATCGCCTTATTAGACCACTTCAATTTTTTTATTGGTGGATAGTAGAGCATTTCTCCTGTTATGAATATCATAATATTGTGAGGGTTCCTCATTCTAACTTTCACCCCACCCTTCATAACATTTTTTTGTTTGTCTGGTGGCCTTAATCATTATCCATGCGGTCAGGATTCTAAATGATGCTTCTTGTTTTTATTTTCCATTGTACCCTACCCCTCATGGATTATTAAGGGGTTGTGGAGGTGGTCTTTAGAGGAGTGCTCATATATCATTGAACATCAATAGGGGATAATAACTGATTGCATAGATCGAGTGGTTATTTTTTATCCATAAATCCAGTACCCATTTTCTAGGCAATTCAGATGCCTTCAACACACTATACTTCTTCCCACCACTCGGTGGAGGGGAGAATATCATCCTACAATTCCTCTACAATTATGGCTTATAGTGATGCAGGAATGTTCTACCATGGAGTTCATCATCCCAAAGACAATTTGATCCACATTTCATTCATTAAATTAAGCCCAACTGTGGGGATACTGTTACCCTAAGAGGTTGCTGGTAAGACCAATTCGATGGGTCCAAAATCCATTAACCGTTTTCAACTTGTTTTGACCACGACTACCACACCACCAATCCCACCACATTTTTTGAGAAGACGCTCGATCTGCCATTAGATCCATCTATAAGGGGATTTATCTATGTATGTATCCCATCTTGGTAGGGAGTGATTCAGACTACTCCTCCCTGTTGATATAGTTCATGACCTTAATGAGGTTGTCCCCATCAGAGTGTCATCAGTTAACCTACTTCTAGTCCCCTATGTCCGACTCTAGGGGACAAACCCTCTATGGGGAGGGGGATCCCCCTTTCAACATAACCAATATAAAATCCCCCCAACTGTCATAATGAAACATACCTTCTATAAAATTGATGCAATGGTGGAAGACTGTGGTCTTGGTTCTACGAGGAGGCACCAGGCAGTGCGAAAACAAGTGTGGTGTCAGATATGATACATTGATATGGAAAATTCTCTGGAAAACATCACCAATGAAAAGGAAGAATTCTGGAAATTATTTTCCAATTTGGGTTTGTTTGGATTCAATTATCAGATTCTACACATTCTTATTTACAAGATTGACATAGCTTAGGAAGAACTTGTTTCTTATGAGGACATCCTTTCTAGATTCGATTCTTCACATCATTAGGAAATGACCTTCTGAGATGTTTCGGAGGAACTCGATCATCCTAAGACTGAGGAAGTGAAGGATCGTGTCTTGGTTGTTTCCCAAATAGAAGAGCTACAAGAATTCAAGGCTCAAATGGTATGTTTTAATGCTCAAATGGACTCCTCAAGTACTGATTATAAGGCTATCAAGCAGAAGGGGTGGAACCTGGAAGATATTATGGAACACATACACCTGATGGTTGAAGCTAATGCATAAGAGAGGGATAATCTAGAGAAAACACTTTATGTCCCATGACAGTCACTCATCATATTTCTAGAAATGGAGAGTCGAGCATCATTGTATGTTTCCCAAATTGTGATGTACTCACTTTATTTTTATACCATGAAGAGACTCCAAACATGTGATATTTCTCCATGTTTTTGAACTAATGGAACTATTTCTCCCTCTAATGCTTCTCCTTTTTCATTTACTATAATGTAAATCAATAACAATCGACCATATAAACATCCTTTAAATCAGGTATTTAATTAAATTGTTATTCAAAATTGATAAATCAAAATAATAAAATTAGGCTCTATTTTTTTCCTAATCCACATGACTTAGTGAATCTTGTTTGACTATTGATTTTTTTACATCGAAAACATCATGAACTTTTGTTCCTTTTTCATTATTTCCATAATTTTTTACTAATCTTATTATGTATGGGATAAATGGGTATAAGTTAAATTTTTCATAGGCCTCCTTTTGTGGGGTTTTGACCCAACAGGATTTATAATTTTTTTGAAAATTTGATTTCTTGAATTTTTTACGTCTTATCCTTACATAGTATAGGTTTAACAAGCTAGTACTCAACATTTATCTAGGGTTTCCCTTTACGTGTTTACACTTTGGAGAGTATTGCATATATTTTTGAACATTTATAATCTTACCAATCAAACTTATTACTGATTTTTTAGGTCAAACATCTTTGACTAAAATTGATGGGTTAGTGGTCCCAATTTGAGATTCATCAATCGGTAATGTCCTAATAACTCTCATACATGAATGTGGGATTTTCTCTTGACCCTGAATTTTTGAGTTTTGGAGGAATATGGGGCTTGGGAATATTTTAGGAGTAAAAAAGTAGGAAAGAACTCTCCTGAGAAGAATTTTCCTATTTTCAGTGACTATTTTGTAGGAGACATATACAAAGCCACCAGGGCATGATGTGCATAGTCAAAAAAAGTGTCTGCAGGACATCGTCCATCCATTTTTGATGGCCCGGGAGATTTATTACACTATGAATTTTTTGTGGTTGGGGACCACAGTGGGTGTCATATCTGAGATATGACTTACAAAAGTTTTAGGGACATTTGTATCTTCTTTTAATGGGAAACCACTCCTAAAAAAATGTTTCTTTTGTAAGGAAGGTCTGATGAATGATATCGTTTAACTTCATAAAACTATGAAACCTAAATCTTATTATGGGAGTTCATTTTACTATATCCGAGAGAGAGTAAATGTTTCATTATTTCAACTATAAATTCTTTTCATCTATTGGAGTTTGATAGTGGAAAAAATATGTAAATTGTGATCTAGGTGGTTTCTAAATAAGGGGAAGTGAGATGGGGAAAAATGTCATTTCGGATTACCTAAATAGAAAAAGTACTCTCATGGGGATGAATTGGCCTTTGGTTGATAACCATTTTGTAGGCGACATGTGCAGATCTACCAGGGGATGAGGTGCATATTCATGAAAATGGGTCTTTATAACACTGGCCTTCCATATCCGTAAGCCATGAAGGATTGTCGGGATTGGAACCTTTCTATACGCAGTGTATGGATCATGAATGGGGGTGCATCTAAATATGAAATAGGGCATTTCTTTGGATGAAAATTAATGGTAAAACCATAAATAAGTGGTGGAATCTTGTTTTATTTTTCATACATGGATCAAAATCATGCATATTAATGGGGCATCTTTATTTTTTAGAATCATTGAGAGAGACTGTAGGTGAATCGTGAAAGGGTGTTCTGACATATCCAGAACGTGGGTAGGAAAGGGAATGTAATCCATGAATTTGAGGGTTCTTGAGTCATGAGGGATTTCATGGGGATTGGGATCCCTTAGGCACATCAAGGTAGGATAGGATGCTCCCGAGAATGAATTTTTCTATGATTTATGGTCATTTTTTAAGAAACTTATACAGAGAACGAGGTCTTGATGTGCATAATAAAACAATGGTGTCCACAGGACATTAGCATTCTATCGATGATGGCCATGGAGGGTTATGAGGATCCATGAATACTCAAATCACATAGTTTGATGAGTGGTAGGAGTGTGTCCAAATACATTAGAAATGTTTGGGCATTGATTCACCTATGGGATCAAGTAATTACCTATATAGATTTGGCCCGTACGTAGGGTGAGTAATCTTTTCCATCATTGAAGTACCATATAGTTTGACATCATATGACTAGGACCTGGGGTTCTTTATGGGGAAGGGAACCATAACATGTCTTTAAGGTCGTGCTACAAGAACCAAAATCCTTGACTGATTTTCAATGAAGTCATGGTGGGTCTCTTATTTAGGTCTCTAATCTCACATGATCTACACTCAGTGTGAGAAACAAGGGATTACAAGGATATAGGGTAACCACTTATGAATGAAATAATCAATGGCAGGGTGAATTTTATACTCAGACCAACATTGTGTAGTTTAACTTCGTGTATCAAGGATGAATTCCACATAATTTATCATCATGTGGGGTGGATGTAGGGTAATACCATCATGAAATAAGGGAAATATTATTACCCATAAGTAGCATTGTAAATAGTACTTTTTTCGGGGATTCTTTTCTTTGTTTCAATTCATGCGTAGAGCAGGGGAAATTTAAATACATTCTATGGTTGAGTCCGGATCATAGGATTTGATTCTACCACACATATTTCAAGGAAAATTGAGTTACCCATTACTCCAAAGGAACATTAAATGAATATTTCTATATAATACATCATAAGTAAATACATTTCGTTTGATGAGGCTGATCCAAGATAAAAATATAAGAATTTCAATGGTGCGGTGCAGCTAAATGTTGTGCAACCATGACAAGTCTAGAATTGTAGTTTACCATCAGGATGTAAGGATGTTGGTAACACATTTTATCATCATGTTGTGGAGAAAAATTTTCACAAGTACCAATAATAGATTTTAGTTAATAATGGTTAGGATATTTTGGTATTCCATAGACATGATCGATGATAGAAGGTATAAGCCACAGTCCCGGGGGGGGCTTAGATCAAGAAGAATGAAATGGTGCTTGAAATTCATTGGGCATATGGAAATAGGAAAATCCACTCCTAAGAACGAATTTTTGTTTTATTGATAGCCATTTTGTAGGCAATATATGTAGATCCACTACGGAATGATGTTCATAGTCAAAAAAAGGTGTCCGTAGGACACTAGACTTCCATCTCTGATGGCCATGGATGATTATGGAGACCAAAGATTTCCCAAAGTATGGAGTTTTACAAATAGGAAACATGTGTCTGGGAATGTAATAAATAACTAGATCCTGATTATCCATGAACTATGAAAGATTACACATATATCGAACACATATATAGGGGAAGCATGATCTTTTGACTCCTTATGGGTGTAGAAATTCGGACTTGGAATTTCCATCATCACTTTTCGTTAATTATGTAAGGAATTGGGGGCATGTTTGGAATCAAATAACACTGAGAATTTTTTCACATGTGATTATCGAGAAACCATTCAGTTTAATGTCATGTGGTTATGACACTTTATGGATTACCCTATGCAAGTCTGACCTATACATAGAGGAAGATGCATTTTTTGTTTGGGTAGTGGGATCGGGATGGAAGATCCGAGCATCGCTACATATCTAGAAAAGGAAAGAATCATGTCACACATAGTTCTAGAAAGGACATCCCTACATAGGCATGGCCCGTACGTGGGGAAAAGGAGCATTTATGTTTCCTGGTGGCCGAACCATGATTTGGAGTCAAGGTGTCCGTATATATCTTATAAGTGTAGGAATAAATCCACATATAGTTCTGGAAGTATCCTCCCTATATAGGTATGGTCCATGCACTGGGAGAAGGATGACATTTTAAATGGAGGATGAACTAGGATATGAGATCTGGGTATCACTATGTATCCCACTGAGAAGGGAATAAAGCCATACATAGTTCTAAAAATTCCCTCCCCGCATAGGTCTAGTCCATACACAGAGAGGGGTAATTTTTTATGGTGGTGATGGATGGGCTAGGATATATGATCCCAACCTCACAATATAGCCTGCAAGGGAAGGAATCAAGCAATATGTAGTTCTTAATGTATCCTATAGAGGTCTGGTGCATTTGTAAGGAAATGAGAGGGGATTTTTTCTTTGATTGGTGGATGGGATGTTATGTTAAATATGGGAATCACTATGTATCCTACAAAGTTGGTAATCATGATGTATGTAGTTCTATAAAAGATAATATTCCCATAATGATCTGAATCAGGTGTAGGAATAGGGGTATTTCGGTTTCATCCTCTGCGGTTGCTAGGTCTATTATATTCCTCTATGATTTTCTTATGTATGGGAACCCTTACCACTAGTCCAAAGATCAGGTGACTTATACTCGATGTGAGAAACAAGGAGTGGAAAGTAATTCCCTCATAGTATGGGGAGATAGAGGATAAAATAGGGGCATTTTATTTCATGTTGTGGCAAATCCAATATCGAGGGTTGAGGCATCGCTTCGTATCATACAATGGAAGGAATAAAGACACACATAGTTCTATTACTCCCTTTATATGATCTTATGACCCCTTCATAAAAAGTGGGAGGGTATTTCTATATTTTCCTCTCATGAATTTAACATATACATGACAGATTGTAAGCCAGAACACAATACCTACCATCCAGTGTAACGTCATGTGGAAAGAATGACGGTGTTTATATGCAATTTTATGTCCTACAGCTGGGATGTATGTGTCGCAACACAGTTTAACATCTTGCAGCTAAGATGTATGTGTCTCTATTATGTGAAATATTTCATTAAAACCCTTTCATTGGTGGGAGATGTTATGAGTTACCCATCCATTGATGTCAAGGTATATGATTCATTGGAGTAGAATTTATTTATGACATATGGTCCCTCCCATTTTTTCTCAATCTTTGGGGGTTTTTTCCCAATAATAATCGGGGATTTGAGGACCCACACCATCTCTACCTTGAGGAAATACCAAATCCATACCTTTTTGTAGAAGTCTCATGCGATCCAATTTTGGTAGAGTTCCAAATGGTGAAAAGGATGCAAATTTTTCTTATCCAGTTGCTCAAACTCATAAAACCATTTCTAGGATTTCTCATCCATATAAATTTGATCACAAATGACAATGTGAAGAAATGAAACTTGAATTATGATGGGAAAAACCTCCTCTATCCCATATATCATTGAGTACGGGGTTTTCTGGCCGGTAGTGCGGGTTATGGTCCAGTAAGCCTATAAAGCATGGAGGAGATTGTCTGGCCAAAATTTCTTGTCATAGTCTACCATATTCTGGAGTACATTGGATAGATTCTTGTTGAAAGCCTCTATCTTCCCATTGACCACTTCATGGTAGTAGGATTAATAGTTGGGTTTGATTCCATATTCCTAGTATAACTTGTCAAACTCAGTAGAGCATAAATTGGTGCCATTTTCTATCAATATTTCATGAGGGAAACCAAATCTAAGAATGATTTTGGATTTCACAAAGCTAACAATTATTTATGCCCCAACCTCTATAAGGGGTATGACTTCAACCCATTTGGAGAAGAAGTTGGTTGCTGTGAGAATAAATTTAAATTTTCTGACTATGGTTGGAGGATACGGTCCAACAACATTCATACCCCATATGGAAAATGGTCGTGAGTACTTAGAAGTGTGAAGTAGTTATAAGGGTTGGTGAATTAAATTATCATGTACATGGAATAGGAATAACTTTGGTGAAAGTGGATGAATCATGTATCATAGTGGGCCAATAGAATCCAAGACTTCGAATTTTATGGGAGAGCTTGGATACCGATTGGTGTGCTCCATAGGTTTCAATGTGTACTTATTTCATTATGGTAGCTATATATTCTCTATCTATGCACCTGAGAAAGACTATGTCAATGGCTTGTTTGTATAGAACCTTTTCTTGGTTTTCTCCATTGTACAAAAAAATTCACTTCCCTCCTACATATCTTTTCACTTCAAGCCCTATATGGTGGGATTTCACCCCTCTAGAGGTAATTTGAAATGGGAATCATCCAGCCAGTGGTTTGACTGTAAGGCTCCAAAATGGGGATAATCTTGTCGATTTCTTTTGTAATATTTTGAATGAATTGAAATACTATCAGATGGTGGGAATTTCTGATGACAGTTTCAACCTTGTCTGGATCATCCCTGCTTATTGCTACATTTTCCAAAGCATCATATGTAGAATTTGGTGTTCAAGGACATAAGTCAATGTTGGGGTTGATAGGAATTTATTATATTCCCTTGGACATGGTTCATTAATGGTAAAAATACTTCTTTCATAATAGCGTATTCACCATTGACCTGCTAGATGACCAGCATTAATCACCTTTTATCTTCAGGTGTTCAACTTTTGCATGAAGTTTCAGCTTCATCCCTACAATAAGGGTTTGGTATTCTACATCATTATTTATGAACCCCTCTAAAAGTAGAAATGGGTATGGAAAGATGACCTTTTTTGGATATATGTGTATATCTCCCCGACCTACTTTTTTGAATTTGGGATCCTCCGTACTTTTCCCTATCGGGGTTCTGGAGGCACTATCAAAGTATATTTCCCATGCCTGGGAACCTTCTTGGGTGGAAAATACTTCTTCATCGGGATGTTCAGTATCCAATGGGGTCATTTCTCTTGAGGAGTGCTCCACCAGGAAATTTTCTAACACCTAGACATTGATGTATTTATGATGGATGTACCATATGTAAAACTATTGTATGATGACTGCCTACCATGATGGGTATTCAGTTAGCATAGGATGGATAAGTATATACTTGAGTGGGCTGTAGTGGGAGATCATATGGACCTCATGGTGCTGCAGGTAATGCCCGAGTTTCTAAACTGCAAAGATCAAGGCTAAGAAGTTCGGTTTGATTCTTGAATATAGAGTATCAACATTTATCATTGTTCAGATGAGGTAGTAGAGACTATTCTCACTGCCAACATCATTCTTTTGTGTGAGAAAATCACTTAGAGACCATTTCAAGGTGGTTACATAAAAAACGAGTAGTCTTCCCTCAACTGTCGGCATCAACACTGGCGGGATTAGGATATAACCTTTATGATTGTCAAATAATTATCGACAATCATTATCCCACTAGTATGTGACCCCTTTCTTCATCAACCTGGTGAAATTAAAACACATAAATTCATGTTTTTCTTTGAATCACCAAATATAGGCTAGGTACCCCTAAAGACCCCTCAACTCAGTGAGCTTGCGAGGTGGAGACATTACAAGGATGGATTTTTTCTTCTCAAGGTCTACTTCGATGCTGCGATGGTATACGATGAAGCTGAGGAATTCTCTAGAGGTAATGCCAAAAGTACACATTAGGGGATTCCTAATTAGACTATGTTGTCAGATTTTATTGAATATAGTTTCAAGATGTATCAGGTTGTTTGAGAACTATTGTGGGTTAACTACCAGGTCGTTGATGTAGCACTCGATGAAATTTCCTAGGAAGGGCTGGAAAATGTGATGCATGGCATGCTGATATGTAGCATCAACATTTTTCATACCAAAGGGAATCACCTTATAGAAGAATACTCCCTGAGGGGCCCTAAAATTAGTAAATTATTCATCTTATCGGACCATTTTGATCTTTTTTATCCAGAATAGCCATCCATGAAAGAGTGGGCCTCGTATCTGGCAGTCACATCGATCAGCAATTCTGTGATTGGGACTGGGAAATCATCTTTCGGGCAATGTCGATTAAGGCCCCTGAAGTCAATAAAAACTATGTTTTCTCCATTATTTTTTGAAAGGGTCTATTTTTTCAAGCGATATCAGATATTGGAAATCCCAAATTAAGTTATATTTGATAAGTTTTTCAACTTCAGCCTCTATTTTGGCAGCATGTGTCAGGTGGGTCCTTCTGGAATCCTTCTTGTAACCACGATGGTCTTCCAACCTGGTGATGAGTGTAGACCTCATGATTGAGGCCTGGAATTTATATTTAGATCCAAGAGAAAACATCTCAATTCTTCTTTAGAAAGGTTTTATATGCCTCCTACACCCCAGAATGCATAGCCACTCTAATTAGAGTTGGTCGTGGGTCATCTTCGGTTCCCAGGTTTATCTCCCTATATTCATCGATCATGGTGGAGATTCCTTCATTGAATGTGGGAGGGGAATATTTGATATCTTCTTCTTCTTCTTATTCTTGATCCAATTTTTCATCTTCATCTTCATTTGATGGAGATATGATTCTTGAGATTAAATCTCTAGAATTTTTAGAGAAATTTCAAATCTGTTATTGGGGAACTGAAACAGCTCCTTCCACCCCAACTGGTTGTGGGGAATTTTCTGAAGAGGATGGTATGGGGGTTGAGGAGTTTACTCACTTTATTTTAGTCACAGGACATCATCTTATACCTTAGTGAGTAAGGAAAGAACTATCTAGGGCCCTAATGATGGGTTGGGAGCATTTTTATTTGACTACACAACGTCAACATGTGGGTTATCATGCTTTTCAGTGTCCTTGTACATGGAAAACATAACAGAAATCAGGCATATGGTTATGTCCATGTATGATCTTGATCTTACACACTCTACCTGGTTTATGGAAAAATTATACGCTTCCCCAAGTTGTTTGAGGAGTTCAGGATGATCCATTTCCAATCCATTCGGGGCAATGATCCAATCAACATTGTCGGCCAAAGACTACTTCTCTTTCAGTTCATAGAACCCTGCATTAATGTAATGTGACTCACATGATTAGAATTCGGATTTATCATCATTAAATTTCTCATTTTTTCCATTATAGAAATATTTGAAACACTGACAGTATCATGATTTTATCACAACGTGCTAATGCAGTCAGGTCCTTCCCAACAGGATGTTAAATGTTATACTTTGTCGAACTACCAGAAACTAAAAATCAGACACATGGTCACCGAGCCAGGTATCAGGTTTGATTCATCCTAATGGCTTCTTATCTCTTATGTCATATCCCAGAATTTTTGTGGTGTAGGTTTTCAGAATGTCCTCATTATATCCAAACTGATGAAGTGTTTGCAGCGGGAGGAGGTTAACTCCAGAGCCATTGTCGGTGAATCTTTTTCGGACTTCAATCCCATTTATCTTTAAAGACAAATATAATGGTTTGATGTGACCTTGATTGATGTCATCTTCATCCAGATCTGGGAAGGATATGACAACATGACATTATTTAGGATTGGTCTCTGTACGATAGACCTCAGCAGCTTCTACATCAGCCTCAAATTACTAGAGAATTAATAAGGCTTCAATGAGTGCCTCCTTAAGGTCTGCTGGCAGACTCAAGTCATCCATGATCGATATAATTTCCACTACTGAGGTTAGATGATTCATAATATCATATTTATTCTATAAAGTATGGAACTTCCTAGCTTGGGGATGCTCTTTAATGGGCACTTTAGGGGCTTGATCTTTGGATATAGATGATCCGGCCTCTGTGATTGGAGCTGATGGTGCAGCTATGATTTTTGAGTTTTTTTTAACTGGTATGATTGTATTCCTTTGGTGATTAGACATTTTCTCTTACTCGGATAGATACTCCAAAATTATTGGGCTCATATTTCTTCCTTTAGGTGCAGAAAACACTCTGGTTCCTGTTGTGTTTCCTATAGGGTGATTTTTTTATTTTCAGCAACATTAACGGTTGGAGTTAATACATGGCCAAGAATTTGAATCCTTCAATGATCACAGCTTCCTAGAAACCCTCAGCCTCTATGGCCTCTTACTTCATCTCTCTTGTTGGATGCTGGTAATTTGGGATTTTGTCCATAGTCTCTATCAGTGAAGGGTTCTATCAAGTGAATGAAATTGATGAATACAAAGATCAGTTCTTGATCAAACATTAATTCTATCTTCCTATCTTCTTCTGATGGTGTAGTTTGGTGGAGTGGTACTCGTTTTCCCATTTGGTGATGTTTTTCTCATTGTCTCATTTTTCTATGAGGTTCCCATGCTTTCATGTCTACTGGAATGAAGTCCAAAAGTTTCAAGACTAGTGTTGTCGTTAGTGAAGGATCATCTTCTTGCTCATTCCTTATACCTTTTCAGCCCTCAGAGGATTGTGGGTCTGAGGATGATGGTTTTGTTGCATCAGAAGCTTTTGGGGGAAAGTTTTTTGCTTCAACTGTTCCTGGAAGATTCTATGAGCTCGTTTGACAATTTTTAAGTCATCCAATTGTAAAAAAAAAATTCTCCTTTTTGATGGTAACTATTTTCCACCCCTCTTACTCTCTTGGTTCTAAGGTGGTGGCTTGCACCACTTGTGATGGTGGCATACCTAACTTGACTAGTCTGGAATCCACCATTTTCTATAGAAGATACATGAAGATCAATCAAAACTGGATGGTGTGTCCCAATATTCGATGGTAGGGACAATAATTTGGATGGTCATCGAGAACCACTTCATTAGCTCACATTGGCTTTAGTAGTAGAATCAAGTTGCAATTCATGGTGGCTATGAAGTAGCCATGGACTTGGTATTCTTCAAAAAAGTTGAATTTATTTATTCATTACTACAACAAATTTATTTTGGTACCCCTTAACTCATCATGCCATGGTTGGGGTGGTTGTTGTTGTCCAGGGGTCCTGCACAGTTTGGTGGAGGCCTATCAACTAGAGATGGTGTCAAGGGTGTCTTAAGTATGGTAGAGGTCACTTCATCTTTTCACGTTATTTTTTCTTTGGACCGATGGGGCTACTAATGACTTGAGATTTGTCCATTGTAAGGAGTCTTCTATTCTTTGGGGAATGGTAGAAAAATCTTGGAAACCACTTATGTAATTCACTGGGTTGAGTGGTGTCCAAAATTCATCATAGAGATTATTAATGCACATAACATGCATTTCATCCTGGGGGATTGGCTTCTTCAGAGAGTAAGTCAAATCTTTCCAACTAGCGATGAAGTCTAAAACTCTTTAATTCGATAACTTCTTTTAGTTCATGGGATCACTGACTATATTATTAGGAAATTTTAAACTAAATTAGAAGAGAAACTATTTTCGGAGGTCCTACCAACCTTTTATTGGGTTATCTAGAAAACTAGTATACCACATGAAGGATGAACCCTATAGATTACACATGAATCACCTGTTTTTAACTAATTAGTTTTTATCTAGGGTTCCCATCATGGGGTCACATTTGACGCATAGTGCATTATATGTTCATCCAGGTCATGAGAACCATTGAACACCAAGAATACGGGGTTCTTAAAGTTTAATGGTGGGGGGAACTTTTCTTACCCAATTAGGATACTTTTTTCATTCTGGTTTTATCAGAGTTAACCTCCATTCCACGTATTGCAGTCGAGATATCAGTTTCTAAATGGTATTCAAGATCACTTGATGCATATATTTCCATATTTGAGCTTGGGATGGTGTAATAAGGGGGGGGGGAACTAGATGTTCCAGCACTGCGGGAATTTGGGGCCGTACCCAACTGGTGGTATCCTTTGTGGGTTATCCTAAATATATTATGGTTGCTTCCCTAGTGGAGGGTAGTATTAATTTTCTTACATGGCCATACTCGAGTAGACTGATGGTCTTGGTGTTGGATTGGATGGGCATTCAAGCTTAGTTTCATTTACCAAGATGAGTGCCTGAGGTAGAGCCACCTCTTCTAGGAACACATGTTGATGTTTTGCTTGAGGAACCCATCTGGAAGGATATCTTCATTGATGCATCTCGACATTAATTCACCTAATATCTTTCTTTTCATTCTTCGGCTTGGTGAATCATTCCTTGAGCATGAGGGACACATTCTCAGGGGGACGAGTAGGTTGATCATAGATGACCTAGGATTTATTCTTCTCCTTATTAGGTATTCACAAGGGAGTTAGAAATGGGATTTATGAGGGTGCACCCAAATTTAGGGAATCTCTTTGATTCTAGGTATGCACACCATTAGGCTTAGTGTGGGCCACCTCCAAGAGGGAACTATCTTCCCTTGAGTCCTCTCCATTGGTATAATTTCCTATGAGATCTGTGGGACTGACATTCACCACGTTCACTGATGAATACCACATTGGGGTGGTGTACTTAGTGTCAAATGGTAATAGATATTTTTACACCCTTTGTTGGACCTTCTCCTTCCATTCTATGGTATTCTTCAGATTTATTCATGGAGATCATTTTGAAGGGAGCCATGATCTGACCATTCAAAATGCCTTCATCTTAGAGGGTATAAACCACGAGACAAGACTGAATGGGTTCCATCTCTGATCATCATTATTTCCAGATGGGAGAAGACAAACATCTGATGTGCAGGAATTTTAGGTAAAAATGACAATAGCTCTGTGGAATTGGGATTCTCTTATTCTTCCATTGATGCACTATGAACTAGATTCATTGGTATTGTTGGTGCATTTTATTTTAAATTTCCACCCATCTATACAGGTTGGGGTTTTCCCCTATTATAGTGGTAGATAATATTATTACCACCTTCTTAATTCCACACACTCCCATGAAGGCGTGAGTTGGGTATGGTTCTCGGTTTTCATGGGATTTATTTACTTTTGATGACATTAGAACTACTTTTTGGTTAGATTCCCTTAGGGGGAGGCCTATGTATATTATCAGGCCTTGAATCTTCTCAACAGATTGATCCCATAAATCCTAACACTTTTGAGAATTACTCAAGGTTGATTCATGTTGAGAGTTACACCTTTACTTAGCAGGGATTTTATTTGATTTATAACTTTGGTTAATGATATTGAAAGATAGATAATAAATATGGATGGGGTGTCAACGATGAGGCAACCCAACTTGTGCTGCGTGTGGAGGCATTCCATTTCAATGTTTTTCTTTTTTACTTTTTTATTGTTTTCACCGTGCATACAGGAGGGCTTCTAGATCAATTCAATGATGAAGGTCTCCTATTATTTTTACATGGTATGCATACCCTTCAAGGGGAAATAAATTTTCTTTTATCTAGAGGATAGTTTTCCTGATATTGAGGTAAATTTTATGCATACATTCCTTATAAAACTTCTTTGGTATGTCGAGGTGAGAAGTGGATGAGGTCCAATACATCACTATTATATCATCTTTATCTAGTTGTCTTCTCATCAAAAAAAATATAGTTATTGTTCTTTCGGAGAATCATCTACTTGATATGACCAACATGACTACTTCTTAATGATTTTATTCCAAGTAGCAGGGCAGGTAGGAGCCTCATAGATATGTGAGTGGCACGGGGGTGGCTTGGAAGATGAGTGTGACCCTAGACCATCCATTATTTGAGAAATAATATCATTTTTCATAGACAGAGTGTCTGACATGTCTGACTCCATCTTTCCAAGAGCCTCACAGTAGGAGGGAATTATCACATTTTTTCTGGTAAGGGGAGGACCTTCATTCCATTTTTGATTTTGACAATGGTGATGATCTTTGCAATCATCTGTACAATGGAGAGGGATAACATTGAAACTTGATTCCCAACTGTGGGGAATGTCCCTATGGAATATACCCTAGGGAGGACCTTAAGGGTGGGATGCAATGAGGGGATGACCTTCTTACTGCTTGATGTCACTAAGATGAGGTCCTTATCGGTGACTGCTATGATGGTGAGGACTACTATAACAACATGATATCTGGCTACAGGGAGAATTTATACAGTGTACATTCTGGGGTGGGCCTTCAAGATGTACTACAATGAGGGGAGGACCCTCTCGTTGCTTGATGTTGATAAGGGGAGGGCCTTCAGAAAATATTTGATTGAAAGGAGGGCCTTCTCAATGACCATCATCAGGGCAAAGAATACCATCAGGACTTGACATATAACTGTAAGTAAAAGCATATATGCAGTGTGTAACCATGGGAGGACTATCAGGGTGGTTGAATGTAAGGTGAGGGCCTTCTTACTGTCTGATCTTATAGTCAAGGGGCGGGCTACCCTGACACGGATCAGGAGATATACTGTCGTGATCTATCATTCCTAGACCATGGAGTAAGCCCCTTTGGGTTCTATGGGGAGGAAATTTAGAGATGCTGGTAGCAACATTTCGAGGAGGGCCTTCACAACTTCTACTGCCAGTTACATAATTTCGTAATGGACTGATAGGGTCTTGAGACTTTATTGATATAGGCTCGAGGGTGTTAGGAACTCTAGATTCCAGCAGAGTAGAATCATTTATATGAACTTTATTTTCTGGTTTCCTTTAGAGCATTTCATTTTTGGGTTCTCTTTTGTCGGTAACAGGGGTTGTTTTCTATTGGTAACGACCATCATATATGGTCCCTATTTTTTTGGATCCAATGATACCGTCGAGATATGCTGATGGACATATTGAGTTTTGGAAAGGATATAATACTTCCCTGGAGCGACCAACACATTGGGCCGACATCCTCAGGTTAGAACATGTATTTATTCCCAATATGTTTTTCTATGTATCATGGGATATTATCGTTGACCCTCTTAGAATTGATCATGTATTTAAAACTTCTCCGAAGTGACCAACCCATTTTTTGGGTAAGTCATCCCGTTCAAGGAAACCGGGTCGTGGGCCTGGTCCCTTGCCTTTTCCACAGATGTAATGATATCATGGCATGTCTGAAGGATATGGTTTGGAATCTACGTCTTATCTTCCATATTTTTTAGGATTTTATGAGATACATATTTGGCTATAATGGGTATGAAGGCCCATTACGATGTCAGAGTATGAGTTTCTGCCTACTCCAGTCCTCTATAGGTTTCTAGTGGATATTATCAGTTCTCCTATACTGGGATATATTAATGAGTCTACCACCAATTTTCTTCTTCGGTGGCCACCATATTTGACTAGTGATATTCATACTCATGAGCATGGATTTTTATTTTCTCTCTTGATGATGTATTTTTCTCAAGGGCTTTGCATACATCTGAATGAATTTGAATCTGATCATATTTTTTTCTACCCTATTTGGGTGTCAGTCTTGAAGCTCTTCAGTAGTTATTTGTGCCTTCCTGTAGCTAGTTTCTATCCTATTTTTATGATGGTATTCTAGCTCATCCGCAGATATATGCATCTTCCAGAAATTTTATGTTCGGTCTACATGGCTGAAACAATGAGAAATTGCAGGAATGTGCATATCCTCATATTTTAATATCCTATTTTTGTGGTAGGCTTGGGTGGAGGGGTAGATTTGTATTTCTTCCTATGGAATTCCACTGTGTTTGTACGAAAAAGTTCCTCCTCAAGAATCTAGGTGATGGACATCTCCTCGTTATATGTTTGACACCATCTACGGATGGATCGAGGGTCCCATGTCCTTGGGACTTCATCTGGTTCCCTCAGCATAAGAACATATACAAAGTGACCATTCTTGGTCACCCTGTATTGGTTGCAATGTTCTCCGGCAGGGGCCCATGAGTAGGACCCCCATGCAGCTGGGATATATCCACCCACATTGACTTTATATGCCTCCTCTGAGATAAGGGATGTAATTATTGTCACACTCCAAGGATAGTCTCCTGAAACGGTTCAATATGAACACTGGGGCCACCTTGTGCTGGGGTTTCAGTCATGGCTATGTATGCATTTGGAGAGATTTTTTTAGGTTTGAGGGATTTTCTTGAGGCCTCCACTATGGAGAGAGTATAATTTTTTTGATAATATATAATTGGTGTGTTGGATACCCAGTGTAGAATATACTGGGTTGGAGAGGGGGTCCTACTCTTCATTGGGGACTTGACCGCCTGTGGGATCATAGAGGTGCATGTCAACATTGGTCGTCAGGATGCCATTTGGATCGAAGGTTGATCTGCCGAAACCTACCACATATATATATATATATGACATTACAAACAAATAAACCCATCAAAGAAGAATCTCTTGATCATATGCATATTTGATGATTTAGCTTGACCCCCTTCCTTTTTTGTGACGTGAAGGGGATTATGGAAGGTTAAACATCACCTTGGTTGAGGATTCACGTTTGTTTCACCATTTTTGATTGACCCGAGGTGGGAATTTTTGTTTCAAACAAAGGTGATATGTTTGGGTGTGTGGAAAACTGTTTGATGAGAATCATCACTCATTTGTTATGTTAGAGAGTTTCATGTCTCTATTTTTTATTTCATATTGATTCATGTTGTTATCCCTTATGGGTGACTGGATTTACCCCATAGGGACTAGGCAATTTATCCCTTCTGTATTATGAAGGAGGTCCCATAGATAATGGTCATAGAGGGTGATTGCAGGGCTTATGTATTTGTGTCATCAGTCTTTTTAGGATATTATTTACTCAAATGGTCTCCAACAGGTTTATTTGTGGAGCCAGAAACACCCAATGACCATGGTATCCATGATTCATGGACCTTCTTTCAAAAGGTAGGTTCTCATTGGATGAGGATTTGGCCAACAACACTTAAGGACTCCATTGGTCAAGAGGATGGGAGTTCAGGCTCAACACACCCTTTTGGGGGGATTTATTTCCTATTTCGGGACTCTCTTGTCGATTTAAACCATGTTCATATGTTTTCAAATCATTAGTTTATTCCCAATGAGTGTATCCATGGGATACCCCTGGGTTACAGGATCATATTGGATATACATGGATTTGATTCCACAGAGGCAATGTAGACTTAATCCATATAATGAGGCACTATGGATTTTATCGTCATATAGAAGAGATGATAGGTGGTTTGATGTTGGGGTCAGACCCATAATATGGGCTTTCTACATATCATCGGGAGAGGAATCAGAGCCCATGTAGTTTGGTTATCATGAATTACACCTAAGAGTAAGGTCTTTCTAATTTATGGAAACATTTTATTAGTATTGAATTCAGAGGAGAATGTCCCTTGAGCTCAGGCCTCAGATAGGTGTCCTACATATCATAGTTATAGAGGGAATCAGATTTCTCATATTTTGTTTAGATTGAGTCTTACATTTGAGAGGATTCCCATTCTTTGGGGACATAATTGGGTGAAACTTTTGGAAGGGAACCCCTTTGAGATCGGGCCTTCAAGTAGGCATCCTATGTATCCTGGTTGGAATTTGAATCATTTTTCTCATAGTTAGTTTTTAGGTTTCACATATGTCAAATCATCATAGACCTCTAATCCCACATGATTCATGCTTGGTGTGAGAAATAAGAGGTTTTGAAATATTCAATAAGGGAACATATTCTCCCCTCTATTGATTGAAAAGGAGGATAGTGATGGTGGAAGAAGTTGTCACTACAAGTCTTACAAGAGAGGGAAAGGGGATAATTAATCATGAAACCCATACCTATGTTGATATATAGAATATCCACATCTTGGTGATCTATTTGGACATGTCCCAAGTTGAGGTGAAGATGCTGAAGAGTGATACCTCTCACAAAAATCTAATGGATTACCTTGGGAGGAGTACCCTTTTCCAGGTTTTGGGAAAGGGGAAGAGCATAATCCTTGGTCAAAAGGGAAGGAAAGAGTGACCTTTTTACTTATCACTGGAACTCATTGAAGGGAAAATCTAGTAGTTACCCCTAAACATAATAATCGGGAGGTTCACATTGGCATCCTGAAGTCGGTCCTCGGGTTACCTTGGTAATGTAGATGTAGAGACATTCAGAGGGTCCAAACCATTGTGGGTACAACCTTCATCACTCCACTTACCTAAGGTATGTAGATTCAGAAAGGCATGTTAGTGTGCCTAATGATCTCATCATATGGGTCTGGTGTCTTTGGGGGTGGCTTTGGCCTGATGTCGGTGGACTAGTTTGAGAAGGATATATGTAGGGCTAGATGGTGATGGAGGGGCATGACTGGAGCCGAAGGGAAGGACACCTGAAGACACCCCATTCTGTGTAATGTTTTATCATTCAGATTGAGGGTACCCCTCGCATAGAGTAATTCTATGCGGGTGGAGGGGTCACCCGTGCATGGAATCAATACGTGGATGTGGGTATAGACCATTTTTCACCATAGTGGTACGTAGTCCGGGATATGGTTTGCAATGAAACTCTAGGTTCCATCCAAATAATAATGCAGTACGAGGTGTATGGTTTAATTAGCATAGTGATTTTCTATTCACATCACTAAATTAAAGAAGGTTCATGGAGCCTGTGGTTCATGGGAAATTCATCCACAAGGATTTTATGGTTCGTGATGACACCAATTAGGCTCATGTTTCTCCAATTATTATTAATTTCCATATTTTTAACATTCTCGGGTGGTTATACGAATAGAAAATTGATTCGTAGTTTGCACTTCATCAATGATTCAAAACAGAAGTGGTAATCTTCTCTGTGTCTGAATTATTTCTTCCAGACTCTTGGTTCTCCTTATTTCTATCTTCCACCCATCACATTCATCCTTCCCTCATGTGGTCCATTTATATAGTGCTAGGGAAATATTATTTTTGGGAATGTGGAACCATTTTACGAATCCCATGATGATATATATCAACCCATGGAAGACTCACTCAACTAGGTTTTGAGGAGGTTGTGGTTCATTGGAGGTGGTTCGTGGAACCCTACCATATTGCTTCATCTATGAACTGATTAATTCATGGGACGGTATGCAGATATCATTTCTACACTCAATTTCCAAACAACATGGTTTTTAGTGTCCTGGGTTTGATGGCTATCACCCCATGGTCTAGCACCTCATAGGTCCTTTCACATACCAATGGTTCGCAGTTCATATGCCCCACGACCCTTTCTCTATTATGGTTCATGGTCTACTAAAAACTCTTGAAAATTTTTATTTCTTCAAGTTTCTTCTCAAATTTTAAATCCAATTTTCATCCATTTTCTATTTTGGACCTATAATAATGTTTTATTCCTCCTAAAAAGTGCTTGTGATATTATTTACTTCACTTTGTGAAGTTTTCAAGACCTTACAATTGCCCCCATCGGAATGGGGTCATATTGTAATTAATAGGATGCTATTTTGATGTAGAAGAGATCCTAAACTGAGTTGGTTTTTGGTAGAACAGTTAGGTCTGATAGGGGAGACCATACCTATTTATGGGGGCCCAGATCATTTGTCTTTAACCATTTCTCACAGTGAAAAGCGCTCTCAACCTCCTGTCCACTTCCTCTACGTCTGCATACCGACTACTTTGAGATATCCATATTCATGAACAACTCTATAGGATCCATGAACCAAACTCTTCATAGTTTATTCTACCCAAAAACTGTATTTTGGGTTCACTAACTACACTGTGGAATTTATAACTTAATTTCAAACCTCCATGTAAGAGAATGCTACGCGATTTGTATGTTCCTCACATCAAACCTTAAACCGGAGAACTGAACATTAAATGTTGATAAACTATAATAAAAAATTTCAATTTCACATCTTTGACCATATGCATTTCTAGGCCTTGGTTCGTAGTTTCTTCACTCCATGAGCCACATAGTTTTCTAGCTGATGCTCTGTGGGACAATGCCTCATGGGCCTTCCACATACTGAGGTCATATGTGGAAAATGGCTTCCTTGTACCATTTTAGTATGTAGGAAATGGATTATGTGTACCGATTCTAGGAGTAGTATATGAATCCCCATACATACTTTATTTTATTTAAGTCCCTTGGACATTTTTGTGGTTATTATCCAACAATTTTCTCATTGGACTATCATTTTGTGGCCTTTTGGATCATTCTATGCAGATTGTAATGGCTCTTCTATAGAACTTGATGGAGTCAACCAGGACGAGATCATTCATGATTAAGGACACTAAGGACCATCTTTGATCATATATTGTTCCTATGTATAATACCTTAAAATACCTCCTTACACTAGAGCTTATATCTTACCCATTATCCATACAGTTGCCACTATATGGATTTGGTCTCTCTAATGACAATATTTTTCCATTGTATGACTATAATACTCCATTAATTCTTCTGGAATCATTGCAAGGGCGTAATAGATCAAATATTTCTTCAATAAGAGAAATCATAACTACTCCCATTCAAGAGAATGTGCTCACAATAAGAGGGTCAGGGTGGACCCAGAGAAATCATAGTTTTCATAACACTTCCTTGAGACTAGTCACCCAAGAGTACCCATCTATTGTCAAAATTTCCCAAGAAAACCCTAATGGTGGGTGGAGCACCCATTGGGACCTGAATTACATAGGATGATTTTTTGATGACTGGTCCTAGGAATTTTAAGTACTTAAAATCTATATGGAGTCCCAGAATCATTTGGAAGTGGTGTACTTCTACCATGAATCTTGGGTCTCCCAATTTTCAGCTTTATGTATACGTGAAATAAAACCCAAATTGTTGTTCCATTGGTGCTCAAGTACAGATACATTCTATTTATTACACAGTGATGTGGGGATTATCTTATAGAACATCTATTGGATTGGAGGGATCCCCGTTGTTTTAAATAAGTACAATGAGTTCCTTCCCATATACATTACTTAGGATAATGCTAATCGGGTGTCCTTTCTAGGCAAGAGCCTGCTGGTTGTGGCATAGGGATTACTTGGTCAACCCCTCCAAGCTCAATACCTTATTCTATTTGAGGATTAGATAGGATCATTTTTGTAGATGAATGGGACTAGGATGAGGGCCTGCTATTGTTGAAATCATCCAACTTGACAGTCTTGAAAAATTTAAGGTTCATATTATACCACACATGAAGAAGGAGGGTAAACTACCTAGGGATACAATATTTGATTGGACTTTCCACCTGAGCTCAATTTAGAATGTTTATTCACCCTGTTTTTGAGTGGACAGATCTACCCCTTCTGAGATGTATACATTAGGGTCAGAATTAGTACTCTAACGATGGTAGCTATATTGGAAGTGTGTCGACCAATAAATATAGCCATTCCTACTATATTTGACTTTATGAGCTATTTGGGAAGGTACAATAAGGTAATCTTCCACATCGCCTCAGCAGACTGTTTCAATATTTATATGGGTGGATATAAGAAAATTTCCCTAGCTATTAATATTAACATACTTTGAGTGTTCCTCATTCTGGATTTCAAACCACCATTCCTAACATTTTCATTGTTAGTAATATGGACTTAAGCATTAGAAATTTGGCTGGGCTGTTTAATGATGCTTCTCATTTTTCTTTTTCACCATACCCTACCCCTCATGGGTTCGTAAGGGGTGATGGATGTGGTTCTTCAGAGGACTTCTCATATATCATCACGCTTCAAGACAGGATGCTAACTGCTCACATAGATCTAGTGGTTATTTGCAAACCATACATCCCCTTCCAGTATTCTATGAAATTACGATTCCTATAACAGACTATGCTTCTTCCCTCCATTCAGTTGATGGGAGAATTTCATACTGAAATTATTGGCCAATTATGGCATATAATGATGTGGGAAGTTGATACCATGTAGGTCATCATCCCTAACATAACGGGATATACATTTCTATCATTGGAGTATTCCTAACTATGGGTGGACTGTAACCTTGACAGGGTGCTGGGAAGACCAATTCAATGGGTCCAAAAGCCATTAACATTCCTTCTCCCTGTTTTGACAATGATGACCATGCCATCTACTACTCCAACTATGGTGAGAAGATTCTTGATCAGCCATCAGATGCGTCTGGAAGGGGCTTTATCTACATATCCCATATTAATAGGGAGTGATTCAGACTAATCCAACCTATGGATATCATTCATGGCCCTAATGTATTTGGAAAAAGAAAAGTGTCACAAGATATCCCGGAATTTGAGACCAATCCCCCGTGTCTGACTCCAGGGGTCGGACCATCTGTTTTAAGGGAGTTCCCCCTTACTAGGTAACCTATATTAGATCCCTCCTAACTTCCATAATGATTCTTACCATCTATAAACCCATTGCAATGTGGGAGGACCAAGGTCTTGGTGCTGCGAGGAGGCATCCGGAAGTGCAAAAATACGTGTGGCATCATTTATGCACCCTTGCTATGAAAACTCCTCCAGCTAACTTCACCGATGAAAAGAAAAAATTATGGTGATTATTTACCGAATTAGGTTAAGGTGGATTTTATTACCAACATTTATACATCTTATTAACGAGATTATCCTAGCCTAGGAAGATCATTCTTATTGTGATGGAAAAATTTCTAGATTCTATTTTTTCACATCATCAGGTAATGACCATCTGAGATATTTATTAGGAACTTGATCATATAATGGCTAAGGTTGTGAACACTCATGACTTGGTGATCGCCCAAATAGAATAACTATGAGAATTTGAGTCTCATGTGGTAAGGTTGAAGAGTCAACTATATTCCTTGGGTAAAAATTATGATGTTATCTAGTAGAAAGGGTGAGACCTCAAAGATGTTATGGAACACGTACTCTCGATAGTCAAAGATGAGGTGAAAGAAAGAGCTAAAATAGAGGAAACCCTTAAAGGACCATGGTAGTTTCTCAATATTTTTTCTAGAAAGGGTGAGTCGAGCCTCACTATAATTTTACCAAATTTTGATGTACTCACTTTAATTTTATACCATAGATAGACTTGAAACAACATATGTTCCTCTAATTTTTTTTGAACTAATGGAACTATTTCTCCCTTCAATGATTCTTTTATTCCTATATTGACAATCAATCAGAATATACCATATAAATATCATTTTTATCAGGTATTAAGTTAAAATGTGATTGGAAATCGGTAAATCGCAATAATCTAATCAGGTACTAATTTATTCCTTATAAGTGGGACTCAAAGAACATAGTTCGACTATTACTAGGGCTACATGGAAAACCTTATTAACTTTTGTGCCTTTTTCGTTATTTTTGCTTATTTTTTTCCTAATCCTGTTTGGTACGGTCTTAGAGGGTATAACTAAAATTTTTCTTATGCCACCCCTTGAGGGTTTTCAACCTAACATGCTTTATGTATTTTTTTTAATATTTAATTGGTCATAATTTTTTTGTCTCAACCTTACATTGAATAGGTTTAATTAGTTGATACTCAACTTTTATCCAAGGGTTCACTTTGCAGGTTTTCACTCAGGTAAGAAGGCCCTCCCCTTGTGTTCATCTGCTCGGATGGTTTTTGAGGTTTTTGGGTTTTAGGGTTTTTAGGGTTTTAGGATTTTTAGGGTTTTCATAGACTTTAGGGATTTTATATTTTTATGTTTTTAAATTTTTTTAGGGTCTTTTAGGGGTTTTATGATTTTAGGGGGTTTTAGTATTTTTATAGGGTTTATATACTTCTTTGTGCTATTATGGTTTTTATGGTTTTTAGGGGTTTAAAATATTTTTAGGACTTTTAGGTATTTATGGATAATATAGGTTTTTAGTGTTCTTGAGGGGTTTTATAGACTTTTAGGGTATTTAAAACGTTTTTGGTTCCTTGGGGGTTTTATGGTATTTTTGGGATTTTTATGAATTTTTACGGTCTTTCAGGGTTTATTATGGATTTTAGGGTCTATTATGGTTTTTAGGGGTGTTAATGTCTTTTAGGGTTTTTAGGGTATTTATGGTTTATTTTTAGGGTTTGTAGGTTTTTAGAGTTTTTAGGGTTTCTAAATTTTTCTTGGGTTTTAAGGGTTTGGGGGGTTTTATGGATTTTCAGGATTGGGGGGGGGGGTTATGTATTTTTAAGGTTGGGGGTTAGTGTTTTTAGGGGGTTTTAGGGGTTTTAAGGGTTTTAGGGATTTTTTTTGGGTTTTTAGGTGTTTTCAGGGTTTTTTTAGGTATTGGGTATTTTTGGGCTCTAATATGGATTTTTAATATTTTAGTGGTTTCTCGGTTTTTGTTAGGCTTTTTAGGGGTTTTATGATTTTTGTTGTCTTTAAGGATTTTGATGTATTTTCAGGTTTTTAGAGTGTTTATGGGTGTAGGGGACTTTTAGGATATTTTAATAGGTATAGGGTTTTTAGAGTGTTTAGTTATACTTTATGGATTTTTAGGGTTTTTAGGGTTTTTAGGGTTTTCTAGGATTTTTTAATATTTTATTATTTTTAGGGGTGTAGCACCCAAAGCTTCCATAGTACGCTTCCGTTTTAAATAATTAAATACCTTGAGAATTTATGCAACACAAATTTCAAGCACGCCACTACCAATCAAAATAGCCATTTTAAAAAGCAGTTATGAATAGTGTTAACCAAAATTTGAATTTTATATATCCCATATAATTTTAAAATTCATCATTTTTTTCTTAGACATAATATAAGGACAAATTCAATTTCTCAGATAAAAGATGTATTTTTCAAAAAATGTAGTATTTAAACCTTTTAATGGAGAAACTTTTTTAAATCAAATATTTTACACTTAAATATATTCAATTTTATTAAATTAAATAATTCTTTAGAAGAGGGACATAAAAAATTTAGTTTGGATAACTTTTTGGAACTTTTCTAATAACTTTCATATTTTGATGAATACTAAAAATACTAAATTTTAATTGAAAACAACTTTTTAATAATAATAATTTAGTGTTTTTAATTATAAATTTGAGTGGTATTAAAGAATAATTTATTATATTTTTATATTCAATTTTCTTCATTATAACAATTTTTACATTTAAATTGGACATAAACATATTTCAATATTTTGATAGTTTTTACTTCTTAAAAACTATCATTCTGATTTTACAATGGGAATTAATTTTAAATTAATTTTTTCCAATATTGTGTTTTGAATTTGGAAAAATGGATTCCATATTTGTAATCAAGAGGTTCAAATTTTGTAAATAGGTACCTTTTATTTTTGGACATTATGAATAGTAACTTTAGTAATTATTTTCATTTGCCATGGTTAATGGGTAAATCAGATAAATAAGGGTAAAAAATAATATTATAATAACATAAAACAACCCTAAAATGTCCTAATACTATTGGAAGATATATTTCTGACCATGGGAATCCTTGGGTCTATTTTTGGAACCCATGGAGCTACTTGTGTGTGATAAGGGCATGTCATAAGAATTAATTTAAAGTAAAGAGAAATATAACATAAATATGTATCTTTTACTGAAGAAAAAAAATTAATTAGAGTTATACAAGTGAAATTTTTTACTATAAACATTAATTAGAAATATAAAACTATTACCTAATTCACGGTATTTTATTGGTAATTTTTAGACATTGAATAATTAAAATTATTTATGACACAATAATGATGTTGTATTTTCCTTATTAATGAAAGAATCAAATAAATGATATTATAAATATTAAAATAAATATAATTTGAAATTTTTGATGTCATACATGAATTTTATGGATTAAATTTAAATATTAGGGATTATTTAATTCCTTTTGTTCGAATTAATCAAATTTTTATGACTTTAAAAAAATCAATTACTAAAAACTGTCAAAATTGACATAAATAAGTATCAAAAACAAAAACTATTTTATTAAATGATATAAAAATTAAATAAATATAAAATTCACACAAATCTATTATATAATGTTAAATGTTTCATTAATGATCCACTTTTGTTTCTCTTGGCATTTTATTGTAACTAAATTAACCATATAATATAAAAATACAAGAAGACATTGTAAGAGTTAAACTGTTTAACTAAGGTTTAATCCTAAAAGATAAGGTTCATTTCATTAACTAAACTTTTCTATAAATAATTTTATAAGAGGATTTAGACCTATCATCATCTTATCCTCTAAATAAATAAATTTTGAGCTATTAGAAACCAAAAATCATTTTATAATAAATTAATATTTCACGCTTTTCCAAAAGTTCCCATCACCTCTCTTATAAAAGAGAACCTCATATTCTCTTTAAATCCCACCTATAAAGCCTTCTGTTTCATCCAAACCCTACCCCTTTCTCCTCCCAAACTCCCTCACTTAATCATATAGGCCTAACATTGGGAAGAGAGCTATCCTATGTAGCCCTTTTGTTCAAATCAAAAGGAAACACCCAAAGAAGAGGTAATTATTTTATTACCTATTTCAAAATTCTTTCCTTATTCTAATTACAAGTTCCCTATTGTTTCCATAATAAAATATTAAATACAGTACCTTACACATTCTTAGATGTTATTATAATTATGGTATAACCATATTCGCCCATTTACCTGTCCTACAGAAAATAATATCACTATGTGTTCGTACGTACGGCTTACTGTTTCCACGTCGTGGTGTAAATTTCTTTTCATGTACACATTATTTATATAGGTATAAAAATTAATATAATGGATTTAAATAGTGAATTTTACATGCTATTGTTACTTTAAAATTCATATTTCATTCAATTCCATACCATTTATCCATTAATGAAATGATATTATCGCTCATGCATACATACAGCTTACCGTCTCTACGACGCAATGAGACTCATCTTCCATGTCCGACATCCAAGAGTGATTATAAAAATAAATATTATTAATAAGTATGAAATATATGGAATAATAATTCTATTGGGATTATATATATATATATACATATATATCATTCACTTACTTCTATACGATAAGAAAATGGAAACAGCGTTCTTGCGTACGTACGACCTACCGTCTCCATGAAAAGTGTATTCCATTTCATATATCAATATATTATATATATATATATGATATATCAAAAATATTATATATTCTGGATGTATGTAAATCATGATCTATGTAATATGATCAAGATTGACAAGTCAAAATACATATAATAAACAAAGCGATTATTACCCACAATGTTGCATTGACATGGAATTGTTGATAAATGGGTAATATAATGTCATAAAAAAAATATATATCATAAATACTATTATGAATATAATATAAGTTAATAATATGCTTAAAAAATTATACAGGAGTTTCAAACACGTAGGAAGAGTATTAGACCTAAGGTAAGGGTTAATTCTTCAATCTCATTATTATCTGATATTGATTATGTATAAGTATTTTCGGGGGAAAATTTATCATCTATGTCCTTGTTTCATAGAAATGTTTTCAAAAAGAATATTTTATGGTTTTATGGAAGGTAATCTTAAACTAGATCATCATTCTAAATGTTTCAATGATTTATTTTAAAAAATCTTTAAAATTAATGTCCATGTTTTCCAAATGATTTTAAAGATTTATTTATATGATAAAGATTGTTTTAAAATGATAATTCCATTCAAAATTTTCAAAGTGGTATGTGAAATTTTAATTCATAAATATATTTGAAATGAATACCTTTTTAAATTGTTTAACTTTAAAATTATTTCAAGAAAGAAAGGGATATTTCTCTTAAAGAGTTTTGTTGATTATTTTCATCAAAGTCAACATCCTTTATTGGGTACTATTCTTGATTGAGGTTAATTAATTATAAAACAATATTCCATATTTTATTGAATGAGTAATGATATTTTTGACCATGGATGTGCTATGTTTATAAAATTCATGGTTTATGGTTAAAATTTTAACGTTTTGTATGATAGTTTTAATATGAATGTTTATGTTATGTTTCACTCTTTTCATATGAGGAATGCATTGGACCAAGTAAGTGATGGGCGGGGACTGCTATAGCCCCTCGATGCATTAGTAGGTCTCATGATACAAACTAGTGTCTTGGAACAAGGACTTGAAAAAACATTTGTGAATGGTCTTGGAATAAGGATTTTACATAGTGGTTATGATGTCTGACATTTTTCATTCCATCGTTAGAAGATTAGTTATTACATGTGATTATTCGATTAGTATAATATCCATGTGCATGTTTATATGGTAATGTTTGATTTGTGTTTTTCCATATTATTTTCATGTTTATGTTTAAAAATTATTCAATTTTTATTATACATCTTTCATTAAAAGCTAATAGCTTCCACTAAATTATTTACCCTTACTAAGCATCAGAGATCACCCCTTTTTATGTTTTATTTTCCCAGGATGCCAAGTAGTGTATTATGATTGATATACAAGGTTAATCATGGAGAATAATGGAGTTTTCAAAGCATTATTAATGCTATGTTTTATGTTATAAAGTATAATGTAACATTCATGTATGTAATCTATTTTTAAATACTACTAAACTGATCGGTCCTTTGGGACATGATTCCTTATGATCATGCCAATGTATTAAAATAATACACCAGCTTTGGGCTTCTGGGTTTGGGGAGTTATAGTTAGTATAAGAGGATGTTTAGAAACAACCTTGGAAATAGATTTAGAAAACATAGATTAGGGATTATAACCCTGGGATAGAATTTATGGATAAGTATTGAAGAAAATCCAAGCATTTTAAAATAGAGATCATGTGGGTATTCCAAGAAAATACATCCATGTCTATATACTACAAGTGGAAGTGATTATGGAACAGATGTACCTAGGGGTGAAAACTCTGACAAGTTGTTCCGAACATGACTCGGGTTAACCTGGTACACGAAAATAGGCCTTATTGTGCACTAGGTTTTACACTCCTAGGGGATATGCTTAGGATAATTCATATTTTCATTAAAACCCATTATGAAGGATTTATTAGTAAATATGTCATCAAATGAACCATATTTATGATTATGGATTACATATGCACAAAATTTCCAATTTATGTTAAGTATTTTACTAGTTTGGAATTATTAATTATGATTTATAACCTAATCTAGTGCATTCCATTATTTAGAAATCGTGTCTAGTTGAAGAAATGGAAATCGTATCAATGTATGTAATACATGTAGGGATTTATCTCCTATATAATATAATGATAGTGGTCCTAGTGAAACAATTGGTACTAAATATCTTATAACCATACCAGGACAGATAAATCAAGATATGGATAATAACCTTACCTGTATGGAGCATCCTGATCCACAACATAGAGGATCAATGTTAGACTGCTTTAGGAGAAAAAAACCTCCAAAATTAAATGGTACTAAAAATACTTTTGTAGTTGAGTAGTGGATAATTTCCATAGAGAAAATATTTCATTCTGTGGGGAGTAATTGTAATGACCTGCATTTTGAACTGGACTATAACCAGAAGGAATTTAAACTTTTTCAATTACCGAACCAGTAAAATTTATGATCGGGATTCAGAATGAGATTTCTAAGGTTCGGACCCTTATTTTTAATGTTTTTGGACATGGGATAATGCCCGTTAACTTTCTTGAGTGTCTTGAGGGGTTCTGGGATTGACGGACCCGAAGGCAGCTGGATTTTAAAGGCCAGCAGAAGGAGTACGGTGGGTGAATGGTATCCCAAACTGTGTGGCCCAAACCATGTGACTTAAATCCGGGAGACAGAGTAGTCTTCATGGCCAGCGCACGGTTTCCCGAACAGTGTGGCTAGCTCGTGCGTGGTGCCCTGGGTGTCCAGTGGGGTGCCACATGGTTCGCGCACGGTTTGGAAAACCGTGTGCCGTACTGTGTTTGGGTTTTTAAAATATTTTAAATTAAATTAAAAATAAATGAAAATAAAAATAAAATCCTAAACTAAAATAAGGGCTCTCCCCTCTCCTCTCGGCCAGACCTACATGAACCACCTCCCTGGAGCTGCCTGTCTCGCGCAAGCACCCCCTCTCGGCCGCACATCATTCATCCTCCATTCATGGCGATTTCACCATCAAATCTCCATGGTAAGACTCCTCCCTCCTTCCTCCTCCATTATTGGCCGATTTTAGGGCTTCCCTTGCCCTATTTTTGGTTCATATGAATCTCCCTAGGTTTAGGGTTGTGTTGATTTTGGTTTCTTTCTTATTCCTCTTATTCTAGGGTGGTGTGGAAGGTCTCTTGGGACCCTTTAAGGCTTGGTCCGAGGTCTGCCGCCAAAGGCGTTGCGGATTGTGGTGGTTTCAGTATGCCGCGTTGATTTCGAGGTAAAGGTTTTATCCGTGGCTTGTTTTCGCTGCTTTTAAATTAATGCCTTAGTTATTCTAAAGGGTCCTGGTATATTTTGCTTAGAGAGTTGGCGGATTCAGGTTGGATTCACTTTGTTGGAGCTTAGGAGGCTCACCTGTGTAGGCATAAGTATGTAGTTATATGTATGTGGGTTTCCCTGGTATGTGTATACTCATGCATGGAAGTGACTATGCATGTCTGGGGCTAGGTGTGCCCAAGTACATGTATAAAAGTGTCTGAACAGGTGAGCGGAGATAGGCTTATGTGTATATTCATATGTGTAAGGATCCTCTTGTGCACTCTCATGGCCATGCGGGCATGTGCATAGAGGACAGGTGTCCTTATACGTATGCGAAATCACATATTCCTTGTGGGGGAGCAGCATCGGCTCTTTGTTAGAAAGCGTCAAGAGCTAGAGTGGATGGATGGATCCACCTTGAAGTAGGGTCCCTCTCCTTTCCCTTTAATTTGAAGTAAAGTAGTAAATAGTTATTTCTGCACGGTCTTAGTATTTGAATTCTGCAAGTTAGTCTTGAATAAATTCTTCTGTGAAAACAATGTGAATTGCAGGAATAAGATTAAAATGGTTGCCAACTAACTAAACTCACGATTTAATAATAAAACCCCTCAATCATAGGTGCACTGTCTTCATGATAAAAGTAAGAAGTAGATTTATATGCTTGCCTGCAACGTTCTTGTTATGATTTGTTGATAATTGATGATGTCATGTTTCCTATGAATTGTACCAAATGGTTAAAGAATGACAGTTGTGTTCTTTTGATGAAATGGTTAAACTTGAAAGAAATGGATTCAGGTGGTAAGCCCATGCCTTAGGATAATGGAATAAGCATGGCTCATGTTAATGGTATGGATCTAGTGAATAGGACTTACCTAAGAGGGGTAGTCCATAACACCTCTTTATGCTTTGTAAATCCCTATATGTCTTTGAAATGACATAAAAGGGATGAAGTATTAATTGGGGGTTTGCCAATACCGTACATGCATGGGTTGACTCATGTACCTTATATCAATGTGATGAATATGTTAATGTCTTCATATGGATGCTTAAGAGGAGTTTCCTTAAGTATAAATGTGATGAATATGATAAATGATGTGATAATGGTACTTGAGATGGTTTTCCTTAAGTATATTTGTATGAACGTGATTATAATCATTTACGTGGATATGAGCTATATTATTTATTGTGATTGTGATATGACTTTTGAATACTTGTGAGGTAATTCCATAAGCAGTATACTATAGACATGCTTGTTTTGTGAGTGTGCACATGCTGATGAAACATAAAGAAGTATAATAAAGGTGAGCACATGCTGAGGTCACCTAGTGATAAATACATGTCTAGGTGAGAGGCAGTTATACCCCATGCCAAAGTAATTAATGTGATGGAAGGGAGGCATTCTTATCCCTTTCCAGTGGAAGTCTATTGATGAATACATGTCGGGAAGGGAGGCATTCTTTTCCCTTGCCAGCTGACCTCTATTGATGAAAATGACGGATGGGAGGCAGTTATACCCCATATCGGTTGAATGAATGTGATGGAAGGGAGGCATTCTTACCCCTTACTAGAATCTTTTTAGGGGAGAGAGGCATTCTTACCTTGTGCCCGCTAATCTCGATTGATGGAAGGGAGGAATTCTTACCCCTTGCCAGTTAACCTATAGGGACGAGGGGCATTCCTACCTTTTGACGATTTTTCTTTTTAATGGGTGTGAGGCATTCTTACCCCATGCCATCTATGATCTTAATGAATTTATATATATATGTGGAGACATGATCAGGTTACATTATCACCAATGAGCTGAAGTTGGTATAACCGTTAGGTGTCCCTTGGGAACCTGGACGGGTGTTATTTACTTATGTAATACTGCATACTTATTTCTCCATACGTGCTTACTATTTAATTATTATACACCATTTGGATTGGGTTTGACACCGGTGGTGCTGGCCTACTAATATTTATATCTCACACCCTACTCGAGGCGCCATTGCACTAGGGTACCCGAGTAGACCTTCTTGCTTGCAGGACCTAGGTTGTGTGTTATATTGTTTGTACCTGAGGAGTTAGGAGAAAAGGACCAAGCGGGAGCTTGGGATGCTTAGGGGATTACTGTCAGGCTTTGTTGTCCTTTCTTTTTGAATTGTTGTAAATCTTGTTGTATTGATTCCCGCTTTCATAACTGTACTGCCATCTGTACATGCATGAATTGTGAACTGGCGTTTGCCGCCTTTTATAAAATGGTTATTACCTATCTTTTTCTTCTACCTTTCAATTCTTTACTGCTTCCATTATTGAATATCATTTACTCTGATAATACTGCTGTGTTACTCAGATATGAGGGTATAATCTCCCCACTATCACCTCCTGAGACCCTCGTTGCTAGTCCGCAGTCTCTGGCATATGGGGAGACGCGATTGAGGCCATTGACCTACCGGTCTAGCCACCAGTTCGATAGTAAGCTGGGCCGGGACATTACAAAGTGGTATCAGAGGAGTTTCTTTTTCTGGTTTGTTTTACAACTTAGTGACAATAGACATGGATAGGAAGGAGATGGAATTTGGTAATAAGTTGTTCTCGAGAGTAGCTTACCCGTGTACAGGGAAAAACCAAATTTCCTTGAATAAAATTGTTATTTTAATGATTTTGATTATTACGGTTGATTTGATTTCACCATTGGGTGATGCACATGGTTTTTGTTGATACTGTTGATGCAATTGTGGGTTCCTTTTCTTTTTCAACATGATGATACAAGGGTTTTCTATTTCATGCATCATATAGGCACTTTGTTAGAAATCACATGAAAAGTATTATTCCATGCCATCTAGGATGCATTAGTTGATTCCTCCTGTTGTGATAGGTGTTTTGGTAGTTATTCCATGCTTCTGTGATATATCATGTTTCTATGTTACTACATTGATAACATGTTAGGTTCAGTTAATATAAAATTGGTTGCTTTGACCAAAGTAAATGATTATAATTACGATAACAGCCAATTTTCACTTGTAAGGTATATGGGTGCCTTATGGATGGGAAAGGGTAACCTGTGTAATCAGATTTCTGAAAAAGGGATGATAAAGTTTAAATTGTAAAGTGAATTGAAATTGGTTTTGAATGAATGGATCCAAATGCCAAATTGTAAATTTTATGGGAACTTTACAGGTTGGTAGGTGGCCACTCGTATGACTGGATGATTGTTTTGAGCATGTTAAATTCTGAAATGTGTTATGTTTTGTCTGTTGGGAGCCAAATTTTCAACCCATGGAGTGTATGGGCACTTCATGAGTTGGGAACTGGAAACCCATAATAAATAAAATGGAAGGATGTTTTGTGAATTGCTTGTGTGTGTAAAAGTTTTTTGATTTTGAACTAGAGTTTTTTTGGTTCGTTGGGACCCTCGTAGGTCGCCGTAATGGTTTAGAAGGATTTTATTTGGATGAATTTCTTGAAAAGAGACGAGATGTATGATAAATGTTAAATGGTTAAAAGGAAGTTTATGAAAAATTTCCTGCTTTTCTTTGAGTTGTTTGTTAAAAAAATGATCAAGTGCCTAGTGTTTTTTGGTTTTGAATGGTCACTTGAAGTTTTGAATTGAGTAATTTAAATGATTAAAGAATAAATGTGATTAAATATAATGGGTTTGGAAAAGGAACCTGTAGTGGTGTCCTATGTTTGAAACCCTGTGTGAGGGTATCTGAGTTTCCCTTTGAGTGACTTGTAATGAAACCTTAGTTGTTTTCCATAGGCTGCTTTATTTTTAGCATTGACGTTAAATATTTGGTTTTTGAGCTGGTGACTTTTTTTGGGATTGACCAAATGCTTGGGTCGACGTTTGTTTTTCATAAGGGGCTATCCTGTGGTAGGTAGTGCCCTTGGTACTATTGTGACTTGTTTGTATAGATAGTTTTATAATTTTTGGTATTGTTCAGGTGTTGTTGACCCTTGTAGGACTTCCAGTTTCCAATAAAACCCTGTTCGGATGGGTGGTCATGTTTCTGTTGACCTGGTTATGGGCATGAGAATCAGGTAATGCTCTGTATCAGTTTTTTAGACATGCCTTAGGCATGGTCGGTTACTTGTTGGTCGTTTGACATTTTCTTCTTCCTCAGTGATGACAACTTGGTATGTCATCATCCATGTTCATGGTCATAGGGGTAATACAATGTTGGGCTAAATCTCTTGTTCTGCTGAGTACGGTCTTGGTTCATCTCTATGGTAGAGTGACTTGAGCGTTTGAGAATCAAGTTTTCCCATTGCTCAGGATGATTTTCCGAAGAATCAGGTGGTTGACACACCGGTGTTGTTTTTTTGGTTTCATTGTACATTTTGACTTGGTGATCATGGATTGGAGGAGAAAAACACGTCTGTTTAAGTGGTTATGAACCAGTTCACTTTGGATAAACTGTTCTTTTTTTCTTTTGATGACTGGCATTTCTAAGGTGGGAAGCACCGTGCTGGATTAGTAAAGCGTGTCCTTCCGGGTAGAAGGAACACGCCAAGAAGGACCATTTTGGAGATGGTTGGGTTTTCCTCGAATGCCTTTGGGTTTTGGTGGTAAGGTTGACAGATGGAATGCCTCAGATGGAGAAAGGCATTGTGATTGGTTTGAGATCTCTGTGTGTCGGCAGGTGAAGTTGAGTTTCTTCTTTAGAGTCGCCCAAGGGTGGTTTGACTGTTCTCCTTTCCAGTTTTTGGGTATAACTAACTGGAATCCTTTTAAAATCCTCTTAGTGTACTCGGTTATGTGACGAGCATGTCCCTTATCTTGTTTTCTTCCAGGATGCACTAAGAGAGTGTCGGTGTTACACTGCACTAATGTTTAAAATCAGTTGAGCCCGTTTGGTTGTTCTCTTTTGGCGTTTCATGTGGGATGCGTGGTTAACATTGTGGTTTGATCATAGGGACGTCATCTCAAGTTGGGTATGAGCTTCGGTTAACGTCCTCATGGTAAATGCGTGATGCCTCAGAAAATGGCGTCGTAGTTCAGCTTATAAAATGTCGACCATCTAAGACAATCATCTTCTTGAATAGTTAGCTAGAGTGGCTTGACTCTTTTTCACTTAGGTTTTGAAGTCAATGGGGAATTGACCGTTTGATCATTTCAAAATCAGTCTATGTGCGTCATTGGAACGCTTGTGCGTTCTTTTGAAAGACAATTCCAAATGTGGTGGAGCTTTGGTTTGAGTTTTGACTGCTTTACATTAAAAATATAAGGTGGGAAGTACCTTTTATTGGTTTCTTGGCAAGATGATGATGAGATTGTGTCTTTGGTATGTGAAGGTTGGGTAAGATTCCTCTTGGTGTTTTGATTGGAAAACGAGTGTTGTCTTAGGTGTTGATGGCTTAAGTGCTGTGTTCTTAAGTGGACGTTCATTGGTGTGTGGGACATTTGGAAACGTAAAGAGATCATTTGAAAGAAGCTACACGACCCTTGTAGGTTGTGTGATGTGTACATTGTTCCCAAAGGATTCTCAGGGACGAGAAGTTATAATGTGGGAAGGTTGTAATGACCTACATTTTGAACCGGACTAAAACCCAAAAGAATTTGAACTTTTTCAATTACTGAACTGGTCGAATTTATGATCGGTCTTCAGAATGAGATTTCAATGGTTTGGAGCCTTCTTTTTAATGTTTTTGGACATGGGTGAATGCCCGTTCAGTTTCCAGAGTGTCTTGAGGGGTTCTGGGAGTGACGTACCTGAAGGCAGTGAGTTTTTAAAGGTCAGCAGAAGGTGCATGGTGGGTGCACGGTTTCCCAAACTGTGTGGCCCAAACTATGCAACTTAAATCAAGGATACAGAGGAGTCTGCATGGCTGGCGCATGGTTTCCCAAGACATGTGTCTAGATTGTGCGTGGTGCCCTAGGTGTCCAGTGGGGTGTCACACGGTTTTTCCACGATTTGGAAAGTCGTGCGGGATAAACCATGTGTCGTACCATGTTTGGGGTTTTAAAATATGTAAAATGAAATTACAAATAAAAGAAAATAAAAATGAAAACCTAAACTAAAATAAGGGCTCTCCCCTCTCCTCTCAGCCAGACCCGCATGAACCCCCTCCCTGGAGCTGTTGGCATCGCGCGAGCCCCCCCTCTTGGCCGCACCTCATTCATCCTCCATTCTTGGTGATTTATCCTTCAAATCTACATGGTAAGTCTCCTACCTCCTTCCTCCTCCATTATTGGCTGATTTTAGGGCTTCCCTTACCCTATTTTTGGTTCATTCGAATCTCCCTAGGTTTAGGGTTGTGTTGATTTCGGTTTATTTCTTATTCCTCTTGTTCTAGGGTGGTGCAGAAGGTCCTTTGGGACCCTTTAAGGCATGGTTCGAGGTCCTCCACCAAAGGCGTAGTAGATTATGGTGGTTTTAGTCCGCCGGGTTGATTCCGAGGTAAGGGTTTTACTCGTGGCTTGTTTTCACAACTTTTAAATTAATGCTTTAGTTGTTCTAAATGGTCCTGGTATATTTTTCTTAGATCGTTGGCGAGTTCAGGTTGGATTCTCTTTTCTAGAGCTTAGGCAGCTCGCCTATGTAGTCATATGTACATAGTTATATGTTTTTGGGTTCCCCCGATATGTATATACTCATGCATGGCAATGATTGTGCATGTCTAGGGCTAGGTGTGCCCATGTACATATATAAAAGTGTCTCCACTGGTGAGCGGAGACAGGCTTATGTGTATATTCAGATGTGTAAGGATCCTCTAGTGCACACTCATGGCCATGCGGGCGTGTGCATAGAGGCTAGGTGTCCTTATACGAATGGGAAATCTCATATGCCTAGTGGGGGAGCAGTAGCAGCTCTTAGTTAGAAAGCGTCAAGAGCTGGAGTGGACGGATGGATCCACCTTGAGGTAGGGTCCCTCTCCTTTCCCTTTAATATAAAGTAAAGTAGTAAAGTGTTATTTCTGCACGGTCTTAGTATATTAATTCTACAAGTTAGCCTCAAATAAATGCTTCTATGAAAACAGTGTGAATTGCAGGAATAAGATAAAAATGGTTTCCTGCTAACTAAACTCTTGATTTAATAATAAAACCCCTCAATAAGAGGTGCATTGTCTTCAAGATAAAAGTAGGATGTAGATTCTTATTCTTGCCTGCTAAATTATTTTTATGCTTTGGTGATAATTGATGATGTCATGTTTCCTCTGAATTGTAGAAAATGGTAAAATCAGGAAAATTGTGCTCTTTTAATGAAATAGTTAAACTTGAATCAAATGGATTAGGGTGGTAAGACCATTCCTTAGGATAATGGAATAAGCATGGCTCATGTTAATGGAATTGATCTAGTGAATGGGACTTACCTAGGAGGGGTAGTCCATAATACCTCTTTATGATTTTTAAATCCCAATATGCCTTTGAAATGATTTAAAAGGAATGAAGAATTAATTGAGGGTTATCCAATACCATACATGCGTGGGTTGCCTCATGTACCTTATATCAATGTGATGAATATTTTAATGTCTTGATATAGATACTTAAGAGGGGTTGCCTTAAGTATAAATGTGATAAATATGACAAATGATGTGATAATGATACTTGAGATGGTTTGACTTAAGTATATTTGTATGAACGTGATTATAACCATTTATGTGGATATGGGATATATGATTGATTGTGATTGTGATATGACTTTTGAATTCTTATGAGGTAAAGCCATAAGTAGTATACTATAGACATGCTTGTTTTGTGAGTGTGCACATGGTGATGCCACATAATGAAGTATAATAGAGGTGAGCACATGCTGAGGCCACATAGTGATAAATACGTGTTTGGGTGGGAGGCAGTTATACCCCATGCCAGAGTAATGAATGTGATGGAAGGGAGGCATTCTTACGCCTTTCCAGTGGAAGTCTATTGATGAATACATGTCTGGAAGGGAGGCATTCTTTCCCCTCTATAGCTAACCTCTATTGATGAACATGATGGATGTGAGGCAGTTATACCCCATGTCGGTTGAATGAATGTGATGGAAGGGAGGAATTATTACCCCTTACAAGTATCTTTTTAGGGACGAGAGGTATTCTTACCTCGTGCCTGCTAATCTCGATTGATGGAATGGAGGCATTCTTACCCCTTTCCAGTTGACCTATAGGGAAGAGAGGCATTCCTACCTCATGCCACTTTTTCTTATTAATGGGTTGGGGAATTCTTACCCTAAGCCATCTATGATATAAATTCATTTATATATATATATGGAAACATGATCATGTTAGTTTACCAACAACGAGCCGAAGCTGGTATAACCGTCAGGTGTCCCTTGGGAACCTGGATGGGTGTTATTTACTTATGTAATTTTGCTTACTTATTTCTCCATACTTTCTCATTGTTTAATAACTATACACAGTCTAGATTGGGTTTGACACCGATGGTGCTAGCCTACGGAGATTTATGTCTCACACCCTACTTGGGCCTCCATTGCACTGTGGTACCCAAGTATACCTTCTTGTTTGCAGGACCTAGGTTGTGTGCTGTGTTGTTTTTACATGAGGAGTTAGGAGTAAAGGACCAAGCGGGATCTTGGGAAGCTCTAGGGATCACCGTCGGTCTTTTCTATCCATTCATTTTGTATTGTTGTAAAGCATGTTGTATTGATTCTTTATTTCATAATTGTACCATCATCTGTACATGCATTCATTGTAAACTGCCATTTTCCACCTTTTATAAAATTGTTATTACCTATCTTTTGCTTCTACCTTTCAATTGTTTAGTGCTTCCATTTTTTAATATCATTTAATCTGATAATACCGTTGTGTTACTCTGGTACGAGGGTATAGTCTCCCCACTATCACCTCTCGAGACCCTCACTTCTATTTGACAACCTCTATTATTTGGGGATACACGCTTGAGGCCATGTGACCTATCGGTCCAGCCACCGGTTCAATGGTAAGCTGGGCCGGGACGTCACAGTAATTTAAGGGAAAAGTTGTTATGGAAGTCCATCATCTTGTAGGATATGTAGATCCATGGTGGTAAATGATTCAAAACACAAAAGATGATGAAGAAGTAGGAAATATAGAACGGAGGGAGTTTAAAGAACTTTTCCAAGAGAAAAACTTTCTTCGTGAACAAAGGGCTGGTATGGAGATGCAATTTATCAGTTTGAGACAAAAAGAAGATGATAATTTTGCAATGTATTTGGCTAAATGATGAAACTCTATATATCAATTATGTATTCTCTTATTCTATGAAGAAAACTAATTCTACAACACTAGGTAAAGGATCATAAGACGAAAAATGTTTTCCTCATACTTTCTTTTGTGATGAATCAAATGGTCCCTTAGATCGTCACATATTTATTGATTTTAGATTGCTAACATTCTACTAATGAAATTCTCTATCACTATCCATCATAACTTGATGGTTAGTTTTCTCTTACACATCTATGTTTTCCTACATAGAATAGTAGTATGTTTTATTTTTAGTAACCTTCATACTTACCTTTATTTATTTTAAAATAGAGGCCTCATTAATCCATTTTTCGATGTGAGATTTCAACTAACATATTTTCAAAAGTAACATCTATAGTTTTCAATCCCAAGATTAAATTTTTAGGTTGAAATTTATTGAAATAGGAGATAATGTAACACCCCAAGCATCTACATTATGCTTCCTTTCTAAATAATTCAATATCGTGTGATGTACGCAACACAGAGTTCAAGCGCAACACGACCAATCAAACTAGCCTTTTAAAAAGAGTTTAGGAATAATATTAACCACATATTTAATTTTATATATCCCATATAATTTTAACATTCATATTTTGTGTTTCTTATACATAATAATAGGATAAATTAAATTTCTCAGATTAAAGAATTATTTTTCCAAAAAATGCATTTTCTCCACATTTTAATGGACAACATTTTTTCAATCCAATATTTGAAACTTTTATATATTAAATTTTATAAAATTAAATTATTCTTCAAAATAGGGATATAAAAATTTATTTTATATAAATTTTTGTTACTTTTTTGATAACTTTCAAATTTTGATGAATAGTGAAAAAAACTAAATTTTAATTGAAAACAACTTTATTAATCAACATTTTTTATAGTGTTAAATTATACATTTGAGTGGTTTTAAAGTATAATTAGATTATATTTTTATCATTTAATATAATTTATGTAATTATAAGTATTTTTTCATTTAAATTGGACATAAACACATATCAATCTTTTGATAATTTTTACTTCTTAAAAACCAACTTTCTAGTTTGGACAATGTGGATTAATTTTAAATTAATTTATGCCAATTATGTGTTTTGAATTCAAAAAAATGGATTCAATATTTGGAATCATATGTTCCAAATTGTGTAAATAGGTACGTTTTACTTTTTGGAAATTATGAATAGTAACTTCAGTAATTATTTTTATTTACCATGGTTAAAGGGTAAATATTGTAAATAAGGGTTACAAATAATATTATAATAATATAAAACTACCCTAATACATGTCATAATCCTATTTTCTGAGATATTTCTGACTAGGGTCTTCCTTGGGTGGATTTTGGAACCCCATAGATCCCCTTAGGTGTGATAATGACATGTTATAAGAATTAATTTTGAGTAAAGAGAAATATAACATAATGACATATATTTTAATAAAACAATTTTAATTAGAGTTATATAAGTTGTATTTTCAACTATAAATATTAATTAGAAATATAACACTATTTACTACGTCATTATATTTTATTTTCAATTTTTAGACAATAAATATGTAATCTTATTTTTTGATATTATAATGATGCAGACTTTTCCTTATTAATGAAAAATCAAACAAATGATGTTATAAATATTAAAATAAATATAATTTAATGTTTTTTGATTATATAAACTAATTTTATGGATTAAAAAAACATATTTGGGAGGATTGAATGCCTTTAGTTCTATGTAATAATGTTTTTATGACTTTAAAAAAATTACTAAATAGTGTCAAAATTAACATAAATTATTTTTTAAAACAAATAATATTTTATTAAATGATATAAAACTCCTAAAAATACAAGATTCATCCAAATTACTTATATAATTTTAAAAAAATTAATTATCCACTTTAGGTTCAATTGTATTTTTATTAAAACACAATTAAACCTATAGTATACAAATACAAGAAGACAAGGAAAGAGTTAAATGGTTTAACTAATGGTTAACCCCCAAACATAAGGTTATTTTCATGAAATAAACATGTATAAAAATAATTTTCTTAGTGTAGTTAAACCTATACTGATATTATCCTAGAAATAAATCTATTTATATCTATTAGAAACTGAAAATCATTTTATAATAAATTACTATTTCAAGATTTTCTTAACGTGTCCCTCACCTCTCTTATAAAAGGGAACCTCCCTTTATCATTAACTACCACCTATAATGCCTTTTGGTTCGGACTATCCCTAACTATTTCTCATCCCAACCTATCTCAATTAATCCTATTGGACTATATTTGGGCAGATATCCATCCTAAGTATCCCTTTTGTTGAAATCAAAAGGAAACACCCAGAGAAGAGATAATTGTTTTATCACATCTTTCAAAGTTATTTTATTCTTATATTTTCTATTTCTCTATTATTACATACTAAAATAATAAATTCACTACCTTACACATGATGAGGTGTTATTATAATTATGGGACAACCATATTCCTCCATTTACCCATCCTATGAAAAACAATATCACCATGTGTGCGTACGTACAGCTTACCGTCTCCACACCATGGTGTAATTTTTTTTCATGTAAAATTTATTTATATGGGTATAACTAAGAATATAATGGATTTAAATAATAAATATTATATTATATTGTTTCATTAAAAGTCATATTCCATTCAATTTCATACCATTTAACCATTAAAGAAATGATATTGTCGCTCATGTTTAAGTGTGAATTATTGTCTCCATGACGTAAAGAGACTCATATTCAATGTTCACCATACAAGAATGATTATAAGTAAAAATATTAGTAATAAGTATGAAATATATGGAATAATAATTACACTAGTATTATATATATACATATATTCCATTCACTTACTTCCATACGATAAGAAAACAGACACAACGTTCTTGCGTATGTACAGCCTATTGTCTCCATGAATGGAGTATTCCATTTCATATATCTATCTGTTATATATTTGTGTGTGTGTGTGTTTGTGTGTGATATAGAAATCATACTAGGCATTCTTGAAGTAATTAAACCATTATGTAAGTAATATGATCAAGAATAACTAGTCAAAACAAATACGATAAACAAAGCGGTTATTACCTAAAATGTTGCATTAACATGGAATTGTTAATAAATGGGTAATATAAAGTCATAAAATAATACTATATATAATAATAATAATTATTATTATTATTATTATTATGTATGTTAATAATACACTTAAAAATATTATACATGAGTTTCGGAAATGGACGAAGAGTATCAGACCTAAGGTAAGTGTCAATTCATCAATCTCATTGTTATCTAATATTGTTTATATATATGTATTTACAAAGACATATTTATCATCCATGTACATGTTTCATAAAAATGTTCTCAAAAGTAATATTTTAATGTTTTATAGAAGGTAATATTTAACTATATCATCATTTTAAATGTTTTAATAATTTATTTTTTTAAATCTTTAAATTTAATGTCTGTGTTTCCAAAATTATTTTAAGGATTTACTTATATAGACATGATTGTTTTAAAATTTTAATTCCATTAAAATGTTTCAATGTGGTATGGAACACATTGATTCATAAATCACTTTTAAATGGCTAGCTTTATAAATTGGGTGACCTTTGAATGATTTCAAGAAAAAAGAATACTTCTCTCAAAGAGTTTTACAAATTATTTTCATCTTAGTCAACATCCTTTATAGGATATTATTATTGATTGAAGTTGATTTATTATAAAACAATCTTCTATATTTTGTTGAATGAGTTTTGATATGTTTTACTTTGAATGTGTATTTTTATACCATTCATGGTTTATGGTTAATGTATTAACATTTCATATGATAGTTTCAATACGAATGTTTATGTTATGTTTCACCCTTTTCTTATGTGGAATGCATTGGACTTAGTTAGTGAAGGGTGGGGCCCACTATAAACCCTTGATAAATTGGTAAGTCTTATGAGACAAACTGGTTTCCTGGCACAAGGCCTTGACAGAAAATTTGTGAATGTTCTTAGCATAAGGCCTTGACATAGTGGTTATGATGTCCGACATTATACATTCTCTCATTATGATATTAGTTATTACATGTGATTATTCAATTCATATAATATCCATGTGAATGTTAATATGGTTATGTTTGATTTATTTCTTCCATATTATGTTCATGTTTATGTTTAAAAACGATTATTTTTTATTATACATCATTACTTAAAAGTTTATATCTTCCACTTAATTATTTACCCTTAATAAGAATCTTAGATCACCCATTTCTCATGTTTTATTTTCCTTGGATTCCAAGAATTGTATTATGATTGATATGCAGGGTTAAGTAAGGGGAATAATGGCATTCTCAAAGGATTATGTATGATGTGTTTTATGTTATAAAGTGTAATGCAATATTCATGTATGCAATCTATTTTCCAATATTTCTAAACAGATCGGTTTTTTGGGACTTAATTCTTTGTTATCATGCCAATGTATTAAGATAATGCACCAGCTCTAAGCTTTTGGGGTTGGGTTTTTTTTTGTTTTTGTTGTGTTTTTATTGTTTTTGGTATTTTAGGGGTTTTAGTTGATTTTTAAGGGATTAGGGTTTTTATTATTTTTAGTGTTTTTGAAGGATTAAATAATTTTTATTATTTTAGGGGTTTTAGGGTTTTTAGGGAAATTAGAGTTTTTGGGTCTTAGATTTTTTTTTTAGTGTGAGGGTACTTTTAGGGTTTCTAGGTCCTTTTTAATGGTTTATGTTTTTTATGGATTTTTTAGGGTTTTTTATTTTTAATGGGGTTTTAGTGTTTTTTAGTGTTTTGTATGTATTTTTAGGGTCTTGGGATTTGTTATGTTTATTAATATTGTTTTTGGGGTTTCATGGTTTTTAGGTATTTTTTATTGTTTTGATGGAATTTTTAGAGTTTTTAGGGATTTTATGTTTTTAGGGTTTTTAGGGCAAAGAAGGTGCGGGGTTGAGCAGAACTTGACCCAAAAAAATTATTAATGACAATGAAAAATAGACGGTTATAGGGAGGGTTTGGAAACACAGGCGTGGAAATCACCTTTTATATTAGAGTTCACAAGAGTTAAGTAAAAGGACTAAGAAACAAAAGGCCACATGGATCTCTTCTCCTCAATTACCTTTTTTGAAAGAGCACCTGCCACCAAGTTGACCTCCTTATATTCATGTGTGACACATATGAAAAAGTTCTAAGTAAGATTAATGAATTTGGTCCATTGTGTCAGTAGCTACCATGGGACATCCCCATATTTATTCTTGAGGACATTCATTGCATGTATCGAGTCTGATTCAATCCAAACTGGACTCCACTAAAATTGGGCTAAAAATTTAACAGCTTAGATGATGGACTAGATCTTTGCCTCATAAGAACATCCATCACCAATAAAATGATATTAGCATCCCTTTGCAAGGCCTATAAAGTTATAAAAGACTCCACCATTCCCCGAAGGGCCAGGAACACCTAATGTCACACCATCCACGTTGATCTTTATCCATGATGTGATCAGAGGAATCCATCGAATAAATTTAAAATCATGTGGTTTCCTGCTCCTGCCTAGAACAACAAGAGAACACATTAAAATCAGATCATTAACATCATTTTCCATCAAACCTGTCTGAAGATGGAATGTAGCCTAGATCACCCTATGGATAGTGACAACTCCTCCATGAAAAAAGAGAGGATGGAGGCTGAATTCCAAAGCATTCCAAGAATCCCAAATATAGTGAGTTGTTGTTGTAGCACCGACAAGCAGCAAATTATTCACCTGATCACTACATTTCAGCTCCACCATCTCGCGGATGAACTCGCAAAAATTCCCTTTCAATATTCCACTCAAGCCAAAGCATTGCATCAGGTAAACTGAAATCTCAGCAAGAAAATTTACAGTGTAGGAAATCATGGTGGCTGCTCTCCTCGGTCTGCCTATAGAGAGAACGCGTAGAGGCAAGGAACCATCCAACCTTCTATAGTTTCTCTAGAGTAGGGAGATGATTTATCCAAAAATTACACATAAGAATATACTGAGCAGGTTGAATGAAAGGAGTTCTAAACTTTAGAATCCATGAAGATTAAATAGCACCTTAAGGACATTTCATTCGATAATAATCACGAGTACTGAACTAATCAACCATACTTGGTTTCCATATAAGAATGTCACTATCAACAAAAAAATATCGCTACAATAAAAAAAATCTAATCAGGTAGGATCTCCAGTTAATCATCCCTTTGCTAGACCAAGCCGGTGATGGATAGATTCATCCACTCATGGGGAGGCATCATAATCTCCTCAAGAGGCTACTCAAGACATGTGGTAGTCCAGCAATTCAAAGTCTAGTTCTTGGACACAATCCATTTTGAATGAGAGATAATGTCTTTATATGAGGATCTAACAACCTACTAAAACAAATAATATAAATACCTAGTAAATCCATCACAAATTCTTCGTGTGAACCTCTTAGTGAGGAAGTCCAGGCCACCCCCTTCAAGCTAAGAATTCTCTAGGTGAACTTCCCAAGTAGGGCATCACTAAATTAGCTAAGGTATTTTATCCCAATTCCACCCAAGTCAACTGGTTTTGTGAAATGATTCTAAGACACAACAATAAAATTCCTTTCATTGATGGATCTCTTCCATCAAAATTTTATGATCCCTTCATTTAGGTTTTTAACAAGGCTGGACGGCCATCGATAGGTAGAAAAAGCATGGACAAACATAGAGGTAATTACCTAGTTAATAAGAAAAACCCTTCCATATTGGGAGAAACATTCTCCCTTACACTTGGCCAACTACTATGGGATTTTAGACGAAATAACATCAAAGTTACATCTTTTTTCCATTCCCCAAAAAAGTAGGATACCCAGACAGGTGAAAGGGAGTGATCCCCTCTTCAGCCCGAGGGAGCTTGCAATGCAAAGCTACCTAGAATGGGAGACACCATATCTAATGAAAATCAAGGATTTTTTTCTAGCCTATAGATTTTCTAGAAACAAATTCATAATGGAGAAAAATAACTTGGATTGATGATAATGTTTTCCTATCATCTTTCCCAAATATAAGAATATCATCTTCAAACAGTAGAGGGGAGGGGACATAAAGATCCCATCCTACCTTAATTAGTTAGTAAATCTCATCTTGTACTGGGTCGATAATGAATATGATCATATAGTATTTGACAATTAAAAATATAAATCTAGAGAGCGGATCCCCTTGGCCAATACCATAGGATCAAGTAATGAAGCCCATTAGGGAGCCATTTATGAGAACAAAAATTTTGGCACTATTGAGGATGGTATTCTTCAGCTTAATAGCGGGCCTATAAGTGGCGTCCTCTCTCACTTAGGAGGTTTCTAGGGTTTCTCCTCTATTTTGTTTCTCTTTCCCCCTCTGTCCTTGGTGGCTCTTCTAGTTTTGGCTCGGCATGGGTGTGTTCTTGTTCCGGTGTGGCGTGACAGGATCCGGTAGTGTTCGTCTTGTCTCTAGCATCGATGATGACATTCTTATCCAGCGTTTCGGCACAACATTTCATGATGATGTCTCCAGGTGTAGTTCTGAGGTGGCCTAGCGTGGTTCCGACATGGTTTATTTTGGTTCATCCCAACCTTTCCGGTATCATCCGTGTACTCCGGATTCTCTATTCACCGATGCGTCTAGGTACCTCTTGCAGTCTTTCTAGCATCAATTATGTGACAACTGGGCCCCACCCACCAGTTGCCCCGCAGACATGTGGGCCCCACCCCAGGGTCCACCCACGTGCCCGAACGGGTCATCTGACTAATGAAATTCCCCATAGGCCAACACATGTCCTTTCCAGTGTGCTTTGTCCTCACTCACACACACCCTGGGAATCTTCCAAGATGGTCACTCATCTTGATCACTACTCCAGGCCAATCACATTTAACTGTGGAGTTTTAATCAGGCAGGTTCCCAAAAATGATGGTGAACCTTCTTGACATGAGTCATATCATTTAGTCATTTAACCCTTTATCATTTGGGGGTGTTACAATATCCCCCCCTTTAGAGTACAATGTCCCTGTTGTGGGCCCTACATCTCAACCTAGGTAGTGCACCGCACTTAAGGTTGGGTTCCTCCTCTGATACCAAATGTGACAACTGGGCCCCGCCCACCAGTTGCCCTGCAGACACGTGGTCCCCACCCCAGGGTCCACCCACATGCCCGAACGGGTCATTTGACTAATGAAATTCCCCCACAGGACAACACATGTGCTTTCCAATGTGCATTGTCCTCACTCACACACACCCTGGGAATCTTCCTAGATGGTCACCCATCCTGATCACTACTCCAGACCAAGAACATTTAACTGTGGAGTTCTAATTAGGCAGGCTCCCGAAAAGGAAGGTGCACCTTGTTTACATGAGTCATATCATTTAGACATTTAACCCTTTATAATTTGGGGGTGTTACAAACTATGTGGCTCTGGATTCTCCATTAGTCTAGAGAGTTCAGGTGAGGCCTCTAGTGGGCTTCCAGCATGCCCCTGCGTCTGATCTATAGTGCGTCACAGGGAGGAGGATTTAAGATTCCTATTGTGAGATTTTTCAGGTTTTTGGATATGGTGATGTTGGTGTAAGTATGATTGGATGCAATTTGGATGTTTTGGTTGTTCTGGTTGGATGTTTCGCTCTAATTTCACACTGATGTTTTTGCCACCATGATTGGATTCCTTTAGAACTCATTATGGATGCTTGAACTCGTGTTCCTTTATTGTTGTGGTGGTGGGGCTGTCCATTGGAATGCAGTAGAGTCCATCCAGAACGGTCTCTATTGGAGTTACAATGGACACATGAATGGTTTTTATTAGGGAACCCAAACAGTCTACAAATAATTACTCCAGATGTGTTTTAGAGTTTGTCACCTCCATTTTGAGTGGCTTTTCAAATTTGGATGATTTAGAGGGTATGAAACTACCATCAGTTCTGGGCCTATGCATTTTTTCATAGGGCAGCTTGTTGAGCAGCCAAGCACTGGTGGAGGCGTGCCATAACGATTTCGATTCTGGGAAGGAGTATATTCTACAGAGGATTGTTTTGGGTTGAAACCCTCTTTATTTTCAGGTTTTGTTAATATATCTTTGTCCTTGAAGTCGTGTGAGGTTTCCCCCTTTTCCACTTAACAGGGGGTCTAACCAAAATAAATAAAAATTTTGGCCTTTGGGCCATTCTATCAGTATTGATCAACTTAATGAAACTATTCTTAAATCTATACCTGTCAAGAACTTTAAAGATAAATCTAAATTTTATAGTGTTGAAAGGCTTAGATATATCGATATTTAGGGAAAAACACCAATTTTTCTTTGATTTTTTCATGATGTTGATACCTTCAGAGGCAGTGAAAAGGAATATTTGGATGCTTCTCCTAGGAATAAATCGAAACTGGTTTGTGGTGATGATGTCCTTTAAAATACTCCCAAGCCTGATAACCAGAATTATTCTAATATTCATGGTGATAGTTTTTCCAACGGAAACTGGTCATGAGACACCAATGTTAATAGAATTATCCTTATTTGGGATCAACGAGATGAAGTTAGAGTTCTCTCCATGTGTAATAGATCTGGAGAGGAAGAATTCTCTATCTGCATTGGTAACATCCACGTACAGAATATCCCAATAAAACATAAAGAAACTATTTCCAAAACCATTCGGACTTGCTTCACTATCCATGTTTAATGAGAAGAGTGTAAACTTAACCTCCTCCTCAATGGGGGTAGTTGTGAGAGCCTAATTCTCATTTACCGAGATGCATGGAGAAATAGATTCTGACAGTAAAGAGGAATCGGTGCCATCATCTATGTACAACCTATGAAAATAATCCACTATAGCCTTATAGATATCTTCCATCAAGGTGAATATGGAGCCCCCAAATGTTATATCATTCAGGTTATTTTTTATTCTTTTGTCTCGGTGAAGGTAGTGAAAAAACATGGAGTTGCGATCCCCATCCTATAATCATTTGACATTGAACTTGGACTTGTCATGTTTCTCCTTAAGAGACAGAAGCCCATCCAACTCTGAGTACAACCACAACTCCTCTCGGGAGGGGATGTGATGCAGTTGGTTTTCAATTTTTCAAGAGTAAATCTAGGAATCAGCCTCCTTAATATCATCCTCCATCCCTAAAAAGGACTTCTTACTCCAGTATTTCAGGAGGTGCTTAACCTCTCAGAGCATAGAGGCCACAAACAATTGGGGGCTTCCGACCACAGTTCTATTCCGACCGTTTATCACCTCTTACCTACACCCTGGGACTATAATCCACTCATTATTAAATTTTAATGGCATATGGAAAGGCCTGATATTACCCTCTCTTAGGGAAAAAACAAGGGGGTTGAGGTCTGATTGAACATTGGGAGAGTGAACCCAGAGATAGCAATGGTTAGAAGCATGCCACTAATTTGGTATAATCACATGTCCACCATACTGTATTGTCAAAAATTAATGGTATACCTCCCCCGTGTGAAGGATTCACTAGAAATAGTTATCTCAGTAAGATCACATTGATCCAGGAAAGAGGAAAAATCATCTACTTCCATTCGGGAGTTGTTAGGGCTCATCTTTTCCTCAGGACGCAAAGCATTATTAATGCCTATAATAACATTCTAGTTATGGGTGGTGGACTCAATAATTTATACCATTATTCTCCAGAGCTCTCTCCGTTTAATGTATGAACCGGGTGCATAAACAAATTAGAGTGTAAGGGTGGATGAATAAAAGTAGATGGTGATGGAGAACAGCTCGGAACTCGCTTCAACAGAAGTAACTTGAACATCCTTACTCTTCAGAACCCATAGGATTTTTATATCAGTACCCTCACCATTAGAGGAAACAAGGGAGTACCCAAGGGTGATCCAATTAAATCCCTTCTAGTTCTCAAATTTAATCATGGGTTTTACAAACTCAATTAACATATGCCTATGAAAAATAAAATGGAGAAGGGCCATGGATGTGGGAACATTCCTGATCCCCTGTTAGTTACAGAAAAAAATATTCATTGGGGAAGAGTCATGACAGTGGCAGATGAGGGTGTATCACCCTTCCCCTTACCTTTCCTACCATTCCTCTTGGGATTGCCAGTGGGTTACTTTGATAGCTCAGGGACAAGATATATCTCTACCAGCTTCTTCTTTTCATATGGGCGATCTGAGTGATCTGCAACAACACCACCCTGACCATCCTGGTCCTAAGCTTTATCCAACATATCACTGCAAAAGGCACCATTCAGTGGGATAATTTTGTTAAAGCTGCAGATAACCTTCTCAGGAGGACCACCCTTCTTCCTCACACCCTTTCCTGAGGAAATCACCACGAATCCATAAGAAGCTCTCCCCTCTGGATTCCCAGACATATCAACTATATCCACATCCAGATATGAAGTGGTTGGGATAAATTGAAGACAATCCATATAGTTATCCCTATCGTTCAACAAGTGAAGATGTATCTAGAGAGCCTTGGTCTTCAGTTGTAGGAGGGCTGCACCCGAAAAGGCTTGGAGGAGCTAAGGTCTGTGATGGAGATACCCCCATCATGACCAACTACAAACATCCATTTTCCCTTTCCATGTAAGAAGTTTAGGACATTTTTTGGGACTGCATGTGTTGATCCATGGTACCACCAGGACGAGCCACCATATCATCATGGGCTCTAGGTGTGAGAGGAGTAATTGGGGCGGCATTTCAACATACAGCCACCCTTATAGGACCTTTGGATGGGCCAAGCGGAGTTGAATGCCTAGCAACCTCAGGGTAATTTCTGTAGATCTACTCTCCATCAACTTAGACATAGATGGATCATGATGCAGTGGATGCCCAGTAGGTCCAAAAGTGGCCTTACACACTTCCCGGTTATTCCTGCAGTGATTAGAGTCATGCCCCTACAAGTTTCAGATAGAGAAAGGCTTCGATCACCTAAATTCGGATATGGAGTGGCCATGGAAATTTTAAGTAGGGAAGTACTTGGGTTTGCGCTCATATTGAATTTCCATATTGATATTATCCTCTAGATTTTTGAAAACCACATCCTCAACAAGGGTTCTCACCATATCAACTTCAACAAGCACCCTTTCATAGTTTCCATACCTCAAATTATTCATCTCCCTTTCAATTTTAATATAGAATCCAACTGAGGAATAAATGTCCCAAAGGATTCTAAGGATCCAATATAACTAGTTCTACTTAATGATTCTAACCCAAACCTGCACAAAGGTATTTTTCACACTGAAGGGATCAAAATTCCAGTCCCAATCTGGGATCTGAAGAAGACTTGGCATGAGTATATATTTTAGGGTGCAAGGTTTATGGTTTAGGGTGTAGGGTTTAGAATTTAGGGTGTAGGGTATAGGGTGTTGGTTATTGGGTTTAGGGTGTAGGGTTTAAGTTTTAGAGTGTAGGGTATAGGTTTGAGGGTGTAGGGTTTAGATTTTAAGATTTAGGGTGTAGGGTTTTAGGTTTAGGGTGTAGGGTGAATGATTTAGGGTATAGGGAATAGGTTTTTAGCGATAGGTTTTTTCCTGTTAGGGTGTAGGTTATATGGTTTAGGTTGTATGGTTTAAGGTATAAGGTAAATAGAATATGGATTAGGGTGTAGGTTTTAGGGAATATGTTTTAGGTTTTTGGGTTTAGGTGTTATGGTTTAGGTTTTAGGGTGTTGTGTATAATGTTTAGCGTGTAGGGTATATAGTTTAGGGTGTATGTATTAGGGTTTAGGGTGTATGGTATAGAGTTTATGGAGTGGGGTTTAGGTTTACGGTGTTGGGTATGGGGTTTGGGATGTAGGTTTAGGATTTAGGGTGGTAGGTTTATGGTTTAGGGTACCGGGTGTGTGGATTATGGTGTAGTGTATAGGTTTGGGGTGTATGGTTTAGGGTTTAGTGTAAATTGTATTGGGTTTTGGGTGTAGGGTTTAGGGTTTGTTGTGTTTTTGTAGTTTTTATGGGGTAAGGTGTAGGGTTTAGGGTTTAGGGTAGGGTTTTGGGTTTTGGGTGTAAGGTAGAGTGTTTCAAGTGTAGTGATTAGGGTTTGCAGTGCAAGGTATAGAGTTTAGGTTGTAGGATTTAGGGAGTAGGTTATATCCTTTAGGGTGTATATTTTAGGGTTTATGGTGTTTTTGTATAGTTTTAGGGGTGTGCATTTATGGTGTAGTGTGTAGGGTATTGGATTCATGGTGTAGGTATTTGGTTTTATGGTGTGGGGTACAAAGTTTCTAGTGTATGGTTTAGTATTTAGGGAGTATGGTACTTGGTTTAGGGTATATCATTTATGGTTTAGGGTATGGGGTGCCAGATTTATGGTGTATTTTTTTGGGTTTAGGGTGTAGGGTCTAGAGATTAGTGTGTTGGTATAGGGTTTTTGGTGTAGGGTTAAGGGTTTATAGTGTAGGGTCTCTGTAAGGTTTAGGGGTTATGGTGTATGGTATATGGTTTAATGTGTATGTTTTATGTTTTTGTGTGTTGGGTATAGGGTGTAGGGTATTCTGTTTTGGGTTAATTATTATTTTTATATATTTTATTGGGTTTTAATAATTATATATGTTTTATGGTTTTTAGGAGTTTTTAGAGTTCCTTTAGGTGGTTTTAGGGTTTTTGGTGTTTTAGGGGTTTTAGGATTCTTGTTGTTTTAAGGGGTTTTCTAGGTTTTCTTATTATTATTTCATGGTTTCTTATATACTTTAAAGGTTTTAGGGTCTTTTAGGTTTTTTAGGATTTTTAGGCTTTTTAGGCTTTTTAGGGTTTTTATGGTTTTTGGGTTCTTTAGGGTTTTAAGGGGTTTTTTTAGTTTTTAGGTTCTTAGCTATTTTTTTGGATTTATTATGGTTTATTTAGTTTTTATGTATTTTTAGAGATTTTTAGGGTTTCTAGGGTTTTTAGGTGTTTTTACGATTTTTTGGGATTTAGTTTTTAATGGTTTTAGGTTATTTTACGGGTTTCAATACTTTTTATTATTTTTAGGATGTTTTAGGGGTTTTATGGTATTAATGGGGGTTTTGGTTTTTAGGTTGTTTTATGGTATTTTATGAGTTTTATGGTTTTTTAAAGGTGTTTCTAGTGACTTAATGTGGATTTGTGGTTTTTTAGATTTTTTATGGTTTTAATGATATTTTAGTGTTTTTAGGACTTTAGATATATTAGGGTTTAGTGGTTTAGGTCTTATTATTTTTTGTGGTTTAAGTGTTTTTATGTATTTTTAGGTTGGGTTTTTTGGTATTTTAGGGGGTTCGGGGGGTTTTAGGGGCTTTAGGTATTTTTTGGTTATTTTTTGGTTTTTAGGTTTTTTTGGGTTTTTTTGGTTCTTAGGGGTTTTTACTATTTGTAGGGTGTATATGGGTTTAAGGGTTTTGTGGTTTTTATGGTTTTAGATTTTTTGGGGTTTTGAGGTTTTGTTATTATTTTTAAGGTTTTTTTGTGCTATTAATATTTTTTGGGGTTTTATGGTTTTTTGACTTTTAGGGTTCTTTACGATTTTTCACCATTTTGGGGGTTTCTAATGTTTCTATGGATTTTAGTGTCTTTTAAGGTTTTCTAGGATGTTTTTTGTTCTTTTTGGGTGTTAATATTTTTAGCGTCCTTTATGGGTTTTTAGTTTTTAGGGTCTTTTATGTTTTTCTAGGTGATATGGCTTTCTATTGGGTTTTTAGAGTCTTTTAGGGTTTTTAGCAGTTTTGGGTTATTTTATAGTTCATAAGATTCTTCAGTGGTTTTTAGTATTTTTGGAGTCCTTTGGAAATTTTTATGGTTTTTATGGTGTTTTAGTGTTTCTTGGGGTTTCTATGTGTGTTTAGTGGTTTTAGAAGTTTTTGGTGGGGTTTAAATGAATTTTAAGGTTTTTTGGGTTTATTAGGGTTCTTGGGTTTTTAGGGTTTTGTTAGGTTTATTATATTTTTATTAGGGTTTATAGGGTTTTTATAGGTTTAGGTGATTTTAGTATTTTTAGGGTTATTTATGTGTTTTTAGGTTTTTAATGGTTTTATATATTTTAGGGATTTTAAAAGTTTTTAGGGATTTTAAAGGTCTATTAAGGGGTTTTGGGGGTTTTGGGTTTAATGGGGTTTTAGGGAATTTTAGTGTTTTTTTAGTCTTTTAAGAATTTTATATTTTTTTATGAATTTTAGGGTTTTGGGTTGTCTTATGTTTTTTTGGGTTTTTATGTCTTTTAGGGTCATTTATGTTTTTTATGGTATTAGGGGTTTGGGGTCTTTTTTGTTTTGGTGGGTTTTTTGTTTCCTTGAGTGAATTCATATGGTTTTTTGTTTTATTTTGAGTTTTTGGGGTTTTAGGATCCCTTATGGGTTTTTAGGGTCCTTTAGGAATTCTTATGTTTTTTATGGAATTTAAGGTTTTTATGGGTTTTTTGGAATTTAGACAGTTTGGGGTTTTCTGAGTCTTTTAGGGTTTTTTATTTAGGGTTTTTTTCATCATATAGGGTTTTAAGGGTTTTTACTATCTTTTAGGGTTTTAGGTATTTTTGGGTTTTTTAGTTTCCATTAGGGGTTTTAATGGGTTTTTTTGTTACTTTATATTTTTCTGGATTTTAAAATCCCTTATATTTATTATGGTTTTTGGTTTCCATTAGGGTCTAGAAATATCTTTAGGTTCCCATTAAGAGCACTGGAGGAAAAAGGGTTTGTTGCAATGGGTTATTTGTGACAGGACATATTCCCGTCTCAACAGGTCCAACGAAAGGCTTATTTGCGATAAGAATATATTCCCTTCACAAGTAACTGATCATTTGCGATGAGGACAATGTCACCGTCGCAATAGGTTTGGTGCGGATTTCGCGCCAAAACGTAGGAATAGTATTTACGACGGGTGGCTACTTTTCGTCGCAAATACCCTGACGCGGTAAATACTATTTGCGATGGCGGATTTACCCGTCGCAAATAGTATTTACCATGTCAGGGTATTTGTGAGGGGAAACTCTGTCTGTCGCTAAAGGTATGTCGGCAGGTAAGTATTTGCAACGGTTCCCATCGCAAAAGCCTTTTTAAACGCCGACCGTAATCAATGCGGGCGGCGGGCATTTGTGACGGGACCCGTCGTAAATAAGTAAACAGTAGCGACGGAGGATTTACTCGTCGAAAATAATATTTCCCGCGTCAGGGTATTTGTGACGGGAAACTCCGCCCGTTGCTAAAGTTATGTCGGTAGGTAATTATTTGCGACGTTTCCCGTCGCAAAATCCTTTTTAAACGCTGACCATAATTAATGCGGGCGGCGAGCATTTGCGACGGGACCCATCGCAAATAGCAGTATTTGCGACGGGTAAACCATTGCAAATAATCCCGTCGCAAATAAGTTAACCTATATATACCCCCATCCGTTTCAGTTTTGAATACATCCAATTTTTCTTCCTCTCCTCTCTTTTTCTTGAAGCTTTAATTTTAAGCAAAAAAAATATTTCGATTACTTTTTCAACACCATTGGAAGGCAATCAAAGGGGTCCATAACTTCAAGATTTCAATGGTATCTATGTTTTATTTAATTTTATATTTATTTCATTTTTTATATTAATTTTAATTGTTGTTCTAATTAAATTATATTTCAATTAATTTATTATTTATATTTATATTTATTAATAAAATGACATTGTTATAAATAATTATAAATAATTAGTTATAATAAATTCTGAATAATTAGTAGTTAAGTATAGTTTTTGGTCTTTCAATCAAATAAATCCTTGTCTATATACGAACAAGTAGAGGCGGCTCTGGCACAGATGTACCTAGGAGTGAAAACTCTGACAAGGAGTTTCAGGCTTGACCCGGGGTATCCTGGTACACGACAACGGGCCTTGCAGCACTCTTGGTTTGACACTCCCATGGGATATTTATTTGGTAATAATTATATTTAATTAGAAATTTTCAAATAATTAAAATAATTTGCAAATAATTAAAATAATTAGATTTATTCAAATAATTAGAAAATAATTAAAATAAATAGCGATTTAATTCAAATAACTAAAATAATTACCAAATAATTAAAATAATTTGCAAATAATTAAAATAATTAGCAAATAATTAAAATAATTATCCAATAATTAAAATAATTAGAAAATAATTAAAATAATTAGCAAATAATTAAAATAATAAGCAAATAATTAAAATAATTAGAAAATAATTAAAATAATTAGCAAATAATTAAAATAATTAGCAATTAAAATAAATAGTGATTTAATTAGATTTATTCAAATAATTGGAAAATAATTAAAATAAATAGCGATTTAATTAAAATAACTAAAATAATAAGCACATAATTAAAATAATTAGAAAATAATTAAAATAATTAGCAAATAATTATAATAATTAGCAAATAATTAAAATAATTAGAAAATAATTAAAATAATTAGAAATTAAAATAAATAGCGATTTATTTAGATTTATTCAAATAATTAGCAAATAATTAAAATAAGTAGTTATTTAATTCAAATAAGTAATTAAAATAATTAGAAAATAATTAAAATAATTAGAAAATAATTAAAATAATTATCAAATAAAATAAATAGTGATTTAATTAAAATAATTAGGAATTAAAATTAATAGTATTAGATTTATTCAAATAATTAGCAAATAATTAAAATAAATAGTGATTTATTTCAAATAAACAATTAAAATAATTAGCAAATAATTAAAATAATTATCATATAAAATAAATAGTGAATTAATTCAAATAATTAAGAATTAAAATAAATAGAGATTTAATTCAAGTGATTAAAATAATTAGCAAGTGATTAAAATAATCAGCAAGTGATTAAAATAATTAGCAATTGATTAAAATAATTATCAAGTGATTTAAATAATTAGCAAGTGATTAAAATAATTAGCAAGTGACTAAAATAATTAGCAAGTGATTAAAATAATTAGCAAGTGATTAAAATAATTAGCAAGTGATTAAAATAATTAGAAAATAATTAAAATAATTAGAAAATAAAATAAATAGCGATTTAATTCAAATAATTAAAATAATTAGAAAATTATTAAAATAATTAGAATGTGATTAAAATAATTAGCTAGTGATTAGAATAATTAGCAGGTGATTAGAATAATTATCAAGTGATTAGAATAATTAGCATGTGATTAGAATAATTAGCAACAAACTAATTAGCAACAAACTAATTAGAAACAAAATCATTAGCAACAAAGTCATTAGCAACAAAGTTATTAACAACAAAATCATTAGAAACAAACGTGATTAGCAACAAACGTGATTAGCAACAATCATGATTAGTAAAAAATGTGATTAGAAACAAATGTGATTAGAAAAAAACGTGATTAGAAGCAAACATGATTAACCACTCATTTAATGGAAAAGAAAATGTGATTGACCACTCATGCACCTCAATTCTCATTTCATCTATTTGTTGATACTTGAAAGGAAACTTCTGTCTCCACATGTAATATTTTCATTCACTGTCAAAATCAACCTTCCAGTGAATGTGAATATTACATGTGGAGATAGAAGTTTCCTGTCAAGTATCAACACATAGATGAAAAGATAATTGAGGTGGATGAGTGGTCAATCATGTTTTCTTATCCATTTGAGGAGTGATTAATCACATGGTCTTTGCATATCTTCCCATTACTAATTAGTAACATAATAAGTATATAATTAGTATATAATTAGTAACATCTGTTATTATTATATGATTAATATTTATGAAAAAATAATATTAATTTTTAGTTCATGTTCAATAAAAATTTTGCGTCAGCTGTGCCCAATGTAAACTCTATAATTTTCCTTGCTTGGTTGATCACCTCGTAAATAGCGTTGCAATAAGACGATCCGAGTCATGTCTTTCTCATCTATAAGAATCATATCACATGACCCTTTACATACCATTGTTCCTTGAAAATTTAAGGGATTAAATTTTTAAGGAAAATGATCTATGTAAACGGTAATGCGAGATGATTCTTAGAGACGTGAACGACATGATTTGGGTCGTCTTATTGCAACGTTACTTGCGAGGTGATCAACCATGCAAGGACAATTATAGAGTTTACATTGTACACGGCTGACGCAAATTTTTATTGAGCATGACCAAAATATTAAAGACCCTTTAAGATTTGAACATGTTAAGAATAGATCAAATCATGTTGTGAATAATTTTCATTAATTACCAATAATTAATACTAATTACCGATAATTACCAATAATTAGTAATAATTACAGATAATTACCAATAATTAGTAGTAATTAGCAGTAATTTCACTGAAAATTTTGTCGCTTGTAAATAGTGGTAATTATTAAGAAGTAGTTCTAATATCTTCTCTTTTTGGGAATTTTTCTAATATCAAATTATTCAAAACCAGTAATGTTTTAATGTTTTGTAGAAAAATATGGAACAACAAAGTCAGCAACAGTCATTATTAGAAGACCATGTATGGATAAATCAATGTAGAAATCCAAACGGTTCTGGTTTAAATCCGGTATATATTAAGGGTGTAGAGACTTTCTTATCATTTGCATCATCAAATACAGAATTTGTTTCAGAAGGCACAATTAAATGTTCTTGTAAAAAATGTGTACTGAGAATGTTTGACACATTTGATAAAGTTGGGGGACATCTCTTGCGTTTTGGTTTTCAACCAGATTATGTTTTTTGGTATCAAAACAGTGAATGCAGTTTCAGAGATGGTGATACTAACTTGATTCCAGATCCATTGCAGTTTCAAAATTTAGTTCATGATGTTGAAGATCCATCTATTCAACATACCAAAAATCAGGATGATATTGATTCAACTCCTGAGTTGGCACCATCTGAATTTTATGAGTTGTTGAGGTCTGCTGAGGATGCATTATATCCTGGTTGCAAGATAACCAAGTTAGAAGAAGTTACAAAATTTATGGCTATAAAACAGATAATGAAATGTCAAACAACTATTTTGATCAGATATTTTCATTGGTTAAAACACTGTTACCCGAAGTAAATGTTTTGCCTGCAAATTACTATGAGGGTAAGAGGCTAGTTCAGAATTTGGGACTTAGTTGTCAGAATATTCATGCATAGTCAAATGATTTTATTTTATATTCTGGTGAAAATGAGCCATTGGATATTCATCCCACATGTGGACAATTGAGGTATAAAGTGTCACGACCCGTCCTCGGGGCCCATGTCGTGACTACCCAAAGCCCGCCTTCCATAGGCCAGGGGCTGGCAACTAGCACCAAGGCGTAAATCCCGAAAAACAGGGAAGGCATTGCCTTTGTAAAGTAAACAAGCACCACAGAGTAAGCAATCGGAAAAGTAAACACTAAGTAAAAACTGTAACAAGCTGAGCTTAAAGTAAAAGGGGACGGAAATACAAGCCCAACTGTAAAGTACAACTGAAAGGGGAAAACAGCAACTGAAAAAAAAAAGATGCATCGTCGAGCCGTCGTCTGGAAGTCCCACCTGAAGGGTGTGCACAGATAGCCTCCAAAGCTCCTCGGTCCAGCCGTCCGCTCCGAGTACATCCCACCCATTGGTCCACCTCCAGGTACCGTCCTGCTCCGCAAGCCTCCACCACGATCAACGCTGCCCGTCATTTGCAACCAACACAACAAAGTGCGGGCAAAGCCCGTGCAGGGGTGAGTATAAGCTACTCAGTAGGGACCCCGAGACCCCCGAAGGTCTCCCGAAATCCACAAAGGATAAACCACAAAGGAAAGATGCAATCACGAAGTAACGACAGACACTGCTTAGGTATATGCCCATACATATACCTAAGTCATCAATTCCCGTTCGGCTCCAACATCCGAGCCCAAGCACAACCTAGTCCACACAGGAAATAAAAACGTAAATCCACACAGGATAGCACAACGCAATACACAAAGGAGAGTAAACACTAAATCCACACAGGATAGCACAACGCAATCCACAAAGGAGAGTAACACAGGATTCAGCTCACATAGGTATACTTTTTCGGATGACGATAAAGATGATCACTGATCCATCTAAGTCATCGGACCCACAAAGGATCTAAAGGTACTAACCCCCACAATGACCCACACAGGATCAGACCCACACAAGATCAATAGGTAACTAACCCCCCCAAAGACCCACACAGGATCGGGCCCACACAGGACATGTAGGCGCTGGCTCACACAGAACCGCTGAGCGCTGACCCACACAGGATCTGTAGCACTGATCCACGTAGGATCGGTGAGTGCAGTAGTCATCGCAGTCCACTGAGGATCTCTGCATAGTCATCGTCGCAGTCCACTGAGGATCTCTGCACAGTCGTCGTCGCAATCACAGTAGCAGTCGCAACCAGCTCTAGGGTTCCCGCAAACAGCAAGCTCGTTTGGGAGGGTCCGCTCCACGAGCCGAGAGGCTGATACATCAACTGTCACATAGACCAGAGTTGATGTATCCAAAAGTTCCGTATCGTCAATATAAACTCAACGTCGCAGACGGCGCGTCGATCGGACGCCCGGTCTGAGAGTTATTGGCTTTTCGCCCCAGGGGCCCGGTTGGTTTTTAAGGAAAAACCATCCCGACCATACTACGCCTACGTCCAAACCTCGGGCGGAGTATGCCAAAAGATCCGTCTCACTAAGAGGAACTCAACCAAGTTGACGGCACGTCATTCGAATGTCTGTAGCTCAAGATATGAGCGTTTCAGCTCCGAGGGCTCGGTTGGTTTTGTGTACGAACCCACCCGGCCGAACCCAAAGTATTCTGAAACCTTAAGTGTAATATACCGAAACGACCGCCTCGTTCCAAGGATCTCTACGCAACTGACAGTGCATCGATTGGAGGTCCGTAGCCCACGTTATGGGCAAAAGACCGAAGATGGTCCGAAATCGGGGGTTTCGGGCCCGGACCGACCCGGGCCGCACCGCCGGGGTCGGCCCGAACCGGGTCGACCTGGCCCGGCGGGCCCGGCGACCCGCGCGCTGGGCGTGCTGGCGGGTCGCTCAGCCAAAACGGCTCAGCCTTTTTGGCGGCCCGCACACGGGGGGGGGGGGGGGGTGCTACCCCCTCTGTTCCTTCAAAACCGCGACCCCCTTAATGGGGTCGCTTGCTGCCAGCCGACCGGGGGAATTAATTCCCTCGGTTCTCCAAGTCCGGCCGGCCGGTTCCTGCACCATGGGACCGGCGACGGCCGGTCCCCTTCCTGAACCGACGCCGGCGGCCCGATACCGGCCGCCGGTCACCCTGCTCCGCCGCGGCCCGGAACCGGCCGCGACCCTTGTCGTCCGGCGTGGTGCGACGGCACCGCGCCCCTCCGCCGCGGCCCCGCTCTGGCCGCTATATTTTCTAGGTATCTCTGATGCGGCGTGACGGAGTCGCGTTCTTGTTCGACTTCTCGGTGTGGTGTGACGACGTTGCGTAATACTTGCCGAGCGATTCACGCGTGGTGCGACGACACCACGCCATCCCGTTCCATTCACAAAGAAACAATCATGAACATAGGAGGGGGTTAGGTCGTGTTTGTGCGGTTCAGCCCCCTCTCGTTAAACGATAACATTTAGTCGATTAACCATGAAGTTCGACATGCTAGAATCAAGAATGGAAATAATTTAATAAAATAACAATAATCGCCTACCTCGGTTCAGGAACGGTGTTCATCAACGACCCACGGAAGACGAGCGTCGCGGAGGTCTGACGTCGTGTGGAAAGAATGTCGACGTCGTGAAGCGAGGATTCGATGTCGTTGACGACGATTTCATCGCGGAAAATCGTCATGGAAGAGACGACGCGGAAGAAGAATGTCGCGTCGCGGATACAGCGTCGCGGAAGAACCGTGTTCTTCGGCGGAGAAGTTCTTCATTGAAGAATGCTGTTCTTTGCATTCTTCTTCGAGGATGAAGGTGTTCCTTAGCTTTTTCTCCAAAGAGCTCTCAAACAAACCAACACCAACCCCTAATAAATTAAGTTCTAAACTTATTTTATTAACACATCAAAGCATTTGAAATTCAATTGTTTGAATTTCTAAAACTTACATGTAACTCACCAAATTAATTACAACAAGTTTTCAAATATTAATGAAGGTGAGTTAATGGGGAGTTAGGAATGTGAGGGGTTAAGAGGGGTTAGGGAGTTAGGGAAAAATTGAAAAGGTGGGGGGTTCGTGTGGGCCCCACCCTTTTAATTATCCACACATGGGAAGTTGGGTGGATGTGGGCCCCACCACCAACTTCCCATGGGAGAAACTAACCACCTTGAAAAAGAAATAAAATTGATTTAACAATTTTATTTACTTTTTAATTAAACCCCTTTAATTAACTTCTTCTCCCGCACAAACGCAACTACAGTAAAGGTTCCCTTAAGCGATTATCGGTGTTGCGAGTTCATCGGTGCCATCGGATTTCAATTTCGAGCACAGGTTCAAAAGATAGGAAAACTCGCTCGTTCGTTCACTGAACGTACCCGAGCCAATCTTCGGGAATTGATTTCGGGCACACCGGGCCTCTGAATCAGGTGCTGTCAGAAACCGCGTTCTTGTAAAATTCCAAAGAAATTTAAGAAAAAATTTCCCTTGAATTTTATGGGTCTTTAGATTACTCCCACCTCAGGTCTTTACGTCCCCGTAAATATACATCAAAATTAGGGAAACAAATGAGGGTACTGAGCGCGCATCTGAGCCTCCCACTCCAAGTGCTCTCCTATAGGTTCCCGTTCTGCCATCTAATGCGCACTAGAGGAATCGACCATCCACGTAGGACCCGCTCCTGTCGATCCTTGATCTCCACTGGAACCTCCGTAAAATTCACCCCATCGTCAACGTCAAGCTCCCCAAGGTCAATGATGTCCGTCGGGTCGTGCATGTATCTCCTCAGCTGATATACGTGGAAGATGTCGTGCACCCGGTGCAACTGAGGTGGTAGATCCAGGCGATAAGCCACCTCTCCAATCCTGCGGAGGACCTGGAAGGGTCCGATGAAGCGCGGAGATAACTTTCCGCCTTGACCAAATCTCTGTAATCCACGTCGAGGTGAGACATGCAAAAAGACGTGGTCGCCATCCTCGAACTCTAGTGGCCTCCGCCTCCTGTCAGCATATGACTTCTGCCAGCTCTAAGCTGTCCTCATCCACTCCTGGATGACCTGGACCTTCTCTGTTGTGGCCTGGTCCATCTCTGGCCCCACAAGTGCTGACTCCCCAGGATTTGTCCAGCACGAAGAAGATCTGCAAGGTTGGACGTACAACGCCTCGTACGGTGCCATTCAGATGGTGGAGTGGTAGCTGTTGTTGTATGCGAACTCCACCAAGGGTAGGTGGTCCTCCTAGCTACGACCAAAGTCAAGGAAACATGCGCGGAGCATGTCCTCAAGAGTCTGAATATCCCTCTCCGTCTGACCATCCGTCTGAGGGTGAAAGGCTGTGCTCAGACGTAGCTGTGTCCCGAACGCCTCCTGTAATCCCTTCCATAGCTGGGAAGTAAAACGAGTATCTTGATCGGAGACGATAGATGATGGCACACCATGAAGTCGCACACTCTCCTGAATGTAAAGTCGTCCCAAGCTCTCCACTGAGCCCTGCTCTCTGATGGGTAAGAAGTGAGCCGACTTAGTGAGTCAGTCGACAATCACCCAAATGGAGTCGTGACCTCTGGAAGTGCGTGGAAGTCCAGTCACGAAGTTGATAGATATGCTGTACCACTTCCACTCTGGAACCTCCAAGGGTTGTACCAAGCCTGCTGGTACCTGGTGATCATCCTTCACCTGCTGGCAGGTGAGGCATCGAGAAACAAACTCTGCCATAGCCTTCTTCATTCCTGGCCACCAGTGCTATCGTTTGAGATCCGGGTACATCTTCTACACTCCAGGATGTACCGCCAAAGGAGAAGTGTGAAACTCTCTCAGCACCTCCTCCAGTAAAGCGACTGGTACCATGGTACGTCCTCTAAAAAAGATGTCGTGCTCTGCTCCAAATGAGAAACCATCAGGTGCCTGTCCTGAGGTTATCCGTGCACGCCGCGTCTCACAGTCAGCGTCCCCACACTGTGCCTCTCTGACCTGCTGTAGAAGTGGAGGAGTGACTGTGAGACACTGAAGGAAAGCTGCTCCATCTCTATCCATGAAGGATATCTGCAAAGCGGCTAGCTACTCCATCACCTCCTCAAGTAGCTAAATGCCCGTCCTCCTGCTGAGGGCATCAGCTACTACGTTCCCCTTCCCAGGAGTATAGACTATCTCAAAGTCATAGTCCTGGAGGAACTCGAGCCATCACCGCTGTCTCAGGTTCAGGTACTTCTGCGAGAAGATATACCTGAGACTCTGATGGTCAGAAAAGACTATAAAGCGCTCTCCCATTAGATAGTGTCGCCATGTCTTCAGTGCGAAGACCACTGCTTCTAACTCCAGGTCATGGGTAGCATAGTTCTGCTCATGCAGCCTCAACTATCGTGATCCATAGGCAATCACGGCCCGCTCCTGCATCAGGACACATCCGACTCCGGTCCCTGATGCATCGCAGTAGACTATGTATCCAACTCCCTCCTCAGGCAACCTCAAGATAGGTGCGCTGGTCAATCTCTGTCTCAGCTCCTGGAAGCTCTGTTGACATCTGTCTGACCACACGAATGGTTTCCCCTTCTTCGTAAAAGCTGAGAGTGGTGTCGTAACTCTAGAGAAGTCTGGCACGAATCTCCGGAAGTATCCATCTAGTCCCAAGAAACTTCGTACCTCTGTCACGCTCCTGGGTGGCTCCCAAGCTAACACTGCCTCGATCTTCGTAGGATCCACTGCAACTCCCGCCTCAGAGATGACGTGCCCCAAGAAGTGGACCTCACATATCCAAAACTGGCACTTCAAGAGCTTACCATAAAGATGGTGCTCTCAGAGCGTGTCTAGTACAACCCGCAAGTGGTAGGCGTGCTCCTCCTCAGTCGTCGAGTAAATCAAAATGTCCTCGATGAAGACCACGACAAATCGATCGAGGTTTGGCTGAAATATCATGTTCATGAGGACCATGAACATTTCTGGAGCATTGGTTACACCGAAAGGCATAACCAAGAACTCATAGTGACCATACCGACATCTGAAGGCCGTCTTCTGTACGTCCTCATCTCGAACTCTGAGCTGATGATAGCCTGACCTGAGGTCTATCTTCGAGAACCATCGTGCTCCCTTGAGCTGATCAAAGAGGTCATCAATCCTCGGTAGCAGATACTTGTTCCTCACTGTCACCTGGTTCAGGCATCGATAGTCAACACAAAGTCGCAAGATCTCGTCCGCCTTCTTGGCAAACAAAATCGGGGAAGACCAGGGTGAAACACTGGGTCGGATGAACCCCTTGCCCTGCAAGTCCTCCAACTGTACCCGTAGCTCTCAAAGCTCAGCGGGAGCCATCCGATACGCTGGAGTGGATATCAGGGTTGTCCCAGGGTACATATCAATATAAAAGTCTACCTCTCTACGAGTAGGTAGTCCTGGAACGTCGTCGAGAAAGACGTCCGCGTACTGATCCACCACTATAGGAAAACCAGGACTCCACATGTCAACTACTCCTAGGATGATGCTAGCCAACTGATGAGTGATGGGTTGTCCTCTCCTCTGCGGAAGTCCATCCTATGTGGCAAAGGCTCCCTTCTCACCGGTGAAGGTGAACCTGCTCCCGTCGGGGTGTACACATCGCACCTTGCGCCTAAAAAAGTCAATATGTGCATGGACCGTAGACAACCAATCCATGCCCAAGATGATGTCGTAAGGCCTCGATGCTGCTACAAGAAGATCCCAGCCGAAGCTCTCGCCTCCTAGAGTAAGCTCACACTGCTGGCACCAGTGCGTAATCATCGAGTCTGCTCCCGTAGGAGTCTCTAGCTGTAAAGATCGAGCCAACGGCTCTGTCGGAATCTCCGAGCTCCGAACAAGGGCAATGGCTATGAAAGAGTGACTCGCTCCTGTGTCTATAAGTACTGTAGAAAGGGTGGAATAGACACAGATAGTACCTCGAATCATCTCAGGCACGCCGTGGTCGTAGGCCTCCGCGGCCTGGAGATGTGCATGTCTCTGCCCGCTAGCTCCCTGTGGTCGGGGTGGACCTCCTGGTGGTGGTGGTGGTAGAGCCTCAAAGCGTCTCCCACCACCTACTGCTCGGCCAGCTCCTCTACCTTGTCCTCCTCCTCCCTGTGGACCGCCACGGTCGACCCTTTGACTCTGCCTCAGTGGTCCCTCAACCGTCTGCTGCTCCTCGGCACGACGAGTCTGGCAGTCACGACCCATATGGGCCAGCCCGCCGCACGAGTAGCATTGTATGCCTATCGAAAGACTGGCTCCGCGCTGTGTGCCCTGCACTGCTGAGCCAGTGTCCTGAGGTCATCTTCCTGAGGTTCTGGTCTGCCTAGACCCCTGAGTCATCCGTCGACTGCCTGCTGCAGAAGACTCTGCTACATGCCGCCCTGCGGTGGGTCTCGGTGCTGGTGTAGACTCAGCAAGAAAGCTCTCGATCAAAAGGGCCCGCTCCAGTACTCCTGTCTGAGTCGGAATGCTGAGGGAGATCAGCGATGCCCTGATCTCGTGTCTCAATCCCTGCTCAAAGGTCCGGGCCTTGAAGAATGGGTCTCGTACCATGTCGGTCGGGTAGCGCCAGAGATCGATAAATCTCGCCGAGTACTGGGTGACCGTCATGCTACCCTGCCGCAGCTAAATAAGCTCCTGAATGCGCACCGCACGGAGGGTGGCTGGGAAAAACTCTGAGCTGAAGAGGCTCTCAAGGTCTGACCAAAGTAGAGATGCCTCATCGTGCACCAGGATCATCAAGCTCCACCATCGGCCTTCTACTGCGTGCAGTAGGCTCGTAGCGAGGATCATCATGAGGTCTTCTGGTGTCCTCACTAGCCTGAAAACTCATACGACTGCCTCCAGCCAGCCCTCAGCTGCCTGGGGGTCCGTCTCCCCACAGAACCTGGGTGGTCGCTGGTGCTGGAACACATGCAGTGCGTTGAGGTGACGTGCATCGTCAGCGGCTGGGGCTGGAAGCATCGGTGGCTCGGCAGGTAGAGCTACCGCTGGTGCCACTACTGTCAAAGGGCCCTGCACCGAGGCCTCGTCGCTCGGTGGGTTGTCGTCACACTCGACTCTCGGAACCCTAGCTGGCTGTCGTCGTGGGGCCATCCTGAAAAGGAAACAGGTGCGCAATGGTCAGAACAGTATAACTGGTGACCTGATATAAAGTAATCACAAAGAAAACTTAAAACACACGGGCAATCAATGTTTTTGTGCATTAAGTCGGAAAACAGAAGTCAGGGTCCTGGTGTATGGAAACGTCGGCCGCCGCACCAACACTGGACTCCCTGGACTAATAACCACACTCAATACGCTACACACTATAGCTTTACATAGAAAATATCAGAGTTCGCGGTAGAATCGAACTCCTCTGATACCAATTTGTCACGACCCGTCCTCAGGGGCCGTGCCGTGACTACCCCAAGCCTGCCTTCCATAGGCCAGGGGCCGGCGACTAGCACCAAGGCGTAAATCCCAATAAACAGGGAAGGCATTGCCTTTGTAAAGTAAACAAACACCGCAGAGTAAGCGAGTGGAAAAGTAAACACTAAGTAAAAACTGTAACAAGCTGAGCTGAAAGTAAAAGGGGCCAGAAATACAAGCCCAACTGTAAAGTACAACTGAAAGGGGAAAACAGCAACTGAAAAGAAAAGTTGCATCGTCGAGCCGTCGTCTGGAAGTGCCACCTGAAGGGTGTGCACAGATAGCCTCCAAAGCTTCTCAGTCCAGCCATCCACTCAGAGTACGTCCCGTCCAGTGGTCCACCTCCAGGTACCGTCCTACTCCGCAAGCCTCCACCACGATAAACGATGTCCGTCATCTGCAACCAACACAACGAATTGCGGGAAAATCCCGTGAAGGGGTGAGTATAAGCTACTCAGTAGGGACCCCGAGACCCCCGAAGGTCTCCCGAAATCCACAAAGGATAAACCACAAAGGAAAGATGCAATCACGAAGTAACAACCGACACTACTTAGGTATATGCCCATACATATACCTAAGTCATCAATTCCCGTTCGGCTCCAACATCCGAGCCCAAGCACAACCCAGTCCACACAGGAAAGCAAAATGTAAATCCACATAGGATAGCACAACGCAGTCCACAAAGGAGAGTAAACACTAAATCCACACAGGATAGCACAACACAATCCACAAAGGAGAGTAACACAGGATTCAGCTCACATAGGTATACTTCTTTGGATGACGATAAAGATGATCACTGATCCATCTAAGACGTCGGACACACAAAGGATCGAAAGGTACTAACCCCCGCATTGACCCACACATCATCGGACCCACACAGGATCAATAGATAACTAACCCCCATAAAAAACCACACAGGATCGGGCCCACACAGGACCAGTAGGCGCAGGCTCACACAGAACCGCTGAGCGCTGACCCACACAGGATCGGATCCACACAGGATCTGTAGCACTGATCCACGTAGGATCGCTGAGTGTAGTAGTCATCGCAGTCCACTGAGGATCTCTGCGCAGTCGTCGTCGCAGTCCACTGAGGATCTCTGCACAGTCGTCGTCGCAGTCCACTGAGGATCTCTGCACAGTCGGCGTCGCAGTCACAGTAGCAGTCGTAGCCAGCTCTAGGGTTCTCGCACAGGGCAAGCTCGTTTGGGAGGATCCGCTCCATGAGCCGAGAGGCTGATAAATAAACTGTCACATAGACCAGATTTGATGTATCCAAAAGTTCCGTATCGTCAACAAGAACTCAACATCGCAGACGGCGCGTCGATCAGACGCCCGTTCTGAGAGTTATTGGCTTTTTCGTCCCAGGGGCCTGGTTGGTTTTTAAGGAAAAACCAAACTGACCATACTCCGCCTGCATCCAAACCTCGGGCCTAGTATGCCAAAAGATCCATCTCACTAAGAGTAACTCAACGAAGTTGACGGCACGTCATTCGGACGTCCATAGCTCAAGATATGAGCATTTCTGTTCCGAGGGCCTGGTTGGTTTCGTGTACGAACCAACCCGGCTGAACCCAAAGTATTTCTAAACCTTGAGTGTAATATACCGAAACGACCGTATCATTCCAAGGATCGCTATGAAACTAACGGTGCGTTGATCAGAGGTCTGTAGCCCAAGTTATGGGCAAAAGACCGAAGAAGGTCTGAAATCGGGAGTTTCGGGCCCGGACCGACCCAGGCCGAGACCCCCTGGGTCGGCCCGAACCGGGTTGACCCGACCTGGGTCCGGGTCGACCCGGACTGGTGCGTCCCGGCCCGGCCCGGCGACCCGCGCACTGGGCACGCTGGCCGGTCGCTCAGCCAAAACGGCTCAGCCGTTTTGGCGACTCGCGCACCGGGGGGGGGGGGGGGGCATTGCCCCCTTGGTTCTTTCGAAATCGCGACCCCTTAATGGGGCCGCTTGCTGCTAGCTGGCCGGGGGAATTAATTCCCCCGGTTCTCCAAGTCCGGCCGGCCCGCCATGGCCGGCCGGTTCCTGCACCACGGGACCGGTGATGGTCGGTCCCCTTCCTGAACCGACACCGGCGGCCCGATGCCGGCCACCGGTCACCCTACTCCGCCGCGGCCTGGAACCGGCCGCGACCCTTGTCGTCCGGCATGGTGCGACGACACCGCGCCCCTCCGCCGCGGCCCCACTCTGGCCGCGGTATTTTCCGGGTATCTCTGACGCGGCGCGACGGCGTCGCGTTCTTGTTCGACTTCTCGGCATGGCGCGACGACGTCGCGTAATACTTGCCGACCGATTCACACGTGGTGTGACGGCACCACGCCATCCCGTTCCATTCACAAAGAAACAATCATGAACATAGGACGGGGTTAGGACGTGTTTGTGCGGTTCGACCCCCTCTCGTTAAACGATAACATTTAGTCCATTAACCACGAAGTTCGACATGCTAGAATCAAGAACGGAAATAATTTAATAAAATAACAATAATCCCCTACCTCGGTTCAGGAACGGTGTTCGTCAACGACCCGCAGAAGACGTGCATCGCGGAGGTCTGGCGTCGCGTGGAAAGAACGTCGACGTCGCAAAGTGAGGATTCGAAGTCGTTGATGGCGATTTCGTCACGGAAAACCGTCGTGGAAGAGACGACGCGGAAGAAGAACATCGCATCGCGGATACGGCGTCGCGGAAGAACCGTGTTCTTCGGCAGAGAAGTTCTTCGTTGAAGAATGGTGTTCTTCGCGTTCTTCGTCAAGGAAGAAGGTGTTCCTTATCTTTTTCTCCAAAGAGCTCTCAAACAACCCAACACCAACCCCTAATAAAATAAGTTCTAAACTTATTTTTTTAACACAAAAAAACATTAGAAATTCAATTGTTTGAATTTCTAAAACATACATCTAACTCACCAAATTAATTACAACAAGTTGTCAAATATTAATGAAGGTGAGTTAATGGGGAGTTAGGAATGTAAGGGGTTAAGAGGGGTTAGGGAGTTAGGGAAAAATTGAAAAGGTGGGGGGTTTGTGTGGGCCCCACCCTTTTAATTATCCACACATGGGAAGTTGGGTGGATGTGGGCCCCACCACCAACTTCCCATGGGAGAAACTGACCACCTTGAATAAGAAATAAAATTGATTTAACAATTTTATTTACTTTTTAATTAAACCCCATTAATTAACTTCTTCTCCCGCACAAACGCAACTACGGTAAAGGTTCCCTTAATCGATTACCAGCATTGAGATTTCATCAGTGCCATCAGATTTCAATTCCAAGCACTGGTTCAAAAGATAGGAAAACCCACTCGTTCGTTCACTGAACGTACCCGAGCCAAACTTCGGAAATTGATTCTGGGCACACCGGGCCGTGGAATCAGGTGCCATCAGAAACCACGTTCTTGAAAAATTCCAAAGAAAATTAAGAAAAAATTTCCCTTGAATATTACGGGTCTTTACATAAAGAATCTCAACATTGGAAGTCTGGCTTGATTCCTGTAAAACAGTTGAGATATTTTCCACTTTTATCCAGACTGCAGCGATTATTCATGTCTAAGAATACAGTGACAAAGATGTCATGGCACAAAACGAATATTTCATCCAGTAAAAGCTTGAATCATCCAGCCGATGGTGATTCATGGAAACATTTTGATAGAGTGCATCCGTCATTTTATTTAGAATATTGAAACGTGCGACTGGGTATTTCCACTAATGGTTTCTATCCGTTTGGATCTTATGGTAGTCAGTATTCATGTTGGCCTATCTTTATAACTTTGTACAATTTACCTCCATGGATGCTGATGAAGGAGCCCTATATCTTTTTGACCTTATTAATCCAAGGACATTCGAAAAAGAATATTTATGTATATTTGAAACCATTTATTGATTAATTAAATTTATTGTGGAGTACTGGTGTCAATACATATGATGTTGCTGTGAAACAAAATTTCTTACTAAGAGCAGTATTGATGTGAGTAATTAGTGACTTCCTAGGATATGGAATGTTATCTGGCTAGAGTACACATGGACCGAAATCATGTCCTTACTGTATGGGAGAGAACAAAACATTTATGCTTTTTCATGGAAAAAAACCTTGTTATTTTGAAAGTCATCGCAGATTTCTTCCAACTGATCATCCTTTTTCGGAGAAAAAAATATCAATTTAGAAAAGGTACAATTGAAAGGGATGGACCTCCTAAAATTCTATCAGGTACAAAGTTAAAATCAGTTGTATTTTCATTACCTCCCATCACATTTGGACCCACAATAAACCAACAGAAAATTTATGGCTTTGGAAAAGAACACAATTGGAAAAAACTGATCATTTTTTGGGATTTTCCATATTGGTCTGATTTATTGGTCCGCCACATGCTGAATGTTATGAATATTGAGAAGAACTGTTTTGATAATTTATTTCATACAGTTTTGGATACACCTGGTAAGAGAAAAGATAATGTAAAGGCATGATTAGATCTTGCCCAAATTTGAGGGCGCTCAGAACTCGAACTATTTGATAATGTCATAACACAAAGGTTAATGAAGACAAAAGCAGCTTATACACTGTCCAAAGAAAGTCGCTTGTTATTTTGTCAGTGGATTGCAGATTTGAGACTTCCAGATGGCTGTGCTTCCAAATTGGGTATATTTCTAACGAATGGTTATATTAGCGGATTAAAAATTCATGATTGTCATGTTATAATGGAAATACTTATGCTAATTGGATTAAGACATCTATTAAATTCCATGATTTGGGATTCGATAACAAACATGTTATATTTCTTTCGAGACATTTGTACCGCGACAGCAGATTACGATGTTCTAAGAAAACTTGAAGAAGATGTTGTTGTAATTATATGTAAATTATAAAAAATATTTCCACCATCTTTCATTGACTCAATGGAACATTTGATATTACATTTTCCACATGAAGCAAAGTGTGGAGTTCCAGTAAAATTTCGATGGATGTACCCATTTGGAAGATGCATGCAGAAGTTGAAAAAAAAGTACGTAACAAAGCATCTGTTGAAGGATCAATTGCCGAAGCTTATTTTCAAGGAGAAATATCTTTTTTCTACACTCACTATTTTGAATCTGAGTATCTTTCAAAACACAATCGCATGGGACAGAATGAAAGGAATGTTGATGATGGAATAGACAATCAATTATCAGTTTTTAATCAGTCAGAGCTTGGTTTTGGTGGAGTTCATGAATGATGGCTTTCAGATGATGAACATCATAGAGCTCATACGTATGTTCTGCTCAACTGTGAAGAGATGACATCATTTGTATTGTAAGTGCTTCTATCACTTATTCTATCATTTTTGTTATAATAAGTAACTTTATTTTTTTAGGTTATATGATAATCATGTCAAGAAAAAACTTCCACAAATTACTGTAGCTGCTCTCAAAGAATGTCGGCAGAAAATATTTTCTCTGTGGTTTCAAAACTGGTAACATAAATTCTTCATGTTTTAACATCTCATTCAGTTTATTTTTTACTATATTGATAATTATTTTAAAAAATTTCAGGTGTCTCAACATGCTGATAAAATTGACAAACGTCTGTGTATATTGAGTAACCCACCATCCAAAATGGTTAAATCTTATAATTCATATGTGGTGAATAGATTTCGATTTCATACATGTGCATATAGGGAATCAAAAAAAACAATGAACAATGGAATTTTCTTTAGAGGATCTCATCATAGAAAAAATGAAGTTGACTTTTATGGCATTTTTGATGAAATTATTGAACTCTGTTATCTAGGACAACATTACATAATGATGTTCAAATGTCAGTTGTTGGATATTGAGAGAGGAGTTTGTGTTCATCCTACTCATGGAATCATCGATATTAAATATATAAAAGTCTTCTTGCAGTAAAAGAACCATTTTTACTGGCTCAACAGGCACATCAAGTTTATTCTGCAAAGTACTATGCTATGTCAAGAGACCTGAGTGATTGGTGGAGCATAATAAAAATCAAAATTTGAGACAATCAGTTTTCTCAAAGCGAATCTTGTTTCACTGAAGTGAAAGGAATTGAAGTTTTTCAAGAGACTACTCAAAATCCATATTTTTCACAAAGAAACATCATTATCGATGATGAAATCCCACAATTAAGATTAGATGGTGAAGATGATGTTAATGATGTCAGAAATGAATTTGAAATGGTAAGAGATGATGGAACTGAAACTCAAATTGTTATCGATGATATCGAGGAGGAATGTGAAGATGACATCATCAGATATGAAGATGATAACGAAGGTGGACATTAATACAATTCAATGCAAGTTATATATAATCATAACTTATATATATGTATATATAATAATAATTTTTAATTATTTTCTAACAACATTTATTTTCTATTTCAGATGAACGATGAGCTATTTCATCAGTTGTCGGAGGCTGACCTACCTTTGGATGAGGATGATTTCGGGTCATCTGACCCTCAGCCTACTGGCGCTTTAGGGAGTACATGGAGGGTGTGTGGTCTTGAATGACTGATGATCCCTGACCACATCCCCGAGTGACGTCTGCATCTTGGGTTCGATCCACGCACACAGAGGTATGATAACCTGTGCATTTTTTTAAGATTTTAATTTTTTTACATAATAAATGTTCGATTATTTTTTTACAGTTTTCTGCATACAGCAGTCAGACAGGGCATCGCTATTTTGTGCAACTATTTTTCTCAGCCATGGACCACGTGGGAACATATTCTTATTGATGTGCAGCAGGCCATGTTCGGCCATTGGATAGTACATAAATAAATAGTTTTTATTGTGAAATTTATTTCATTTATAACTTGATATTGTAAATTATTTGTAGGTTTTATGGTATCCGATCGATGATACCATGCGTGAAGCCATCCACAAGGCATGGGAGGTGGTGATATGTCAGCGATTACGTCAGTTTTGACACAATTTAAGAAAAATGACCATGAAAAAAGCTGGAGTGACCATGTTTGATGAGTCCTGTAGAGACCACCAACCAGAGTACATTTCATCCCACGTATGGGATGGATTATGTTCAAACTGGTTGAGTGGTGGCTTTCAAAGGAGGTCATCGTTGTGGAGGAAGAATCGGGGAAGACAGGAGGTGACTCATCGAGCTGGGAGTCGTACATTCGGTACGTGTAGACAGCATCTGGTATGTACATTTTCTAAAAATATTTTACATAACTTTAAATATTAATAGTTTATTTTATATTCTTATAGGCTATAGAGCAGCCTGATATTACAAAGTATGACATATATCGGAATATGTATAGTGATCCAGTTACTGGGGAGATTAGAGGTGATCGCCAACGTCAGATTGTGGTCAGTATTATTTGTTTTTCAGTTTGAAAATTAACTGCATATAATATATTCACAATTTTAATTTCAAATTACAACTGAAGGAGTCATATGAGGCCACGACGTCACAGACCCAGGCTGAGGGTCATGCCAAGACATCTGATCAGACTAGTGGCCATCATTTTGATGAGGACGCATGGATGCATGCTACATAGTATGGCTTCGAGAAGGGCCGAGAAGTTGGTATCAGCTCTCAGTTGAATCCTGCGGCTTATTATGGTAGTGTTGCGATGTCGGCGTCCAACTTGAGAGGAGATCGTGCATCATCTTCCACATCACAATATGAGGATCAGTTGCGATCAGAGACTGAGCTGATAGAGAGTCTCCGTAAGGAGTAGGAGGAAATGCATCAGCATCAGCAGCAACATGAGGAGGAGCGCCGATGACAGCAGCAGGAGTATGAGGAGCAGATGAGTCGGTGGTAGCAGCAGCATCAGGAGCAAATAGAGTACATGCGCCGTCTGACTTTTCCATTAGGGATAGAGTTTCCTCCACCAGCTCCTCCAGATCCTCCAGCTCCACCTACATCGAACCAGTGATTTATTTTTATGATATAAAGTTTTTTGAATTCAAAATATGAATTATTTTCTATTTATAGTTTCTGTCCTTTTTATATTTGTGTCAATGTTGCATTATTTAATTGATATTTATTTTTAATAGGTTATTATTTATTATTAGTAATATTTTTTTAATGTTTGTTTATTTTATTAATAATAATATTACTCTTAAAATTTTATTATTTTTATACTTTTTTGTTGCAAATATTGATAAAAAATTATGATTTATTGTTTAAAATTTTTATGATTTATTATTAGTATTATTTTTTTTATGTTTTTATATATATATATTTTTTTTGAAAATATTGATAATTTTTTTATTTTAATTATTTTAATAATATTAATAATATATTTTCATAAATATTAATAGTAATAATAACATTATTATATTATATAATATTATGTTTTTTATATTATAGTGTAAATATGATTGTTAATATTTTTTAATATTATTAAATTTTTATTATATTAATAATTTTAAATATATTTAAAATTATAATTAATTATAATGTTATAAATAATAGAATTATTTTTTATTTTAATATTTGATTGAATTATAAATTTATTATTATTATTAAAATAGTATTTTTTTTATTATATTATTATTTGATTTTTTTTATACTTATTTGCGATGGGAATAAGGACCCGTCACAAAAGGTATTTGTGTCGGGCCCGTCACAAATAGTTATTTCGAAATAACTATTTGTTGCAGGAAAAGAGGCCCGTCACAAAAGGTATTTGCAACGGGCCGTCACAAATATGGTTTTTCGAAAAGGTATTTGCGGCGGGAATAGGAACCTGTCACAAAAGGTATTTGTGATGGGCCCGTCTCCAATAGTTATTTCGAAATAACTATTTGCGGTGGGCAAAGATACCCGTCGCAAAAGTTCTTTGCGACAGGCCCGTCGCTAATGTTCTTTGCGATGGGCCCGTCGCAAATAGGTTTTTTAAAAATAAATCAAGAAGTATTCACGACGGTAATCTTTCCTGTCGCAATGAAATCTATTAACAACGGTCTCATCGCTAATATTTTTAATTGTGATGCTTCTTTCTGCGACGGGTTATTTGCGAAGGGATCCCGTCGCAAATACTCTGATTTTTGTAGTGGGGGTTCTTAGTTTTTTAGGTTCTTTTATGATTTTTCTATATTTTTATGGTATTTTGGTGTTTTATGGGTTTTATACTTTTTTATGGTTTCGTGGGTTTTATGGGTTTTTAGTGATTTTAGGGTTTTTAGTGTATTTTAGGGTTTTAAAGGGGTTTTTTGGAATATTGGGGTAATTAGGGTTTCTTAGGGGTTTATGGATTTTAATGGGATTTTTTGGGTTTCAAGGGTGTCTAGGGTTTTAGTGGGTTTAAGGGATTTTGAGGGGTTTAAAGGGTTTTATGATTTCTTTATGGTGTTATATTTTCTTAGGGTTTTTAGGTTTTTTATGGGTTTTAGGGTTTTTAGGGTTTTTAGGTGTTTTAGAATTTTATGGGTTTTTACGGTTTTTTGGGTTTTCAGTATTTTTAGGGGTTTTAAATGTGTTTTGAGAATTTATGGGGTTTTAGGGTCTTTTGGGATTTATATATGGGTGTTTTTGTTTTTACTGTTTTTAGGGGTTTTAGTTTATTTTATTGTTTTTAATGGGGTTTTAGGGGGGTTGAGTGGTTTTAGGGTTTTTATGGGTTTTTAGGGTTTTAGGGTTTTTTATTTTTTAATGTTATTGGGTTTTTATGGGTTATTAGGGGGTTTTGAGGTTTTTAATGGTTTCTTTATTATTTTAGAGTTATTTCACTGTTTTGGAGGGTTTATGGTTTTTAGGGGGCATAAGGGGTCTTATGGGTTTTTATGTGTTTTTATGTTTTTTTTTTAAATTTTAGGATTTTTAGGTATTTTTAGGGATTTTAGGATATTTAAGGTGTCTTATGGGTTTTGAAGGGTTTAATGGATATTCAGGTATTTAGTGTTTTTACAGGTTTAAGGTTATTTTAGTGGTTTTAGGGGTTTTAGGGGTTTTTCTGTTTTTAGGGGTTTTAGGGTTTTTAGGTTTATTTTAGCGTTTTATGGAGTTTCATGGTTTTTTAAGGGTTTAGGGGTTTTCAATGTTTTTAGGTTATTTTAAAGAAATTTAGTGTTGTTAGGGTCTTTATGTTTGTTTTAGGTTTTTGTGCATTTTTAATGTTTTTAAATATCTTAAGGTTTGTGGGGAATTTTAGACTTTTAGGCATATATGGTATTTTAGGAGGTTTATAGGTTTTTAGAGTTTCTATAGGGTTTTTATTTTTTTAGGGGTTTTTGGGTTTCTAAATTTTTAAGGGGTTTTTAGGGTTTTTATGGGGTTTTAGGGGTTTTAGTGTATTTGGTCTTTTCTGATTTTTATGTTTTTTAGGGTTTTTAGGGGGACTCAGGTTTTTTTGTGTTTTTATGGTTTTTTGGGTTTTTTGTGTTTTTAAAATATTTTTAGTCTTTTTAGGTTCTTTTAAAGGTTTTAATTATATTCTTATGATTTTATGGCCTTTTTGGATTTTTAAGGGAGTTTATGTTGTTTTAAGGTGTTTTGGGGGATTTTAGGGTCCTTTAGGGGTTTTGAGGCCTCTTTGTGTTTTTAGGGTGTTTTAGGGGTTTAATGCATATTTTTAGGGTTTTAAAGTATTTTTTGGGTTCTGTAGGTCCATTTAGACTTTTAGCGTTTTATGGGGGGTTTTAGGGGTCTTATATAATTTAGGGTTATTTAGGTCTTCTAAATACTTTTAGGGTTTTCAGGGTTTTATCATTAGTTATTTTTTAGGGATCTTTTAAGGGTTTAGAGGTTTTAGGGTTATTTTAGAGTTTTCTAGAATTATTTTAGAGTTTTGTAGGGTCTTTGGAGATTTTTATTGTTTTTAGGGTTTTAGGGCTTTGAATGGTTTATAGGGTTTTCAGGGATTTTATGGTTTTTATGGTTTTAGCGTTCTTTGTGATTTTAAGGTTTTAGGGTTTTTTTGGATTCTATTAGGGGATTTAAGGTGTTTTAGTGTTTTTAGAGTTTTATAATTTTTAGGTTTTTTGGGATTTTATGTATTTTACGGGGTTTTGGGGTTTGTATATTTTTTTAATGTTTTCAGAGTTTTTTTTAAATTTAAGAATCTTTTTGGTGGTTTTTAAATTTTTTATGTTTCTTAGGGGTTTAGGGATTTCTGTGTACTAGGTTTTATTAGGGTTTTTGTGTTTTTGGTATTTAAGGGTTTTTAGAGTTTTAAGGGGTATTTATTTTTTTCATTTTTTTAGAGATTAATGGGTTTTCAAATTTTAGGTTTTCATAGGGGTTTTAGGGTTTTATGGTTTCAAGGTTTTATGGGTTGTTTTTTTTTTCTATTTTAAGTTTTTAATGTGTTTAGGGTTTTTTTTGGGTTTTAAGGGATTTATGAATGTTCTTAAGGTGTTTAGGGGTTTCATATTTTTTATAGTTTTTAGGGTTTTTTAGTGTATTTTCGGTTTTTTTGGTGGATTTTATTGTTTTTAAGGTTTTTGGGGGTTTAAATTGGTTTTGGTGGTTTTGGGTTTCAATGGTTTTAGGGGTTTTATGGGTGTTATAGTGTTTTTAGGGGTTTTTTGAGTTTCACCATTTTTAGGGTTTTTATGAATAGCTAGGTTTTTAGGAGTTTTATGTTTTTTATGATTTTTTTATTTTCTTATGGGTGCTTGGTTTTTTCAATATTTATAGGGTTTTTATGGATTTCAAGGTTTTATTTCCTTTTAGGGGTTATAGGATTTTATGTTTTTAGTGGGTTTTAGTGGGTTTTAGATTTTTTAGGGGTTTTAGGTTTTTAAGGGGTTTCATGTGTTTTTAGTGTTTTTATGTGGTTTATGGGGTTTTTAGAATTGTTTTACAGTTTTTAGGGATTTTTATGCTATTTTAGGGTACTTTTATGGTTTTAATGGGTTTTGTGTTTTTGTGTGTAATTTAGGGGTTTTTTGTTTTTACTGTTTTAATAGGTTTTTTGGGTTTGGGGGGTTTTAAAGGGTTTAAAGGGGTTAAATAGTTTTTTATGGGTTTTTAAGTTTTTTAGAGTTTTTATTATTTTTATGGGGGTTTTAGGGTTTTGGGATTTTTATGGGTTTTTAGGATTTTGGGGGGTTTTAGGGTTTTAAAGATTTTTAAGGTTTTATGGTTTTTAAGGTTTTTAGGGGGTTTTCAGGTTCTTTTGGGTTTTTGGGTTTTCATAGTTGTTTTAGGAGTTTTTAGGTTCATTTAGAGTTTTGGAGTGTTTTTATGTCTTTTTAGTGGTTTTAGAGTATTTTAGGGGTCTATGGTTTTTAGTGTTTTTGAGGGATTTTAGGGTTTTAACTGGTTTTTAGGTTTTAGGGGTATTATATTTTTTATGGTTTAAAGGGTGTTTTTATGATATTTATGGTTATTAGCGGTTTTATTAATTTTTAGTGTTTTTATGGTGTTTTTAGGGTTTTTAGTGGTTTTAGATGTTTTAATGATATTTTTGGGTTTCAGGGTGTTTTAGGGTTTAAGGGGTGTTTAGAGTTTTAAAGGGGTTTTAAGTTTTTTTAGAATATTTTAAAATTGTAGGGTTTTTATAGGGTTTTTAGGGGTTTAAAGGTTTTTATGTTTTATTTTTTGGTTTTAGGGAATTTATTGACTTTTTAGGATTTTAGTATTTTTTGAGTGTTTAGGGGTATGAAAGTTTTTATGGGTTTTTAGCAATTTTATTGTTTTTAGGATTTCTAGAGTTTTTTACGGGTTTTTTTGGGTTTTTTTGAGTTCTTTTGTTGTTTTAGGGTTTTTAGGGTTTTGTAGGGTTTTTAGTGGTTTTAGGGTATTTTGGGTTTTTGTAATTTATAAGGTTTCTTGGATTTTCTGGGGTTTTTAAGGGTATTTATAATTTTTGGGGTTTTAGGGGATTTTAGGGTTTGTTTGGGTGTTTAGAGTTTTGTAGGGTTTTTAGGGTGTTATAGGGATTTTGGGTTTTTTGGATTTTTTTGGGTTCTTATGGGTTCTATAGTTGTTTAGTATTTTCCAATGGGTTTTAGTGATTTTATTATTTTTAGATACGTTTTGGGTTTTGAATTTTTTTCAAGGATCTTAATGATTTTTAGGTTTTTTAGGGTTTTAGGTTTTTTAAGGGGATTTTGTTGTTTTTTTTGGGTTTTATGTGATTTTACAAGTTTTCAGATTTTTTAGGGATTCTATGGGTTTTAGAGTTTTATTGGTTATTTTGATTTTTAGGATGTTTTATGGTTTTCAAGGAGTCTGAAAAAAATTTAGTGTTTTTTTAATATTTATATTCTTGTATTGTTGCTACGGTTTTTGGGGTTTTCGGGTTTTTAGTGTATTTACACGTTTTTTGGGTATTTAGGGTTTTTATAGGGTTTTGGAGTCTTATTGGTTGTTTAAGATGGTATTAAGATATCTATGGTTTTTTAGGTTTTTAAAGTCATTTAGGTGTTCTTATTTTTTTTATGGTCTTTTAAGGTGGGGTTTAGGGTTTCAATGTTATTTTTGGGTTTTAAGGGGTTTTAGGATATGTTGGTGGTTTTTTATATTTTTTTCATGTTTTTAGGGGGTTTAAGATTTTTTAGGGTTATTATAGTTTTACTAGGTTTTAGTTATATTGGAGTGTTTAGTTATTTTAGTGTTTTTTAGTTTTTTGGGTGTTTTTAGTGTTTAGGGTCCTTTATGGGTTTTTATAATCTTTTAGAGTTTTTTTGTGTTTTAGTGGTTTTAGGGCTTTTAGGGTTTTAAGGTTTTTAGTGTTTCATGGTTCTTTAATGTTTTTAGGGGTTTTCATGGGTTTTAGGGTTTTTATGGGTTTTTTAATTTTTGGTGGGTTTTGTGGGGTTTTATTGTATTTTAGTTGTTTTGGTTTTTTATGATTTTAAGGATTTTTTAGGGTTTTAGTTTTTTTATAGTTTTAGGGTGCTTAAGGTTTTTATGGTTTTAGGGGTTTTTAGATTTATTTATTTGTTTTTGGGGTTTTTGGGGTTCTTAGGGTTATAAGGGGAGTTTAGGGATTTTTTCGTTTTTTTGTTTATTTAGGATTCTTAGGGAATTTTATGGGGTTTAGTGGTTTTTAGGAATATTTTAATTTTTTTAGAATTTTTTAGCATTTAGGGTCTTAAGGTATTTTATCATTTTAGTGTTTTTTGTGTCTTTGGGTTTTTGGGGGTTTTTTGTGACACCCCGACCCAAGAAGCCGGGAGCTGGTGCATTATTTTAATACGTTGGCATGATTAGAAGGAATAAAGTCCCAAAGTACAGATCAGTTTAGTAGTCTTGGAAAATAGATTACACACATGAACGTAACATTACTCTTTCTAACATAAAACATAGAATAAATAATCCTTTTATAACTCCATTATTCCCCTAGCTTAACCATGAATATCAATAATAATACACTTCTTGGCATCCTAGAAAATAAAACATAAGAAAGGTTTAAGCTCAGATGCTCAGTAAGGGTAAATATTTCAGCAAAATATATAAACTTTTAAGACAATATATATAATAAAAAACATACTTTTTAATAATAAACCTGAATATAATATGGTAAAAATAAATGAAACATTACAATATAAATATTCACATGAATATTCTACTAGTTGAATAATGACATGTATTAACTAATATTATAATGAGGAAATGCATAATTCTAGACATCCTAACAACTATTTCAAGGACTTATGCCAATATCATTCACGAATGTTCTCTCCAGGACTTGTGTCAAGACACTAGTTTGTCTCATGGGACATACTAATGCATCGAGGGGCTATAGCATTGCCCGCCCATCATTTACTAAGTCCAAATCATTCCTTGTATGAAAAGGGTAAAACATAACATATAAATTCGTATTAAAACTAGCATACGAAATGTTAATACTTTAACCATATAACATGAATGGTTTAAAAATAGAATATCCATAGACAAATGTATCATAACTCATTCAATAAAATAAGGAATATTGTTTTATAATAAAATACCATTATGTAAGATTATGATTTAATTACATCCACAAAGTATAATATGATTTATATATCATATATATTCATAATATAAATATATATAATAGATAGATATATGAAATGGAATACACCGTTCATGGAGACGGTAGGCCGTACGTACGCATGAACATTGTTTCCTTTTTCTTATCATATAGAAGTAAGTGAATAACATATATGTATATATATAATCCCAGTAGCATTATTATTTCATATATTTCAAACTTATTAACAATATTTATTATTATAATCATTCTTGGATAGTGAACGTCAAAGATGAGTTTCATCGCATCGTGGATAGGGTAAGTTGTATGTACGCACGAGGGATGGTATCGTTTATTTAATAGTTAAATGGAATAAAATTGGATGAAATATGAATTTTAAAAACCAATATAATGTTATATTTATTATTTAAATCCATTATATTCATCTTTATACCTAGAGAAATAAATTTTACATGAAAAAAAAATTACACCACGGTGTGGAGACGGTTAGTCGTACGTGTGCACGAATGGTGATATTGTTTTTCATAGAATGGGTAAAAGGATGAATATGGTTGTCCCATAATTATAGTTAAATATAATCATGTGGAAGGTACTAGAGTTATTATTTTAGTATAGAAACAAAATAAAAAGAGTGAATATAAGAAGAAAATAACATTGAAAGAGGTGATAAAACAATTACCTCTTCTTCGGGTGTTTCTTTTTGATTTGAACAAAAGGGCTCCATAGGATGGATTTATGCCAAAATTTTTATCTCTAGGATAATTTTAAGGAGTTTGGTAGGGGAAATAGGCATGTTTTGTTTGAAACAAAAATATTTATAGGTGAGAGTTAAATAGAAAGGTAGTTTCCCTTTTATAAGAGAGGTGAGGGGCACTTTAGGATAATCTTGAAATATTAATTTATTATAAAATGATTTTCGGTTTCTAATAGAACAAAATTTATTTATTTCAAGGGTAAGATGGTTATATTTATAAAACCTGTAATAAAATTATTTTTAAACAAGTTTATTTCATGAAATTAACCTTATATTTTTGGATTGACTATTTGTTAAACAGTTTAACTCTAATCGTGTCTTCTTGTATTTTTATACTATAGGGTTAATTTGGTTACTATAAAATTACAATAGAACCTAAAGTGGATAATTAATGAAATATTTAACATTATATAATTAAATTGGAAACATAATTGATTTTTTAGATTTTTATATTGTTTAATAATATAGTATTTGATTTTAAAGTTTATTTATGTCAATTTTGACACTATTTAGTAATTGATTATTATTAAATTCATAAAAAATTCATTATTTAAAAAATAATGCATTCACTCATTTATAATATGTTAGTGTCCTCCAAAAATTTGTTTTATGGCCTCAAAACTTTCAAATTATATTTATTTTAATATTTATCAGATCATTTATTTGATTCTTTCCTTAATAAGGAACATACTGCATCATTATTTCATCATAAATTATTTTAATTATTTAATGTATAAAAATTAAAAATAAAATAACATGATGTAGAAATTTTTTTATCCTAATATTTAATATTTATATTTGAAAATATAACTTATATAACTCGAAATAATTTTTTTAGTAAAATATACATGTTTATCTTATATTTCTCTTTACTTTAAATTAATTCATATAACATGTCATTATCACAACCAAGTGGCTACATGGGGTCAAAAAAAGAAAAATGGATGAACATGACTACAAATATATCATAAAATAGGATTATTACATGTGTTAGGGTAGTTTTATATTATTATAATATTATTTTTTATCCCCATTTACCTGATTTACCCTTTAACCATGGTAAATAAAAATAATTACTGAAGTTACTGTTCATAATATCCCAAAAATACAAGGTACATATTTAAAAACTTTAGAACTTCAAATTCCAAATATTGAATCCATTTTTCCAAATTCAAAACACAGAATTGGAGAAAAATAATATAAAATTATTTCTCTTTATCCAAACCAGAAAACGTGTTTTTAAGAAGTAAAAACTATCAAAAGATTGACATGTTTATGTCCAATTTAAATGGTAAATTACTTTCAATGACCTAAATTGTATTAAATGATAAAAATATAATCTAATTATACTTTAAAACCAATAAAATTTATAATTTTACACTATAAAATATCTCTATTAAAAGAGTTGTTTTCAATTATAATTTAGTATTTTAAACTATTCATCAAAAGATGAATGTTATCAGAAAAGTACCGAAACATTATTCAAACTAAATTTTTATTTCCTTATTTTAAATATGAATTTAATTTCATCAAATTGAATGTAAAAAAGTGTCAAATATTATATTTAAAATATTTTCTCCACTAAAAGGAGGAAAAAATTCACTTCTTAAAAAATACTTCTTTTATCTAAAAAAATTGAATTTGTTATTATATTATGTCTAAGAAACTTATATTATTAATTTTAAAATTATATGGAATTTTTATAAAATTAAAATGTGGTTAATACTATTCATAAATGCTCTTTAGACCGCTAGTTTGATTGGTCGTGGTGTGATTGAACTCGATGTTGTGTGTAGTGCAAGCTATTTAATTTTTAAGAAGAAGTGTGTTGTGGAAGATTTGGGTGTCACATTATCCCCACCATCAATAAATATAGTCCTCACAATTTAAATTCATGATTGAAAACTAGGGGTTTTATATTTTAAAATACCTTAGTTTAAACCCCACAATGAAAAATGGATTAGTGGGACCTCTATTTTAATATAAAGAAAGGTAAGTATGATGGTTACTAGAAATAACACATACTAGGGTTACATGTAGAAAGAAACAAAGAAATGGAAGAGAAAAAAGACCATTAAGTTCTGATGGAGATCAATAGAGAATATTATTAAGAGGAATTTATCAATCTAAAAGCCACAAATCTACGATGATCCATGGGACCACTGGATTTATTACAAAAGAAAGTACTAAGAAAACCTTTTTGGTTTTCAATATCCTTTCCCTAAAGTTGATGAAAATGAGAATAAATACAAAATTTATTTCAGTACAGTCTCACCATCAGTCATGCCTGGAACAATTTCCACTTCTTCACTTATTCAAGGAAATGAAGTTGAATTTGTCATTCCTGAAGTGTTGGAAGATAATGGGATCCAAAAATAGAATGATAGGTCATTCCATATATCTCCAAAATAGTGTTATAATAAGTTATCACATTTTCATAAGTACACCTATAGAGACATAATATATTAATCTAAAAAACATCAATTGAAGTATAACTTATACTATCCATAAATAGATAACCTTACAATCCATCCAAAAAAACTGAAATATATACAACATTAGAAAGAGGTGAACCTAATCAGCTATGAATTTATCTCCCATATCTCATAGGGTAGTTCTTTGATTTCACATTCCAAACATGGGAACAACTTCATCAAGTATTCTCTTGAGTCATAGTAACAACCTAAATTATCAGATATCTTTATTAAAAACATTCATGTTTCCTTTTTCCAATACATATTGTATTATTAGTTAAGTCCCAAAAAGTTGTAAACTTCATCCATGATAGCATAACCCTATTGTCGATAAATCCATAATTAGTTCTCAAGAAACTAGCTTCATCCTATTTACTTATTCAAATCAAACATATCATTTTCCAAAAATCAGTATCTTAACATAAGGAATATATTAAGGGTTACCTTTAACTTAATCATATATTTTACTAATATAATCTTACCCTTAAATAAATTTTCTTGTCCATTATAACTATTCGACATATTCCTGAAAATCCTTACTGAAAAAAACATAAATTGAATACTCCTTATATAATTCACTATTCACAATTCCTAGATCCAAATTCATAAATACTTCATTCCATTCAAATTAATGGTTGGCATGGAATAAGTCCTTCCTTGGTTTAGAGGTCGATTCTTATGTTTGGGAATTGAGTTGTGTAATTCCCATGATTTCCACATAAGATACATTAAACCCCATAACAATTGGTCACACTATGACCATTTTTTCCTACAGAGATAACATATTCCTCTCCATTTGAGTAATTCATCAAGGTTCTTCTTACCTTCCCCTTGACATGTAGGAATCCAAACTTCTTTCCTCTATTCCTTTAATTATTTGAACATTTATAAACATTTATCTTCCTTTTATGAAATGTGTTATGAAATTCATCAAAGATCACATTACTAATCATATATCCTGATAACTGATTCGGCATAATCATAATATCTTTCTCTCTAGTCATTATCCAATTTAGTTTCTTAAAATTACCAGATTTACCATCAAACTCAATGTTAATCCAATTCCTTCTAGTTTCCTCCATTAACTAAGACCAGAAATCACAGGGTGAGAAACATATCTCATTGAAGAAAACCACATAATCAAGGTAAGGTACATTCAATCTATAACATCTTGGGTTTAATCAAATGTTATCCATGATTGTTACCAAAAATATTGGGGGTTCTTCTATACTTATCCTCAAAGTCTGTCTTAGGGATATGATCCCTAATATAAATTTTCTAAATCAATTTCCATGGTTGTTTATAAACTTCCTCTAATATAAACTGTAATGTCTGGACCCCAAAATCCAAGGGCCAATGCATTATTTCAATACACTGGCATGATTATAAGGAATCAAGTCCTAAAGGATCGGTTAGTTTAGCAGTCTTGGAAAATAGATTACATACATGAACGTTCCATTACACTTTCTAACATAAATAATATCATAAATAATCCATTGATAACTCCATTATTCCCCTATATTAACACTAAATATCAATCATAATACAATTATTGGCATCATGGGAAAATAAAACATAGGAATAAGGTGAGCTTAGATGCTCAGTACAGGTAAATAATTCAGTGAAGCTATAAACTTTTAAGGAAATACGTATAATAAAAATAGTAGTCTTTTTAATAAAAAACATGAACATAATATAGACAAAATAAATCAAACCTTACCATAAAAAAATGTAGATGGATATTCTACTATTTGAATATTTACATGTTATAACAAATCTCATAACGAGGGAATGCATAATTCCGGATATCATAACATCTACGTAAAGTCCTTGTGCCAAGACCATTCGCAAATGTTCTTTGAAGGCCTTCTTCCATGACACTAGTTTGCCTAATGAGACCAATATATGCATCAAGAGGCTATAGAGGGACCCAAATGTCACTTACTAAGTCCAATTCATTCCACATATGAAAAGGGTGAAACACAACATAAAAATTGGTATTAAAACTAGCATATGAAATTTTAATACTTTATCCAAAAACCATAAATGGTATAAAAATAGCATATCTATATTCAGACATATCATAACTCAGTCAATAAAATATGGAATATGGTTTTATAAAAAATCTACCTCAATAAGTAATAATATACAGTAATGAATGTCGACAAAGATGAAAATAATCAGTAAAACTATTTGAGAGAAATATCCCTTTTTTTCTTGAAATCATTTAAAAGCATCACAATTTATAAAGGTAGTCATTTAAAAGGGATTTATGAATCAAAGTGTCATATACCACATTGAAACTTTTTAAAGAAATTAAAATTTTAAAATAATCATGTTCAAATAAATTAATCATTAAAATCATTTTGAAAACATGGACATTAATTAAAAGGATTTCGAAAAATAAATTTTTTAAAATTTTAAATTTATGATCTAATTAAAGAGTCCCATATGTAAAACCATTAAATTTTCATTTTGAAAAAAAATTCAAGAAAAATGGTCATGGATGATAAATATATACCAACAAATACTTACACATAAATTATCTCAGATAATGATGAGATTGATGAATTATCTCATACTGTAGGTCTGATACACTCCGTACATGTCTAAAACACCTATATAATGTTTTTAAGAATATTATTAACTTATATAATAATCATAATAATATTTATGATATCATATTTGACTCTTTTATGAATTTAAATTACCCTTTTATTAACAATTCCAAGGTAATATAACATTTCAGTTAATAATCTCTTTGTTTATCGTACGTGTTTTGACTTATTATTCTTAATCAAATATAATATATTATGATTTAATTACTTAAATAATGTATAATATGATTTTAATATCATATATTTTCATTATATAAATATATATAGTAGAGATATATATGAAATGGAATACACCATTCATGGAGACAGTAGGCCGTACCTACCCATGAATGTTGTTTCAGTTTTCTTATCGAATGGAAGTAAGTGAATGAAATATATATATATATATATATATATTCAATATAATAATTATATAATATATCTAATTAATTTAATAATATTTATTTTTATAATAATTCTTGGATGGTGAACATGGATGATGAGTCTCATCGCGTCGTGGATAGGGTAAGTTGTACATACGCACAAGCGATGATAACATTTATTTAATAGTTAAATGGAATTTAATTGGATGGAATATTAATTTTAAAGAAACAATATAATGTTATATTTATTATTTAAATCCATTATATTCATATTTATACCCATATAAATAATGTTTACATGAAAAACAATTTACATCACATCATGGAGACGGTAAGCCGTACGTACACACGCATGGTGATATTGTTTTTTGTAGTATGGGTAAAAGAAGGAATATGGTTGTACCATATTTATAATAATATATAATAATGTGGAATGTACTAGAGTTATTATTTTACTATGTAAAAAACAAATAATGAGTAAGTATAAGAAAAAAAACTTTGAAAGAGGTGACAAAACAATTACCTCTTCTTCAGGTATTTCCTATTGAGTTGAACAAAATGGCTTCTTAGAATGACCATATTCCAAAATTTAGGACTCTAGGATTAAGGTATGGTTTTTTTTAGGATAAATGGGAGGTTTATGGCAGAATACAAGGGATATATATGTGTGAGTTAAAGATAAATGGAGGTTCCCTTTTATAAGATAGGTGAGGGGCACTTTTGAAAAATCTTGAAGTATTAATTTATTGTAAAATGATTTCTAGTTTCTAATAGATCCAAATTCATTTATTTATATTATAATATGATTATAGGTATAAATAATATTATGAAATTATTTTTAGACAAGTTTGGTTCATGAAATTAACCTTATGCTTAGAGATTCACCCTTTGTTAAACAGTTTAACTATTACCGTGTCTTCTTGTATTTTTATAATATAGGGTTAATTTAGTTACTATAAAATGAAAAGATACTATCTAGTATATCATTAATTAAAATTTTAATATTATATAAGTAATTTTTCCAAAAATTATATTTTCATTATTTTTATATCATTTAATAAAATAGTATTTGTTTTAAAAACACATTTATGTCAATTTTGACACTATTTAGTAATTTATTTTTTATAAAGTCATAAAAACTAGATTACTTAGAAAACAAGGAATTAAATCATCCCTAATATGTAAATTTAATCAATAAAATTATTTTATGGCCTAAAAACTTTAAAATTATATTTATTTTAATATTTTTAATATCATTTATTTGATTCTTTCATTAATAAGGAAAATACTACATCATTCTCATGTCATAAATAAATTTTCTTATTTAATTTATAAAAATTATAAATAAAATAACATTATTTAGTAAAGATTTTCATATTTATAATTAATATTTATATTTGAAAATATAACTTATATGACTTGAATTAAAATTTGGTTAGTAAAAGATACATGTTTTTGTTTTATTTCTATTTACATTAAATTAATTCATATGACATGTCCTTATCACACCCAAGTGGCTGAAGGGGGTCTCAATATCGACCCAAGGATGTCCATGGTCGTTCATATCTCATCCAATAGTATTAGTACATGTGTTAGTGTAGTTTTATATTTTTATAATATTATTTGTTTACAATTATTTACCTGATTTACCATTTAAACATGGTACATAAAAATAATTACTGATGTTACTATTCATAATGTTTAAAAATAAAAGGTACCTATTTACACAATTTGGACATTATGATTATAAATATGGAATAAATTTTTCCAAATTCAATACAATGAGTTAACAGAAATTAATTTTAAATTAATTCCTGTTATCTAAACCAGAAAATAGGTTTTTAAGAAGTAAAAAATTTCAAAAGATTGACATGTGTTGATGTCCAATTTAAATTTTAAATTAATTACAATGCTATAAATTATATTAAATTATAAAAATATAATCTAATTATAATATAAAACCACTAAAAAATATAATTTATCTCTATAAATTATTTTTATTAAAAAAACTTGTTTTCAATTAAAATTTAGTATTTTTCACTATTCATCAAAATATGAAAGTTATTAGAAAAGTAAAAAAAAATTATGCAAAAAAATTTATGCCCCACATATAAATAATAACTTAAATTATTTAAATTTAATTTATAAAATTGTCAAATATTGTATTTACAAAGGGTTCTCTATTAAAAGGCAAAAAAACAACATTTTTTAAAAAATACTTCTTTTATCTGAAAAATTGAATTGGTCCTTATAGTATGTCTAATAAACATATAATATGAATTTTAAAATTATATGGGATATATATAAAATAAAAATTTTGTTAATACTATTCATAACCACTCTTTAAATGGCTAGTTTGATAGGTTATGGTGTGCTCGAACTAGGTGCTGCATGTAGCGCAAGCTATGAAATTATTAATAAACATACCGTGGAAGCTTGGGGTGTTATATTTTTATGGTATTTTGCAGTTATTCGGTTTTTTATGGTTTTTATGGGTTTTAGTATCTTTTATGGTTTTTAAGGGGGTTTTATCTCCTTTTAGGGATTTTTGGGATTTTTGGGTATTTTGGGTGTTTAAGTGTTCTAAGACCTTTTTAAGACTTTTAGGGTTTTATAATTGTTTTTAGGATATTTTAGGGGGGGGGGTATAATTTTAAAGGGATTTGGTTTCTTAGTTATTTTTGGTTTTTTAGTTTTTTTTTGGGATTTTTGGTGTTACAAGGGTTTCCGGAGTTTCTTTTTGGGTTTTAAGATTTTTAGGGGTTTTAATGTTTTTAGGTTTTGTCGGGGTTTTTTATTTTTTATGGGCTTAGAGAGTTTTCATGGTTTTGAGGGATTTTTTAGGGGTTTCAAGTTTTTATTCTCTTTTAGGGGTTTTAAGGTTTTTATGTTTTTTAGCATTTTGTGAGTTGTTAGAGTTTTCAGGGTATTGTTTGGTATTTTAGGGGTTCTTACAGGATTTTAGGGGGTGGAGGATTTAAGGTTTTATAATTATAGTTTCATTTTGGTTTTATAATTTTTTTGGTATTTAAATTGTTTTTTAGGGTTTAGGGGCCTTTTAGGGGTTTTAAGGGTCTTTCTATTAGGCTTTTTTTAGGGTTTTTATGGGTTTTAAAGGGTTTTAGAGTTTTCTATAGCTTTTAAGTCTTTTAGTGTCTTTTTATATATTTTTTTGTTTTTGGGTTTTTAGTGGTTTTAGGGTTTCTAGTATTTTTTAGGGTTTTAGGGCTTTTTACCTTTTTTGGTATTGTTAGGATTTTTGGGTTCTTTTTAGGGTTTTATTATTCTTTTTAGGTTTTTTGGGTTCTTTTAGGGTTTTGAGTTTATTTAGGGATTTGGGGGGGGGTTGGTTTTTTGGGGTTTTCATTGATTTATATTGTTTTTAGGGTTTGATTGGATTTTTCAGTTTTTATGGGTTTTTTGGGGTTTTATGGGTTCTAGGGTATTTTAGTGTTTGTAATGGTTTTAAGTGTTTTTGGGGATTTTTTGTTTTTGAAGGTTTTTTTTTGGGGGGGGGGGGTTAGGGTTTTTAGGGTTTTTATGGTTTTTAGTGTTTTCTTATGTATTTATTTGTGTTTTAGGGGTTTTATGGTTTTTATGATTTTTAGGGTTTTTAGAGATTTTAGTGGTTTGGTGGGGTTAGGGTTTTAAGGGTTTTTTATTTTCAGGGTTTTTCGGGTTTTTAAGTGTTGTTTTGGGGTTTTTTGGTTTTGGGAATTATGGGATAAGGTTTAGGGTTTGGGTTTTTAGGTGTAGGTTATATGGTTTAAGGTGTGAGTTTTAGGGTACTGGGTATAGGATTTAGGGTGCAGGTGTGGATATCGAAATACTTGTGTCACGGGAGAGGTAGATGATAGAATGATTGGTTTAGAGCGAATATCAGCCAAAACCACAACAAAATGATCTTAAGGGATTGGATTCATGAAGTACTCGACCTTCATGAAAGGATGTAGCTCACACAGGTCCCGGTAATGCATACGGTTGATGAAAACCTCCACATAATGTTAGTCTGTCTTATGGGGCTCCCTTTAAAAAATGCAGATAGCTTTGATAGTATCCTTCACGGAGTAAAACCTGGGTTCCTGAAGCCCCATCCATTTTTGAAGTCAATAAAGTTTCACAAAAGTCTATAGCTATCTTAAAACCCACACCCTCACTGCTATTAGAACTATATACCCCCCCCCCAAGTATAAATTTAAGAGAACATGACCTTTCAACTTCCTAGAAACCCTCTCAGTTCACAATGCTCCTATGCTCCATGATCGACAGAGGAGATGGACCATCAATGGTAGACATCCTTCACAAAATTTCCTCCCATGGATTTTTTAGTACCTCATCACAAATTGGAGATTATTTTCATGATGTTTCATGTCCTTCAATGAAGAATAAATCACCATGTTGCATTTGGGGTTTTTTTGTGATCATTATTTTTCTCCAAACCAACCCCATGAAAACCAAGACATTACCCTAAGGTAGGATCACCCTATTTCGTGAAGAATATTACTTCCCAAGTACTCTTACCTCCATGATATCCTTGGCCATAAATAATATCCAAAACTCAGTGAATTCCAAACTTTGATGAAACCCCTCCTCCAAGATTCTCTATGGTACCTCCTTATCTGACACCCTTTTAACAAATGTTCAGGGCCTATGGACCCCATACCAATCTAGGACCAATTCTGTAGCACCCTAAATGCTTGTGCGACTAGCACCACCTACTCTTATGTCTTCCCACATTTCTCTTATGGTGGAATGGGACTCAATCCTACTACTACACCTAGTAATAGGAATCTTAATTCCTATATCTCATAATAATAGGTACCCTAACATTAGGCCTCCTAATTTCCACTTCTCCATGATAGTACCAGTTCCATCTCCAACCCAAAAGTTTTGTGTAGTGGTCATTTATTCCCTAGGGGTGGTATCATTGTCGAAAACCATCTTCTTTCCTTGTTAGAGGGTCTTTATGTTGGATCATCCTCACACATTGACATGGTCCCCTACCTGGTATAAGTCGAAACCTTGTCTAAGCTACATGATGTAAAACTTCCTAGCTCAACATCCTAGTCACACAATGCTAAAATTTACAACAACATCCTCATAAAATGAGGTAAAACGGTAACCTTAACCTATATGATGAACACATGATTACCCATATATTATTGACATTGTATTACCCCACACCTATTACCCTATTTAATAAACATGGGATTTCCCATGTACGATCATCATGGGTTACCACCCTCTTCTCTCTCACAGAGTGATCTTGTTGCATCAGGAAGCTTCCATGCATAAGTCCCACACCATATACTACGTTGTAGTTTTCTTTCATTCCCCAGCTTACACATGTAATCCCCACACCATTCCTTATCAATGATCCTTCTACGACATGAGCATCGTCAACACATTATGATAAACTACATGGACTCGTCCTATCACACAACCTTAAACTATGAAATTATCCAACATAGGTTTTGATGCCTTTCTCCTAAATGGGGTACATAAGATTCCTCCCTACGTTTCAATCCCAAAAACTATAATTCTAGTATGTTTTTATCCCCCTTGTGGGAACACCTTATCATCAGGGTGTGAAATATTCCCTCTTAGAGACATTCCCCACTATTCCTTCTCAACAATACATTCTGATCCCTCTCCACAATACGTTAATCCTATGACCTTATTTGTCTCAATAAAATGTTTTGATCTGTCACCGAAAGTTGTTAAACCTATACCCATTCAATCCCCATAAAATTTTAAACCTACGCCCATTTTTTCCCTTCATGAAGATACACTTGAACCCAACTTTTCCCTATAGATATTATCACTATGGCTTTATCCACAAGATGATAAACTCATACCCTAGTCCACAATTCCAATCCCAAGTAACAAGCATGGAATTAATATGTTAAGAATACTTATAATACTTAATTACCTAGCATGAACTACCTCGTGGGTGGCACTGGATGCTTTGGGTCTTGCACCTAAGATTCCTCATATAAGATGCCCCCTAAAGAGGAAGACCTTACAGGTGGTCAGTATACCCTGTTCCCAAACATTTTGGGATGTTCCAAACATGACTAATCATTGGAAAGAAGGTTTCTACCCTATCAAGATGGAAGCATCATAATTAACATATTTCCACCATGATATGGAACTGAGAATGATTTCCAAGAGCATCAATTAAACTATAAGTGAGACTATGACTAGGAGACAATCTCTTAGAAGGAATAAATGGAAGGAGGAACCAACATACCATCATCCCATTTTGATCAAGGAAGATACATAATTGATGATTGTGATGGAGGTTTCCCACCATTGGAAAGTGTGAATGCAGAATAATAGAAAAGAATGTGTGACATACGGGTGCCGCAGTGAAAGCATAATAAAGAGAAATGGTGAATTCGATGTAGAACTATTCTCCTCAACCATGGGTAATAGTTTAATCTGGGGAATCGATGGGTTCTCATGTCACATGATCTAGATATTCAAAACCATTTAAAATCAAGAATACAATGTGCTTATCATGAATCTCTCCAATGGATTGGGGTTTTTAACATTGGGAATCATTGATCTTTTACATCGTTAGTGTGGATACATCATCCATTTACACATCATTGGAAAATATTGGATATTTGGTCAAAAAAGTCACTATACTTATAATTTATGGATTAATAGACATGCCTTACTTGATTCAATATATAGTAATCCAGTATCCCAGTGCTTGTAGGCACTAGGGAAGGAGAGACTTTAATGAAAAAATCCTTCAAAACTACATATTTTCCATGAATTCTAACATACATTAGGATATTGGGCACCCACACCCCATATCACTCTCTGATATCATCTAGAGTAGGGTTATCAACACCCTCATGTGTCGGTATGAGTGGGAAGGGATCATTCCTACTAAGGATATCACCCTCTGGGACCTTGACATATTAGATCCTCACTGATACGGCTATCCTTGATGGCCTTATAGGGTAAAACCTCCCCCATTATGATGAAAAAATAACTTTAGGAGTCTCTACCCATAGTTCTATGATAGATCGGTCCCCTACACCATAGAGGAATGGGACATTCGAGCCATTCCTACTATATCCACTACTCAAGATCTTCCTAGAAGGGATCTCACTAGGTTATCCCAGTTCCATCATTGAATGGTGTCATAGGATGAAAAGCGGGATGGATTCATCCTCGTTCCATTTTACTTCGTCTAAATTACTCGATGATGATGTTGGGGGTAGGCCCAAGATACCTCCAGAAAAAGGGACATCTTCTATGGATTTTGTGAACTATGACACTGTTAGCATATCCTACCAGATTGCTAAAACATGTTAATTGGGATCCATCTTGATCCACCTAGTTCCAATACCCTAGATAACTCATAGGTAGGAAGGGTTGACTCTATTAGTTTTTGGAACCACCAAAATCTAGTACAGTTTTTCCCATGAAAATTAGAATTAGTAAAGAAGTCATTCTCATACCACCATCAGTCAACACAAATATCCTCCCCATGTTTCTACAAATCAGTACAGAGGTCCTCCTCACACTACCAACAATAAGCATAGAGGTCATCCCAATTACACCATTATCCAATGTGTAGTTCTTCCCCACTCAAACATCAACCAGTATGGAGGTCCTCCCCATTCTCTGAATGATTAATGTGGAGGTCATCCCTGCTCTATCACCAACCAAAGTTGAGTTCCTCCCTACACTATCATAAACCCAAGGTAGAGGTCCTAACCGGTACACCAGTAAACAAAATTGAGGTCCTCCCCATCCCAAAGACATAACATTTTCTAAAGAACCATCATACAAAAGGAGGGTGAACCCCCACCATCGGTGGATGGACCATGGGAATCATCACATCATCATTGTCCTCTCAGATTCTAAAGTTATGGGAGACTTAATGATGTAAGATTAACCCTAGATACCATAGTCTACATTAGAATCCCAATAATTGAGTCTCACCACTCTAGAAGTATAATTCCACATGATCCCTAGATCCCTCTGTGTGTACTTAAAGGTGGATGATGTTCTTTCCTCCTACCAGGGGATCATAGGGAAACCATCTCTTTCACCACTAGTTTCCCTCCTCTATACCACAACACAAGATGTTGGAGAGATGTCATGATCTGGTTGTATTCCCTTAGATATTAGTCACTCTATTGATCCATGGATGGACACAACTACCCTCTCCCATGATGCAATAGTGAGCACCCATTACTATATGGATGTGATTTTGAAGTTTGATTCTCCCCCAAAAGACATATCAATGTGTAGCAATTATTTGACCCATGTAGAAGTCCCTCTCCAAGTGGAGTGTCCACAATGTAGGTCTAAATTAGTTCTATCATATGTACCTTATAATGTTTAAATAAAATCTCTGGATGACCAAGATCAAGAACCTTCCTTTGAGTATGAGGGCCTGTGGGTGGTTCTCATCACTGACCAGTTATCTGTGGTTTTTTGGCCCCTTGTAGATCTAGACATTGACATCCCAAATTTCCTTTTTGAGGACTATACACTGTGTTTCCTAAAAATTATCTATGTGATGTTTCACCACCTCTATGATCATCAGTTGTTCTACTTAGGGATACATGATCACATCCATACCATCAACCTGTAGTTCATAATGGTTGACATCATAAAGTTCCCAGTAGCTCAGTTACCTATGTGATATGGAAACCAAAAGACTCTTCATAAGACCTACATCAAGATCCTCATAGTGCTCCATTAGGTTATTTAAGAGGCATCTCTATAAGTATAAATCATATATTGGGGACAATTTTTTGCCTTTCATTTGATCCATATGTTTCAGAAACATTGAGATCAATAGTACAGACTATCCGTTGATGATGGAAGTTACCATATGGCTAGAATATGATAAATATGGTCATCACCAAACCATTATAGGTTGATTGGAATAGGGATAGTGAAACATGTCATGATAGGGAATATCCACCTTTTTGGGCCAGTACAACACCCGACAATCCCCTCGGTAGGTGTCCTCACCCTTTAGCAGAGGCATGCACTGGTCCTCAGAAGTCTCCCCAATAAGACACTATGGAATATTTTTCAGTACATATGGATGGTAAAGGGATATGTATTATATTACGACCCATTTTAGGTTTCACCAAAATCATATATGGAACCCACTGTAGACACCCTGCTCCAGTAGCTCGAGTAATCAAAAAGGCAAATTGTTGATCTCATTGTTGAGTGGTTCACCATAAACTAACAATGATCTATGGGACGCTATATCTACTCTATTGGGTAACATGGTACTCCTTGTGAAGTCTCCCTAGTTCTAAAATAGTGGACAGACCCACCAGTTTATGTGAGAAGTCATGGGGTTTGATAAACGACCAAGGTATGAGTCTTCGACCTCACCTGAGCAATCTGATTATCCACCTAGAGATTAAGGTTGTGATGCTCCCATAGTCAATGATCCTATAAACACATTGGTGGATATATACCATCAACAAGATGATTTTATTGCTATTATCACTACTCACCTCAAGGCTTTAGAAACACAAAAAGTGGAAATCCCACGAGATGGAAATCCATACCCGACATGGGTGGATGGTTTCTGAGAACACTTAGAGATTGATAATACCAACTTCACCTACTTAAATGGAATGGGTTACCTACTAAGTCATCTATACCACATCATCTCACGGTGTGGACCCATGTTTTGGATCAAGAATAGTAGGAGGCCTCCAAGCTTTGATGTTTTGTTCAGAACTTATTGGGGCCCACATTCCTCTATTATAACCAACTTCTGATAGGGTCCATATCTGGTTGGGAGGATCCTATTGAAGGTTAGTCTACATGTTCCATCCACCATGCATAAGAGGAGTATCTTATACCTCTTCAAGTGAAAAAAAAGTCCTGATGAGTGAGTCATCGACTTCATCTCCCGGTGGAAAGGCCTCACATACTCACCCAACATGTAGTGGTCCCATGAATAACTTCTCATGATGTGTGTGGATAGTTTCAAGGAATGAGATAGTACCTACCCTCATCTCTTTGACCCAAAATAGTGTATTTTTGGCAGTTATCTATGAAGTTTCAGAGTTTGGAAGAATCCTTATAGTGGACTAGATAACAGTCGCACCCATTTCCCCTTCCAACTCCTGTGAGAAGGCATGTGAAAGCAGACAGACACTCCACCATGCATGAAAACATTCCTGATATGGTGAAACTCCTAGCCCCCATGTTGAGTGATCCTTACCGAGTGAAACCCTACTAATAGAATCCTTGTCCAGTGAAGCCTCACCCAGCAAATCCTCGCCTAGAATAGCCACCTAAATGGGAAAATATGGATATAGCCCTTCGTTAATGTGATGATCCTAGGGTGACTTTCCCAGATATAATAAATAGGATCTACTTCTTCAGGTATCCTTAGATCCAATATACTTCATCTATGCCCTATAGAAGGGAATTTTGAATTTACCAGCGTGAATGAGACTCCAAGAGGCCTAGAAAACTATTCACCCAGATCATTTCCTATACCACATGATACTCAGACACAAAATAAAAGATTTATTTGTATTAAAAGATTAGATCTAAGACTAGGTGGGTCACAAATAATTTAAGTTGGGATATGTTCCAACATAGTTAACACATTTTTCTGCTAATACTTATAGGGATAGTTAAGACTCTGGTGAATGGAAGAAAGCTCCTAGTTCTGGGACATAGGAGTATGATTACTAGTTTTCTCACAATCCACATGCTCACACAGATGGTGTTATCCATTTCTGTTTAGGAAATCCTAGAATTCCTATGGTTTTTGTGCCTCCTCTAGACACTACTTCCATATCTGCATCCCAACCTTCATGTATCATAATAGCAGGCACCAATGGAATAAGGGAAATCATGGTCTCCTGTCAATTTTGAATTCATATCTCACTCCAGGTGACTTCATGCCCCTATAGTTAGGAGATTCACCTAGGGTATTGCAAAACCTAGACTGACCCACTGATAATGTTCATAAGTATGCCTCTATTGACACCACAAATCTAGTGGACCACTTCACTACACCCGATAATGATTAATAACATATAAACCATAGGGTACCTTTAGATAATGTCGTCAATAGGGAGGTAAAGGGAACGCCAACAAGTATAATGTTTTGGTTTGTGATTCAAATTATATTTATCATATTATTGAGACTAAATGTTAGGTTTTTTATAGAGATAAAAAATATCTATCCTCCTAGTGTGAAATATCATGTACACCTCCATAGTTACCCATGTTAGTAGATCATGAAACTTAGCTGTGACTACACTACGACCAGTGGGGTTCATCCATGGTTTGACCTTTTCTGACTAATAGTCATCTGGTAGATGTTCATATCATGCTAACTAGTAATTATAAAAACATTTTTGGTACTAGTATTCTCTTATAATTTCTTCCAATGTCATTTTTCTACACCCCTTTCCAAATAAAGGGCTTATGCAGGAAGGAATGTTACCCTGAAATGGAAGTGTGATGTGATAAATTACATTTCCAATATAAATTCAATGATTTTGATCCTCGTGTCACTATTAATATCAAGAGAGATGTGTGAGGCCCTTACCAAAGCATAGAAAATCCCCTTCTTATTCAAGGTATAAGTATCCACCACTAATGCCTATTATAAAGAGGAGGTTGGACAATAGGAATTTCAGGCCATCATCTAATTTTCTATGGAAGATGAGGGTGTCATCATATAGGGGAAAGCGTGCCCATTTTATATCAGAGTTTAGTTTAATGTCATGGAGATCTGATGTTGTGTAGTGGATACCATCCTAATGATCAACCACATCCTAAACTGAATGCTCCATAAACTCGGACCGATGAAAGAAAATATGACTCCCTCTAACCTAACGCTTCAAGGATATTATAAGAGTGAGTATAAACAACATTGAAAATTTCTAATGAAGACTCAGTTTTCTATTTTGGTATCAAGTGTTGAATTCATGGTAGTATCAAAGGGAAATTCCTACAACACACCGATAGGATGACCCTGGAAACATTTTCATGTAGCAGTACCCTCTTCATAGCTTTAGTGCCTTTAATACCACATCAAGGGTCGTGTAGGGGTACTCCAAGGTGATGTGTCCCCATTTGAATCCTATAAATCCCATTATATTGATGGTGTGTACTACAAGAGATATTAAGAAAATATTTAGATCAATGGGGTTTAGGGAATAATTGATCCTAATGATTTGATGTCCATTGCATTCAATCCATGCTCAGATTTGAATGATATATTTTTATCCTAATTCATCAGTTCAAGACTGAAATTTGAGACCTGGGGTATGTTTCATTGTCTTTATGAATTTTTTTTTTGTTATCTACTGGAGAAAGGAGCGTCAGTAGATTAACTCATAATCCTACACTACACAAGCCCAGCTGATGCCTGAATCCCCTAAACCTATGAATTATTGATAATTTCACCCCATGTCAACCAGATCATTGAATTACTACATGTCTTGCATAATAGAGTTGACTCAAGGGATGTTGACGTACCACAATTACTTAGGAATCAATAACAGGACTCACAAACGAAGACCAAATGAAATTGTCTTAATAGATTCTATCACCACAATCTCATAAAAACAGGAACTCTCCAGTGAGGATTATGTATCATCTAGAGTAGACATCGGTTCTCCCCTGGATTGAATTTCCTAGAAAAACCACCTCGTCCCTATGATTCTCTTGTCTTAGACGACAAAGATGATTTAGAAGATGCCAACATATATTTTAATTGGATGTATCCACCATTATTAATGGGTTAGCTTAGGTGAACCTCGATACCTAGGATGATTTGAGTTCAACACTAATCATTTGTAGCCTAGTCTCTATTGTATAATTAGTAGTATTTTTCCTTACTGAAATAGCACTATGATTTATTCACATAGAGATATGATGAGATGCCAAGGATGGACCCTCGGTATGATGTTCATCATCTTTTCCTACCAGTAATCCATTGTGGGTTCAAGAATCCTCCAAAATAGATTAACCCCACTCAACGAGCAACTTTTGAGGCCTAATGTGACAACTATATCAAATCCAGCAACATTGGGGAAGTATAGTACCCCACATGATCAGAAACAATCATGCCAATGAAGAAAAAGAACATGAAAATTAGGTTATGTATCATCTTCCAGGGCCTCAACTACCACTTTTTGAAGGATTATTTTCCCCTTAGAGTGATATAGTAGTTGATGGATTCTATAGTAGGGTTCCATTACCTCTACTTCATGGATGGATACTTTTTTTATAACCAGATTTGAATGGACCCCAAAGATGAGGAGTGAACTAAATTCAGGGTACCCCATCAGAATTATACTATCAAATAATTCCTTTCTACATGATGAATTTTTGAGATAGTTATCAGTGGTTCTTGTATCACATATTTAATCCCATTCATGGGAAATTAGAATAATTCTATGTGGATGAAAAAGTGGTCAGATACCACCAATTTCAGGACCATATCAAGGATCTTGGGAAATTGTTCATCTTCCTCTACCACTGAAACTTGAAGATGAATTCCTTGGATTGTGAATTTGAGGTTACCTCTATGAATTATATCATCTTCATTGTAACATAGAGAGGCATAAATATTATCCAAGATAAGATCAAGGCCATTAATCAAATGCCTCTCCCAAGAAACCTTTGAGAGTTGTAGGTCCCCTAAGGCCACATAGCCCAAATATTCTGATTTATTGAAAACTAGGACTGAATTTGTAATCCCCTTTTGAGGATAATGGATAAAAACACCATTTACTAGTGGGATGAGAAGAGAAAGGTCACATTTTGGGAAATCATGAAGTACCTTCCACTGCCTCTGGATCTAATGACATCAATCATAGGGAAAACCTCTGGTCCTATATGTGACTACCTTGGAATATTCCAACAACTCCCTTTTATCCTAGAAGAATGACGAGAGTAGAGATAAGGACATATACTATCTCATCCACATGCTCCTTAACATGGACAATATATACCCACCCATGAAAAGAGTTTTCTTATGATGGTTTCTACAATGATAAACTTGTGACACTATTTGTAACATCATGAGATGTAGTTAGTGTCCTAAGTGTACCCTCTGAAGTATATCATAATTCTCCCCTTGTTTATGGGATGATTATAATGTTGGTATGTGATCCCCTAGAAGTTAGACATTATGTTTTTTCCACAAAATTCCATCAAAGTCCAAACATTGGTAGATTTTCTAGTTTCGCAGCCATCCCCTAAAGATAAATACCTATATGATGATTTCCAAAACTAATCAATTAAATCAGTAGATTACGTAATAGTATTTTGGAAGATTAATTTCAATGGTTCCTACCAAATCCGAACTAGTAGAAGGCTAAACAATCCCAAGCTCAATTGCTTAGTCCTGGGGATCATCTTCATCCCTCCAACATAGGTCATACTTCCATACTCATTCCTATTGTCAGATGGAAACACTAAAAATTAGTTAGAGTATTAGGAACTCATTACTGTTCTTTATTTGGACATTGATATTGATTTTCTGTATTTACATGTGAAGGAAGACTCTGATCAAGTCATCAAATAGATCAATGAATTCTTCCCCATCAAGATTTCACCCATATATTGATGGACTAATTCCATTCCCAGTCAATTGTGACTCATGATCCTCAATCCTAAAATATTTTATCTAATTCCTTGGGATGGTTTAGTTGTTTCCATCGCAAAACCCATCTAGGATGATCTAGTTATTCATGTGGAACATTTAAAAGTCATAACCACCAGCACTTAAGTTGACAAAAACAAGTAGGTAAACAAAATAGATGCCTATTATTTTATTGTAGGACCCCCCACCCCCCATATCCAAATAAACACCATATTAGACAACTCCCTTAATCAATTATCTCCAGTGTGGCATTCTCCCATCAAACCAAGAATATTAGAAGTCATCAACGCACAATACAGTTTACCATCTAGAGTGGTCCTAATCTTGAGAAGAGCCTCTAGAGGTGTGGGTTTGATGGAATTATCCTCCTTTGAATCCAATAACATGAGATCCCTTAGGACACTCTAGAAGTCCATGCTGTATCATGTTGTTCTCATCAAGTGGAATGGAAAATCTCCGACCATATTTAGAGGTTGTTCTAATTCCCATCCCACCATAATTCATGACTACATTGAGTTCACTAATACATTTCATACATGACAGATCAATTCCATATTTTTACATCAACTTACAGGGCTTATCCACACCACCAAGTATTATTGGACCTTTACAGTATGAGGATTTGACGTCGTAGGTCCACACTCACCAACAATAACTCAATAGTGTAGGTTTATCTTAACAGCAACTAAATTATTATCCAAATTGGAAATAGTGGTTCCCAAAATGAATTTAAAACATGTTATTTTATTGAGTTTATAAGCACCTACATCATCCATTGATTTGGAGTTCTTCATACAATTCTCACATATAATGACACCAACACTTAGCTACCAAGTTGTAGAAATTATACACCATGTACAACATTCAGTCAAACCACACTTCTCACTACCTTTCATAGGTAAATGGATAGATTTAAGAATTCAAAAATATCCACTCTAACATTTTTCATAAGATGGTTATTGGGAAAAAAATGATTTATCCTTAAAAACTCCTCAACTCCCTTTAGTCCTATCAGAAGATAACTCAAAATTCCACCTGAGCGAGCCCGTATTCCATGGTGTGTGGAACATGGGTAGTATTAGAAATTTAGGTTTACTTTTCATCACTCTAAATATATATTTAAACCATAAAATGAAAAATATTATGTCAAAAGTCATTTTTTCTATGTTGGAATCACACAAGAAAAATAGGTTTCATGCATTGTTTAACTTTGAGAGGAATCAGAAAAGGATAGGGAGAGAGATCGAGAAGAAGGTTTACCTACACTTCTTTTTCTAGGGTGACATGGTACTGGATCTTATAATTCCGATGATACCTAGTAAAAACTACCAATGATAGATCCCACATGGGGAGGACCTTACATTATCCATAAGGTCTATTCTAATGAAACATACTCTTTGATCACCATGGATGGTGGGAATATCACACCTCCCATCAACTCCAAGTTTCTTAAAAAGTAATTCATGTGAGGATCCTTGATCTATGAATTATGGACTTAAAATATGTGTATCCAGGTTCTAGGTAGTATGAGTTTAAACTTTTTTCAATTGGTAAAAATATATATGATGTTATCCTATAGCCTTACCCTATGAAATGAATATAGGATTCCACATAAGATAAGTATTGGGTGATAAAAAAAATAAAATTGTACAAAACCAAGATTCCTCAAATGATGAAAATTGGATGACCAAAAATTGGTGTCTTTAGTGCTGAAAATTAAATTGTAGCCTTACCTAGTAAAATTAACATAGTATTCCTCATTCTATAAGTATAATATGATCATAAAACTTTCCACATTTGAAATTAGACTGCCTCGTATGATATGAGATGAACTAAAATAAACATCCTCAACACATGATAATAAACTAGAGCCAAACCCCTTGTTGTAAACATGGGATATACCATTAAAATTTTGGGATGCCTTAATTCCCTCATTAAAGAGGATTTCGACCGCTTCTAGTGTTGGTATTCTACCACACCACCTTCTAAAACTATGTATGTCTTGATTCCCATCCCCATGGTATACATAATGACACCTATAACTTTCATCATCAGGCACAGTCAAAAATTTATCAAACCTTCATCCCCTTGGAACCATTTATGGTCAAAGAATTATGAACTTAAAGTATGTGTCATTTTTTACGAGATATGTTTGTGGTACATGGGCCTACATTCCCTCATTTCATGATGTGTTTCACTACATTCATTCCATGAAAATAACTTAAAAAAATATCCCCATAGTCCAAGAATCGAGAATTTATTTTTTTACAAAATTTCAAGAATCATGAATTTATATTGATTTCTATGGTCCAATACTTTTTACCTTAAACTATGCACAAGTAGCTTCCGGTTCACTTCATGTGGCACAGAGCACTCTTGGATCCTTTCACATCAGGTTTAACTATTTAATGACATCCAAGCTTCCTTGAAGAACCATTCCATGGTATAATAACTATGACCTTAAACTATTTTCAATTGGTCAAAACTCTAAGGCCTTAAACCATGTGTATCCAGCCCCTTGGCCCTTCATTGGCATGGTCTGCTTCATCACTGATGTTTCACCATGACTATGCCCATACATCCTTCCAAAACTACATGTGGATTGATTCTTATTATTAGGGTAATCATAGTGATTATTAGAACATCTATCTCTAGTCCCAACCACAAATTCACCACTAAACCATAAGTTACCCATGGTGATATCACCCCAAAATTTATAATGGGACTCTTTTTAGGTATAATCCCCATTAATTTTCCTTGACCCATTTGCGGGAAAATATTTCCTCACAACCCAACATGAGGAAGACAAGAATGGGAAGTTCAATGCACAAGCTTGGACAATGTCCTCATCCCATGACATTAAACTTTATCCCTACCCCATATAAAATTGAGATACCTCTTAATTTGAGATATTTCACCCAATATAAAATTGTGACCTCTCACACAATGAGTATGGGATGACCACCAAACCAACATCTTCAGTGCATGATGTTAAAGTGTGACCTTGAACCATACAAAACTAGGATGAACCATACAATATATATGGGACGAATAAAAAACATTACCCCATATAAAACCATGATGACCCATAATATTAGATTCCTTGATATCCTCGTCAGAGGGAACGTCATCCCATCGACATCATCCTTATATCATTCCATAACACTGAACTACCTGTAGCTTGATTTCAATCCTTATGGGATGTGTAGTGATTATCACATATTTCATCCTAAGATCAACCCTCAAGTTTAACTTCTTACGAGTTCCTCTCTTCCTCATCAACATGAGGTCAACCAAAGGTACGTCTTGTTGAGTTTTTTTGTGGAATTAGGTCCCTTTATCCATCCTTTCATGCCAGGTTATAACTTTTTCATTCCATGTAAAACTTTTTAGGGAACACATTATACCCTTCAATCAAATTTAGATGAACATAAACCAAAATTTATCCCTATATTCTAAGATCTATGACATTAAACTAGTAACTTCCAGAGTTTGAGTTGTACAACACTAATCTTTAATGTTAAAAATCCTCAGTGAATGATGTTAAATTATGATCTTACTCTATATGAAATCAGGATTCCTCATAATATGAGATTATTTTATATCTTTTACATAGAGTATGTCACCCCACCAATATTGATCTCCCATCATTTTGTGACCCATAACTATGTGTGTCTTTATTTATAATCTCATGGGATACATAGTGACGCTCGAATTATTGCATCTAAGGACTATACCTTCCAATGACTAACCTTCAGTTCTTTCTCATCTATTCCAAGCATGATTCTCAGATACCCACATGTTCATCCAGAACATTTGAACATATATACAAATAGCTCCCACTTCACCTAATATTCCCTCTGGGAAATCCCCCACTTCCACTTCTATACTTCACACTTTCACCATTTTGGATCATCATCATCCTCCGAATTCCAACATGATATCTAATGGAATGGTCCCATGACACAATAGTTCACCTAGAATCCTTATATTATGCCTTGATTGATATTCAATAAAAAAATGGCTTCTGTGTTTAGAACTCGGTTTACCATCTAACATACTTTTTTCCCCATATTAAACCATCACAAGTATATAACCTATATTTTGATCATGATCAATAGTTGTTCCTCATCTGTATATTATTCACCTTTCACTATCTAGTTCATTAAAGTTATAATCTCCCTCATGGGGTTTGTTGGTCAGATTCACCCCTCACTATGTTCCCCAGTTATAAATGATGGAAACTCAATTCCACTCATTTTTTCTCGAACCGAGCATGAATCATTTGGGTTTAGGGGTTAGGGTATATTTTCCTCAAGCATGATTGAGATGTATTAGTTCCCTATTAGTCTAAGCATCACAAACATAAACTATGTGAAAATTTACACTTATATTTTGAATAATGAAAATCCTCCAAAGATCCTTTCATGTTAGGTTAATAATCTCTTGTTCCATGCCAAACACTTTAGGGAACCATATGGTCCAAACTCTATGAATTTAAACTAAGACCCCAAGGTCCATGCATCATGAATTAAATTGTCTGTAAGTCACCTCGGGAAGCTGATGTGGGGATTTGGGCCTTCTTGGATCTGAATTCACATTATTTAGTCACTATGACTTTCTAAATATGTCCTTTTGAGGTATTAACACTACTTTATGAACTTTATGGCCTTAAAAGAGGATCATGAGTCCAAGAATTGTGACTTTAAACTTTGTGATACATGTCTCTAGGATATTCCCTGTCTTAGAGCCTCCTAGGATCTCCTTTCATGATAGTTTATCTATACCCTATTCCATAGATATCCCCTTTGACACTCATAAATGTTATGAACTATATGATAATAAACTATAATCTCAGGTCCATGCATCATGGATTTAAACATTGTTCCCTTTATCATAGGTATGTATTGTGTAACGTCGGGCCTCCTTAGCCCAAAATTTACATCAGGTTGTAAATCTTCCATGCAATACATATCATTTTAGGATGATCGCTCTATGGTACTAGATCAATGACCTTAAACTAGGATTTACATACTGAAATCTATGACCCTAAACTATGAACACATGGTCTAAGCCTCGTGACCATAAAATTTCTGTAGGTAGAATTTGAAATGTTTTGTGTTACATTTGGTGGCCTCCTAGGCCCCTCATTTCACGTATGGTAATCTTCCTTCAAGACTGAACATTTTCCTTCAAGACATAAAGAGACCATGGTACAAAATATTTGATATTAAACTAAGATATCATGGTATAACTCATTGACCACAAACTAAGAGCATGATGTTCTAGTTACGATGTGTTAAACTATATGACTCCATATTCTAATAATACAACATTAAACTATATGATACTTTTTTCTCACAACGTGACATTAAACAGTGTGTCTATCATTCTCATTGTACATTATTAAACTACATTCCTATTATACTCATTGCATTAAAATAAACTATAAGGTGTCTTAGGTCATCATCTAAGAGGCCTCATTCCCTATTCAGTGCTGACAATCTATGATCTCATTCATATTTTTTGACCATCTCTTGATATTTGAGATGATGATCCCCTTGGAAGAAAATTCTGAGATGTAGACATTATCATTGCCGGATAATCCTTGACCATGACTTGAACTATCATTTAAGTATAATTTACTCATATAGATAAAATAAAACCATGAAAGAAAAAGGGTAAAAGGGGTGGGTATCTTACAAGAGTGGTATAACCTGACTAGAAACTCAAGTAGATTCGTGGACAATCCCCTTAGTGAGGGTATCCACCAAATGGTCGTCGCCTCAATCACACGTGTCTCTTAAGATGATGGTTGGGAACCCATGGCCACAACACCAAGGAGGTTAACATTGATCTAACATTAAAGGGTTGATGGTCCCTACCCATCATTCTAGGTTTCATAAAAAAACATCCCCTTCCTTTGTGATTATTGGTTCATGCACAAGTAAAAAGAGGAAATAGGCAGGTTTGGTAGTATCAAAGGCACATGTGATTAGGATATTTACCTGGTCTATAGAATTAGCTCCTTCCATGGGATAATATCAATACACATAACTCCCCTAGGACTCCATTATCACTTCCAAAAATGGAAAAAGTGCATCTTTCTCAGCTATTGACATATTTGAGGGATAGGGCATGCCTAGCAGTGCCTTCACCCAGCAGGCCACCGAACACCCAATGTTGCAAGAGTGGACTAAGTAGTCAAGCTCTATTAAGTATTTCACCACCTAGGAACAAGGAACAAAAAATCATTCCAGAGTGTGACCCAATCCATTTAATAATACCCTCTATCCATTAAGGTGATTCCGCATTCCAATATTGGTATTTATTATTATAAAGAGTCCACTACTCTCCCAAGCTACCAGAAATACAATAATTCTTGTGAAATCCAGATGGTGTAGCCACTTCCCTAGACCTTGAACATATTATATCCAAACTTCCCCATAGTTTTTTCCTCCTCCTATGACCACTATCATAGGAGATTCAATCATGTTTTCACTCCTCTCCCTATATCCCCAGCCTATGTTGTGTCAGGGATTACTGGATCTCTAACAGCTACCCTTCCCATTGGTCCAAATATACCTATTAGTTTGGAATTTATAATAATCACCCTTGAACTCTAAATTGTAGGGTCCCTCCTTATTTTTTTCTGATTAGTTTGGTGACTCGGGATTTACCCATGACATTCACTCTCCCAACTCTATGAATAATCATGGATGATCCCATAGGTGGTGGTAGAATGTTGAAACTCATTCCACACTTTCATGTCCTTATAATTAAACATGTTATAGATATTCCACATGACTGATGGTTGGAATTTATGACTCAATTATGTACACACCTTCAGGTTCAACCATTGGAGGCATCAGAACTTCCTCATGAACCGGTGTGGGTGGATGGTTCTTTGATCACATTGTAGTTGGACCTCACCACCAATGCCTAACCTTGAATGTCCAGTAGGTATAAATACTGGCTAGTGGTCCTTGTGACATAATTAGTTACTATCACCATGAGATGGGGGAATGAGTGAAATATGATGTGATCCACTGACTTGATCCTTTCCAGGGTTTCCACTAAGCCCATGTTATGTGAATGACTCCCTATAATGTTCTAGGTAGATAGCTGAATTTTTAAGCTGGGAGCATATATAGGGTTCAAATATTTGTATTTGGCTAAGTTTGTAGAAAACCATCCATACAAAAAGTTGAAGGTCCCACACACATGAAGATGATTATTCCCATGGGTGATGTTGGAGATCACCTTATATAGATTTTCCAATATGAGGATGACAAATTTGACATGCTAAATCATTTCCAACATAACTTCCATGATAAATGTAATTGTATACACCCCTATGTGTGCATCCCACATAAGGATCATTCAACTACAAATTAGTGCAGTGATAATCCTCTCCATCCTAACAATTGGGAACTTGGGATTTACAATATAGCCCCATAGTTTTCACTATAATGCCTCCATGATACTCCTATAAGAGTGCTCCTTGCATCGTGAGAATACCACATGGCTTATGCCTGGCCTCTCAGGTATCTTTTTCACTAGATTACTGAAAAATAGTCGAACCATTACTTAAACAATGTTTCCCTCATCCCTGGATTATGTTCATTGGTCCCCTGTGCTAATCAGAGCACCATACTTGCTATGGTTGGTATCTATTCCTGGTCCTTAGAAACATTATCTGTGGGGAGGAATTATTTATACATTTCTCCTTGGATTGGAATCCCTAAAATCTTGTATATATCCTGCAAGGTAATTTAATCCTCCCTATAGTGTACATGAAATGTGTTGGTCCCTAGTGAACACCTTCTTAATAGATCTAGCATGAAGTTTAGGTGTCGGTAAACATGGAACTATGAGGCCTATGCTACCTCATAAATCCCTATATGCTTCAGCCATACCTCAAGATCACAACATGATTGGAATGCCCAATATTCCTAATCCCACTCATCCCTAAATTTTCTACCTTGGAATAGGTCCCATCTTTCTTTCCACCCTTTCAGTACGTCCCCTATACTTTCCTTGAGGATTTTATCATGCTGAGGGGGGTTTGTATCTGCCTATAATTCCTCCCCATTGATGTATTTTAGATGGTTCCATAGATTCTATTCCATAATTGAAGCATAATCCTATAGGATGTGTCCTCAATAGCCCTTTTCCACTGGTATATTCGAGGAAATATCTTGAACTAGTAGGCGTGCTCATCTCTATCTGAATAAGGGAAGAATACACCATACCTCATCAAAAATCTATATAATTTTAGCCTCTCTCAGAATGGTAATTTATTATCTTTCATCACAAATTTTATGAGTGTGTCAAAATCTTTCACACTCCAAACTCCCTCTCCAATCATTTGATTCCCATCCATGTCCTCTCAATGATTAGTAGTATTGTTTTGAATTTTAGTGGAATTTTTTTACAAGACATAGGAGTTTTCTATGGAAAATTTGTGAAGATACATTTAAAAATGTTGGGTTCATAGTAAAATTATATGCTTGAAAAAGACTATTCATGGAGGTCTAACCATAAAAAAATTATAAGAGTTTTTTAGTTTCACAAGTAGTGAGGATTGAAATGATAAAAAATTCATGAAGGTCCTAATCATAAAAAAATATACATAAGAGACCGATATTTTCATGAAAATATTTCTTTTCTCCTAAAGGATCCCTATCTCTGCCTATAGGTGCTTGACCAATCCTATCTTCATGAACGATCTCAATGAGAAAGATTTTAATTGGAGATTCTTTATAGTTTTACCTCATAGTACTGCCCTCCTTTGCCTCATCGAATATAATTATGAGGGGTGAATTTTATGAAACTGAAATACACATATCACAGGAGAGGATAAAGATGGTAGAGATGGTTATGTAAGCTCTTGAAAATTTCACAAAGAGAAGAATATACCGCAATAATCACTTAGAAAAAGGAAGAAAGAATTCCTACAATTCTAGTAAAGTGAATGGATGCAAATTGAGTTGAAAAATTCAGAATAAATATGAAGAAATCAGATTTCTCAGGGAGTTTTAATTGATTCACATACCATCACAGGGAAGGGTTCATGGACCACATAAGCCGCGAACCACCAGTACATAGAACGACCCACAAGGCTCTAGCCAGCAGAATGATGCCCAGCAAACCCATGAGCCCCCTAACCACATCGCTGGAGGAATCAAGCATTTAAATCCCATTATCATACCATCTCATGAACTCAATAGTTCATAGATGAAGCAAATCAGTAGGGTTCTGCGAACCATGACTCGTGAACTGTATCCTCCGCAAACCCCGGTTGACCATGTCTTCCACGGTTCGAGATATCTATTCCCAGGCTTCTGCAAATGGTGTTATATTCCAATATATATGATTGAAATAATGCTCTTTAAAATAAGCACATAAGGAATGGAGAAAGGGCATAGAAAGAAAGAAAAAAGGAGGCCTTAGAGTTTGGAAGAAAGAATTCTGAGAGGATTCCAGCTTCAGTATCGAATCATCAGCTAAGTCCAAATCACAAACCACATTTCTTCAGGTATAACAAGCAGAAAACCATAAAATAAAGGAACTTAATAATAAATGGAAAATATTCGACCTAATTGGTGTAATCAAAAACCACAATTCAATGTAGATGAACTCCACATAGATGATAGGTTCCAGGACCCTCCATCAAAATGGTGTTCTGTATAGTGTATCACTATTCGTATTGAACCCAAAACTGCGTACTGCATCAATACGCAGATGGGACCAAATGCGGCATAGAAGACCACATTCAAGACCGCATACCACTGTGGTGTGCAGTGGTCCATTCCAAAGACCATGTACCACTTTGGTACATAGACGACCACTTTACCCACAAACCATGATGGTATGCAGAGCTCCCCCAATATCGCATGGGAAAATAGTATGAGGGACGAGGCGTCTTCAAGTTTCCTTCCATCCGGATCCAATATCACCTTTCTGCTACCTTCTATTCCTCCATACCCCACCACTAACCAGTCCCCCTGTATAAGGCCAAAACCTCTTCCAATGCCACCGGACCCATATGGTAAGATATTCAGATGCATCATCACACCCCTTTGAGTCTACATACCCTTAGTAAGATGAGTCACAAAGGATCTCCCCACAATGGTTCAAACTCCATGGATTTATGTAATTCTATATTCCCATTCTAACTTGGAGTCCAACATTGGAAAGCTGACATGAATCTCCCCGTTTGAGGGATTAAGAGTGATCACATTCTTATCTATTCAATAGGGAACAATGATCAGTTGAAGGAATCATGTTTTCTTCTACTTTTGATGAGAGGAAAAATTCCTCCCCTTTCCCAGAATGCGTTATTAGGGAACCCCCACTAAGTTAGGTCCCTAATATTATGAGGGCCGAACCGCATGACCTCCAATTTCATCCCACATTGAAGGGTTCGTTGCTCTGAACCCTCTTCCCGATTGCCTTGACATCTTCTACCGTAGTCCCGCCCACTCACATAAGTAGTAGAAGAGGTGTTTGGTGGATTGGATCTTTCATATCATCTTGTTTCTCATACCGAGTATGACTTACATGGTCTTAGAGATTTCTGATGATCACAACATACACACAAACAACCCATCTAAACTATGAGAACTCTAATTCTAGGTCAAACAAGGACATGTTTCACGCCTGCTTAAAGTATGGTGCTCAAAAGGGTTGCTCTCACAAAAGAGATCACCCAATCATTTAATCTCAAATGGGAAGCTTCCAAACATAATCCCTGAACCATATGAACTATTATAACTCTTATTCTTGGTTAAACCAGGATATGTTGGACTTCTACATGAAGTCCTGATCTCAAAAGAGGTTCTCTCCCAAAAGGGTCCACCCAATCATGACATATAAAATGGAAATATTCCACACATAAGAACCAACCCATCTAAACTAAGAGAACTCCGATTCATGGTCAAAAAAAGATATGTAGGATGCATTCTTGAAGGTCAAATCTCAAAAGGCGGCTCTCCCAAAAGGGTTCACCCAATCATGACATCTCTAATGGGAAGCTTCCAAATGTAAGCCTCATCCCATATGAACTATGAGAAATTTGATTCCTCTTCAAACCAGGATACGTAGGATGCATTATTGAAATACTGAGCATAAAAGGGGTTCCCTTCCAAAAGGGTTCACCCAATCCCATCATCTCAAATGGGTAGCTTACACACGTAAGCCCCAACCGATCTGAACTATGTGGGCTCTGATTCCTCTCTTGAGAATACATGGGAATCCCATCGTATGGGTCTGATCCCAACATCAAATCACCTTCTGTCTCCCATAGATGAATATATACTCCAAATAGCTTATTACATGGCATATGTCATCATTTACTCCATAGCATCAAGTCCATGTATGCATATGATGATTCTGTAAACTTGGGGTAACCCGTGGATACACTCTTCAAAAATGAACCAAGTATTCATGAACATATAAACACAACTTAAATCTATATGTGAGTCCCAAAATAGGAAATAATTCCCTGAAATAGGGTGCGATGATCCCAACCACCCATCCTCTCAACCAATAGAGTCTTTAAATTCCATTGGCCAAATTGTCATCCGACAAGATCCTGCCTTTCAAAAGAAGATCCATGAATCATGGATACCAAGGTCGTTGGGTGTTTTTGGCTCCATAAATGAACCCATTAGGGACCATGAAATGAAGTAATATCCTAGGAGGACCGATTTCACAAAAAAGTAACCCCATGAAATCACCCACTGGGACCATTTGATTTTTTAATCTCAATCGTAATATAGAAGCGATAAATTTCTCTATCCTTATGGGTTCAATCCAATCCTCCCTTAAAGGATAATGTTGCAGATCGGGTCGAAACAAAGTCTTTATCTAAACCCACAAAGGCACCCCCATGAGGGTTCAAAAAAATGGTTATCCTGACATTAATCCTTAACCATGGTGGGGGACTTACCCTACTCAAGCCCCTTCTCCTCATAAATAAGTCGATAAGAGGCCAAGATGAATCATCAAATATGTTTATGTTTATGAGATGCTAATTTTATGGGGTTATTTTGTCTATAAATATCATATATACATATATATAGATATATATGTATAATTTTACTTCAAAGCAACCTTCAATCCAAATGATATCCTGATGACCAATGCACGCACGCACCTTAGCGGTTCCACTAGTGGTTGGGGCCCTAATGAAGAGGAGGACCCCCTCGCCAACCCAATGTCTTCAATGCTGTGTATCCAACATGCTGATCAAATAGTAACACCAAAATGGACTCTCCACATGGTGGGGGAAAAAAGAAAATCCCTCAAGTATGTAAAATCTTTCCATCTTCTTCCTTAACCATGACTGGAACCCCAACTCAATGCATCCCCAGTGGTAATCTCGAATCATTTTGGGAGCCTGTTCCCAGAGTTTGACAAAGTGTAATTACCCTATCTTAGAGAGGAATATGAATTCAATGATGATAACTTCATCCCAATTACATAGGAATCATACTCATGGGCCTCTTCTAGAGAGAATCACTACCTACATCGGGGGACCATGTCTCCTCATGCTGAAGAAGACCTTATACTGAGGGCACCAACTGATGTTCAGAAGACTCGGGTCCCTTGTGCTTCCCTCCAAGGGAGAAAAATATATAAACAAGAACCAGATGTCACCCTAGTTTCAAAGAATAAACTCATCCATAAAAACATGGAAAATTTTATTGAGAAGACATACAACTCTTCCCCCTCCACTCAATCCCGCCACAGAAATAGGGTGGCATAATGCGAGCACATGCAGGATCCTGCTAGTTCTCTCTTGTCCCGTCGTACAGACATAGCATAAAATTATAGGAAGATGCAGATATTTGATGATATACAAGAAGACCACCATCTAAATTGGGAAGAAAGTAGCTACACTCGAGCATGAATACCTTTGGATTCATATCATACCCGTCATCCAAATAGGGAAGAAAGAAAATATGAGCAGAGTAAAATTCATATGGATTCATACAAATATTGTGATAAAAATACAATGGAAAGCGAGAAGATGAAATTTCCCACCCATAAAAATGAATCCCACCAGTAAGATACACTGGAAAATGGAAAATAAAACCATTAGAAAAATCGTTCCTCTGTCCCAACACAGGTGAATTTCCAATATCTACTAGAAACCTATGGAGAACCGGAGTAGGCACACAAATCCTACTCTGACATCGAAATGGGCCTTTATAACCATTCCAAAAAAAGATGTATCTCAGGACATCTTGGGAATGATGAAAGATCAGACATCGATTCCATACCATATCCTCCAAACATGGCATGATATCATTGCATCAGTGGAAAAGGTGAGAAACTCGGCCCACTACCGAGTTTCCTTGAGCGTAATGGCTTACTCACAAAATGGGTTAGTCACTCTAGAGCAGTTATGCATCCATGATCTAGTTCAGAAGGGTCGACGACAATATCCTATGATACATGGACAATTAGATCAGGAAATAATACCTATTCAAACTATGGGATTGCATTCTAATGTGGTAGCTGCTCCAGGGCCGCCATATATCCCTGCCAAAAGTCAAGATTCTCGCTGGCGTATCCTGGTGGAATCACAGGACCCAACAAGACAAGGACCCATATTTTGAGGCTATTGTAAATAGCAAGTGGCCCCATTTACCCGCATGAGAGCACCCAAAAATAAAATGTGCCAAATTAAACTAGAAAATAAAAAGCACATATATGATCTCACTTTTTTGGAAATAGGTATTCTTGACACCTTTGAACATATATCAAAAAAGGCTCAAGACCATATCAGTTCATTACTAAATTATAGATGTGCCAGTAGTAGTTGCGAAGGCCCTCCCTATAATGATACTACTAGTAGCTCTGACGGTCCTCCCCAGAGCACCCATGGGGGATTACTCTGTGGGCCAGGAATGATCGATCATGAGAGCCTATCTCCTTATGCGTGTCTGGGTAGCCCTCCCATTGACCTGAATATTGGACAGCATGAAGGTCCTCCCCTTACTGTAGTTCACCTTGATGGTCCTCCCTGGGGTATGCCCTACAGATATGCTTCTCTCTGTAGCCGTACGTAGAGTCATGATTATACTCATTGCCATGATGACGGTCATTATGAAGGCCCTTCCCACAATGACAGTTTTTGTGAAGGCCCTCCCCACATTGACATCAAGCAACAAGAGGGTACTCCCCTCATTGTAGTACATCTTGAAGGCCCTCCCCAAGATGTACACTGTAGAAATTATCCACGCAGCAAGATATAAAGCTGCGATAGAAGTCCTCGCCATCATTTCAGTCATCAAGAAGATCCTCCAAAAGGTATATTCCATAGGGACACTCCCCGCAGTTGGGTATCAAGTTGAAATGGTATCCCTCGCCATTGTATCACCAATTACGAAGGTCCTCCTCTAAATCAAAATTCATACTAGAAAGAAGGCCCTCCCCTTGCTAGAACAAATGTAAGAAAGCCCTCTTATGTTGAGGTACTATGAAAGATGGATTCGTATAGATCATGTACTCCATCTATGATGAGTGATATCCTTTCTCAACCAGAGGATGGTTTGGGTCCATGATCATCTTTTGAGCCACCCCTACGCCATTCACATATCAATGAGGCTCCCACTAGCTCGGCTACTTGGACCTAAATTATTAACATATAGTCAAGGTGGGCACATCAAGTAGAGGAGTCCCCGAAAGAATAATGGTAAAATATGTTGATTGTGAGGAGACAACTAGACAAGGATAACATACCAGTGATGTATTTTCCTACAACCACTTCTCACATCAACATACCAAGGGAGTTTTCTAAGGAATGTATGCATGACGTTCGCCTTAGTTGGTGGACGACTCTTCATCAGCTAAAAGAAAGGTTCCTTCCCTACAAAGGGTATGCAAACTATGTAAATATATTAGGGCAGATCCTCCATATAATCGACCTTAAATCCATCCATTCTGCATGACAGCCATGATCATAAAGCAAAAAAGAAAAAACCTTGAACTTTATTGCCTCCATGTATTGCACAAGTTGCATTGTCTCATTGGAAATGCCCTAACTAGAGTTAATATTCGGGGATGGGGAGAACATGGATCTCTACATTGCACCCCATGTCCTGTCAAATAGACCTCATTGGAAATAACATCATGAAATGTCATTACACAAAGGCAGCAATAAAATGTAATAAATTCTCATGAAAGACAGAATACTCAACAAAAAATGTCCCTGAGAAAGCCTCAAAAGAGTCCGGCCTGACGAGATCAAGCCATCGATAATCTTCTGATCCAGGCAACTGAGAACACCTAGTAGGATTCCCTCCTAAGGTAAGTCAACTATAAATCAGTTCCCATTTCTTCAAAAGCCCATAAATCTCATACGGTTTCGGCTCCATTCTCAGTTCATGCCCGTACAGGAGTGTGCGACATAAAAATGGTGGAAATAGAGGTAGCTACTATTGAAATATGGGAGCAGCCATATTCCATAGGGATGGGGTAATTTTTATCTCAACATTTCCTCATAAACCAACAAATCCAGGTCGTAGCACATCAACGGATGAATAGGAAAAACACCAGCCCACAGGGCTGGGGGAATTTTTAACTCAAGTTCCTGCATAGTGGACATATTTATTCACCCATTAGGGAAGAATGATGAGGATAGAAGTCACTCGTTCCACCTTTTATCATGGTTTATACCCTCTAAGATGAAGGCACATTACGAGGTTAGATCAGGGATCCCCTTGGGTCAATATTTTCCAAGAAACCTGAAGAATACCGCATAATGGAAGGGAAAATTCCAAAAAATATGCATAAATATTTCATATGATTTGGAATTGGGTACACCACCCCCAATTCATTATGAATTAGTGAACATGGTTAAAATTAACTCCATGGATCTCATAGGAAATGATACAAAGGGTGAGGATGAAAGAGAATATGGTTCCATCCTAAAGGCATCCCACACTGAGCTTAATGGTGTGTATACTCAAAACCAGAGAGAGGCCCTAAATCTGGGTTCCCCCTAAGATAATCTTTCATTACCCATCAAAAAACCCCAAAAAGGAGATGAATAAATCTCAGGACTTCTATAACCCCCCCTCCTCCTCCCCATGAGAATGTGTCACTCACCCTCTAAGAATGATTCAAAAATTAGTAGCAAGAAATAAATGATCTTAGACAAATTAATGTCGAGCTGCGTAAAGGGAGCTATCTTGCTAGATGTGTCCCTATTGTGAAATGTCAACAGGTGTTCCCAGAAGAGGTTCCCTTGCCATAGGCACTCATCCTGATAAATGAAGCCAAGCTCATATGCCCATCCAACCAAGCTCTGGGACCATAAATCTATTTAAATTCATCCCTAGATAGACATCAAGATTTCCCCTCACTAGGAAAGCATCCAGGAAAACCCACAAAGGATACCCTCCAATTGGTATCCACACCAAATTCCTGCATCACTAGAATGTCCATCTTTGGCCCATGCTGCACCTACCCATGCTCAAGTCCGGCAGGATATGAATCAAGGGATTTTGAATACTGTAGAGCAACTAACATCTCAACTATAATCCATGGTGGGGTGATGCGCTCTGATATAACCAGAGCACAAACCCTACCCTGATTGGGTGAGTAACATTCTACCTCCATCAAACATCAAAAACACTATATTTCCAATTTTCAATGGCACATGAAACTCAAAAAAGACAACCGATGTACTATTCCTCTTACAATATTCCCATGGTGGGAACTCTGATGCAGCATGAAGCATTAAAAATCAGATGCTTTGTGCGAACCCAATAGGGTTCATCCTTCGTATGGTATGCTAGCTTTCTAACTAACTCGATCATAGGCTGGGAGGACCTCTTGCGATATTTTCTCTTCTAGTTCAGTTCAACATTTCCTAAGACAAGGATCAGTTATCTCATTAACTGCATGCAGTGAGAGATTGAATGAGTTTCTAACATCATTTCCAGATAGAAAGGCCTAACTTATTCCCTCAATTTTCCACTCCCCTAGGTTGAAATTCTCTCTATGTGCATCGATAAACTCCGTGATGAATTATGAACACTAATCATACCAGTGAATCACATAAGTGGGTTCCGATATTTCTCTTCCATTTCAAAAAGCATAGAAGAGTCCTTGTAGTGGACCAATATCATGTTCTGAGTGGCCCCATCATTCCCAGGAAAAAGGATGGGAAAATATGGAGTGGATTCTGTCACGCTTAAGCCACCCCGACACCGGATGTAGTTGTGAGGCCTCTAAAAATCATATGGGTCCCCATGTTTTCCAAAAGACACATCCACCTTAGAAATTTGAGTGAAGGGGTGATAAAATAAATCAGTTTGAGGGGTGAAGAAATAAAGTCTACTTGTTCTGAGATGACCATATCTGCGGTTACTTTATAGACACCATGAATTGAAACATGCTCTGACTACCAAAGGCAAAGAAATCCGATGAAGTGGGCATCAATTAACATCCGAATTATTTTCCCCATCACTGGATACTAGGGAACACCATCCCAGAGTTCTTCATCTTCAAAGATATCCTACAAAATATGGTAGATTCTGAGAATGTCAATTTGGGTCTGTTGATAGAACATGTTGTGTATGTCTATACCAAATACCCAAGGGAGGGAGAGGAATGTAAATAAGTCATGAGTAAAAAGGAGAAAAAAATTATTTTTGGATAACTCGTAAAATAGTCAACTGATCTCATGACATCCTCTAGGAATAGTTGAAACAACTTACCGTGCCCCCAATAGCTCTTGATGCGACACAACTTTCATCCTCAGCCCCGTAGTCCTCTAAGGTCGAAAATGTCAGAAAGTAAGAGCAAGACGATTGGATAACACCGACGATAAATCCATTATTGAAAATTTATAACTTTATACCAGTAGACTTGGTACAACATACACCACCCTATCAAACGGTACAATAGGCACCGCTCTTCCAAGTGACACCATTAGAAGAAGACAATCAAATAGAAACATTGAGGGATCAAGAACTGATCTTTAGGTCCATTAATTTCATTCACATGATAGAATCACTCTATATTGGAGACTATGGACAAAAATCCAAATTCTATGCATCCAAATGGAGGGCCATAGGAAGAGGTTGTAGAGACTAAGGGTTTACTAGAAGGTATGATCGTGGAAAGAGTCAAATTTCTAGCCATGCCTTAGCTCAAACTGTTACCATTGCGGAAACTCACGGAAGGGGCCTATATAAGACACAACAAGACCAAAAATGTTCCTCTACCCATGCCAAATGATATCTATGAATAGATATCTTACAGTATCCATAAGATAATTAATAGATATCGAATATCCAAAGGCATATAGGAAGACCAATTTGGCCAAACTCGGAAAAGACTACAACACCAACAGCTCCTGTCATAGAGACCAGACCATCCACGTCCAAAGCTCAGGACCCTAATGTGTTTGTGAAAGAGAATCCCCAAGCTGGGTTGCTCTAACCTTTAGAACATAAATATGAAATTCTAAAGTAGCTAGCTTTAGTACCGACGAATCTATTGATCCTGGATTCCTTGAGTCTTTCTGCAAACCTAAGAGAGGCGCTCATTAAAGACTCACTAAGTCCCCAGGAGTTCAAGTATGAAGTATAATCTGCTGAAGTCTATCTAATAGAGACCAATCCTAAAGAATTCCACCCCATCATCTCCTTCATAGACAAGGATGAATATACCATTATATTGGGGCACATCTGACCCTTATATGTGTCCGACAAGATAAATAACATTGATGTCTAGAAAATTTTCATTGACAATGACTCTTGAGTCAACCTCCTCTCACTATGAAGACTTAGTCGGTTGGGATATGATGAGTACAACATAACGCACATCACCACAACTCTATTGGGATATGAGAAAAGCGCGAAGAATCCATTAGGAAAAATCAAGATTAAAACTTGTCTTGGATAACTCGTGTCTACATCTGATATTCTGGTAGTGCGGAAAAGTACAACCCTTAATGTCTTGTTAGGGAGGCCTTGGCTGAATCAGCATTTTGAAATTCCATCATCATACCATCAGTGTGTCAAATATGACACTAATGGGAAAAACGATACATTGCATTCTGATAAATCCCCATTCAAATCCTGGGAGTTGCATTACATTGATGTAGGGTTCTATAATCCAAAATAAAAATAGACATTGGATGAAGACATTGACTGGATCACTACCCCAAATTGATTAGAAATGGTTCCTGCTGATCCCCACCAACATCTTAGGGATAAGTATGTATTTCCCATCAACCAAGTTGAATTCATATGTTCATGCTCAGTTACAGACTCAATCGTCTTCATGATTTCCATTATGGCCTCCAAGTCTAAAGACACTAAATAGTGGGCTTACCTTTATGATGTCAGGGAAATCCCTCACAAAGATTCTCTCGACCTATCCTTGGGATCCCAAACCATTCCTGCCTTATTTACTAAGGAAGAAAATGATTTCTCTCCCAACACCAGAGGGTTCATATTAAAAATAATCTCTCCATAAGAAGAGGTATAAGAGGAAGATGATGATGAATAATATAAAAAAGATGAAGAAGAAGAGGAGGAGGAGGAGGAGGAAGTCCTCAAATATGCCCCTACTGCATTTGAAGAAGGTGTATCCACTATAATAGATGAACTTAGGGAGATAATCATGGGCACCAAAGATGACTTGTGGCCCACTCTTATTAGTGTGGTTGTGCCTTCTGAGGAGAAAGAGGAATATATTGCCTTCCTAAAGAAGATTCGATACGTGTTTTCCTAGAACTATGCAAAAATTCTAGCCCTCGATCCTGAGGTCAACACTCATCATCTAGGCCTAACAGAAGACCACTAGGGCTATAAGCATGAAGCTTGAATGTAACAACCCAAGATTCCACAGTACGTTTCCCATTGAGTAATGCAATAGTTTGCATTATACGCAACTTCGAGATTCTAACACACTACGATCAATCAAAGTAGCCGTTATGAATAGTAATACCCACTTTTTGAAATTTTATACATTTTCTCTTTCAAAATGGACTTCATTTTTAGATTCGGAATATCTAAATTATCCTATGGTGAAAATTTTGGTACTTTTTGGATAACTTTTATATTTTGATGAATAGTGAAAATTACTAAATTTTAATTAAAAACAACTTTTTAAATCGAAATAATTAATAGTGATAAATAAATAATTTGAGTGGTTTTAAAGTATATTTAGAATAAATTTTTACCATTTATTACAATTTTGCTCATTGGAAATAATTTCACAATTATACAGGACATAATCAAGTGTCAATTATTTGATAGTTATTATATCTTAAAAACACACCTTTTGTTTTGACAACAGGAATTAATTTTAAATTAATTTATGCCACTTCTGTGTTTTGAATTTGGAAAAATGGATTCCATATTTGGAATCAGGATGTAAAAATTGTGTAAATAGGTAACTTTTATTTTTAGAAATTTTGAATAATTACTTCGGTAAATATTTTATTTACCACGGTTAAAGGGTAAACCGTTAAATAAGGGTAAAAACATACTATTATAATAATAATAAATTACCCTAAAACGTGTCCTAACCTTATTGGTGGATAATTTTCCGAGCATGGGAATATTTGGTTCGATTTTGGAACCCCATGGAGCCACTTGTAGGTTATAGGGACACTTTATATTAATTAAGTTAAAGTAAATGTCAAAATGACATAAGCATATATCTTTTAGAAACACAATTTCTACATAGGGTTATATATGTTGGATTTTAGACTATAAATATTCATTAGAAATATAAAAAGATTTCCTACATAATATTATTTTATTTATAATTTTTTGAAATTTAATAAGTAAATTTATTTAGGACACAATAATGATGCAGTATTTTCCTTATTAATGAAAGAATCAAATAATTGGTATTATAAATGTTAAAATAAATATAAATTGGATGTTTTGATGACATAAACTAATTTTATTTCCTAATATGACATGATATTATTTTTTAAATGAATTTTTTTCGATTTAATAAAGTTGTTAAGACTTTAACAAAAATAAATTATTAAATAGTGTCAAAATTGACATAAATGAGTTTTTAAAACAAATATTACATTATTAATTTATATTATATTCCTAAAAATCTAAGGTTCATCCAAATGACTTATATCATTATTGGTGTATCATTAATGGACCACTTAGGAATCTATTGGATGTATATAGTATGTTTATTAACTATATATTATAAAAATACAATGTGACATGGCAAGTGTTAAACTAATTAACCAAGAGTTAAAACTAAAAGATAAGGTTAATATAATGACCCAAACCAATCTAAAATATATTGGTTGAAATTATTTCGACCCATCCTATACTTATACTTATAATAATCCACTTTTGATCCATTATAAACTGAATATGAATTTATTATAAAATAATACTTTAAGTTTTTTCTAAAGAGCCCCTCACCCCCCTTATAAAAAGGCACTCCCCCTTCTCATTAATTCACACCTTCAAAGCCATTTTTCTCGGCCAACCTATGCCCAAATATCCTCCCAACTTCCCTCAATTCATCCAAGATGACTTATTTTGATCAGAAAGCCAACCTCAGGATCCCTTTTGATCAAATCAAAAGGAAGAACCTGAAAAAGAGGTAACGTCTTCACCACCCTCTTTAAAGTTTCTTTCTTCTTCAACTTCTTCTTTCCTTGTTATTACCATTATAAAATATTAACTCCAGTATCTTCTATATAATGTGATGTAATTATAAATATGGAACAAACAAATTCATTATTCTATCCATCCCTTGAATGACATGTCACCATACGTGCGTACGTACGGCCTACCGTCTCCACGTTGTGGTGTAATTGTTATTCAATATATTATTATTTAGATGGGTATAATAATGATGTATATTTCATGAAAATAATAAATATAACATGATAATGATTCTGTATATATGATATACCATCCAATTATATATTATTTTAATATCAAAATAATGATAGTGTTGCTCGTGCGTACGTACGGACTACCGTCTCCACGAATGCGATGAGATTCATTCCCCATCGTATCCATTCAAAAATAATTTTCATTTGATGGTTAAAAATAATGTTTAAAGACTTAATATCATTATGTATATAAATATGATACAACCTATCCATAAAAAACAGAGCTTATGTAACAAAACATATAAAAGAAAATGAGTAAGTTAACACCCAGAACGACGATAATACTAAGATTTTATTAACAAAGAAATGTTAAAAGATCATATATGATATCATATTAATATATATGATTATTGTATTATTTAATAAAAATTATTTCACCATTATACAGGAGGTCAACATTCCATCGACTAAGGAAAAGTACAAGGTAAGGTTTTATTTCACAATCTCTTCATTATTCGAGGTTGTTTATACGTAATTATCTACTAGGACCTCTTTATCATCCACATCCATGTTTCTTAGAAATGTATTTCAAAACATTTTTAATATTTTACAGAATATGGGTTAAAGTCATTTATACCCTCGTTTGACTTTTTATAATAATTTTATAAAGGAATCTTTCTGTCGTTTTCCAAACAAGGTCCTTTTTAACCTTTTCGACTGAATTAAGGTAAGAATGTTTTTTTAACTTATACGGCAGGTGTGTCTATTTTACACTGTTATAAAATCGTCGAATCTTACCATACAATATTATAAGAATATTTTCAAAATAAATTCTTTATTTTATAATTATTTTAATTTTAAATGATTTAAAAGAAAGAGATATTTCTCTCAAATAGTTTTGATTTCATCTATGTCAACATCCTTTGATGGATTTTGAGCTTATTTGAAGTTGATTTATTATGATACAAAACTTCCATATTGTATTGAAGTTTTTGTGATGTGTTTGACTATGGATGTGCTATTTTTATACCATTCATGGTTTATGGAGAAAATATTTACATTTCTTATGCTAGTTTTAATACGAATGTTTATGTTATGTTTAAACCTTTTCATATGAGGAATGAATTGGACTTAATAAGTGATGGGTGGAGCCCGATATAGATCCTCGATGCATCAGTTGGTCTCATGAGACAAACTAGTGTCTTGGCATGAGGCCTTGACAAAATCTTATTTGTAGTCTTGGCACGAAGCCTTGTCTACGTGGTTATGATAGTCTGTCATTATGAATTCCATCATTATGAAACTGGTTATTGATATTGGATTTTATTATTTGACTAGTAGAATATCCATGTGAATAAGTAAATGGAATTATTTCATTTTATCTTTGCCATATTATTCTGAATTTAAAGTTTAAAAAGATTTTTTCTTAGTTATACATTGCCTTAAATGATTATTTTTATTTATGAAAGTTTTCCATATATTGTTATCCTTACTGAGCATCTTAGATCACCCCTTTCAATGTTTTATTTTTACCAGGATGTGAAGAAGTAATTAATAAATGGCATGTAGGGATAGTATGTGGGGATATGAGTGTGGACTATGGATACTATGTTGTTGTATTTTTCATTTTTATGATGTAATGTAAGACTTATGAATATATCAAGTGTTTCCAAGGCTACTAAAATAATCGGTCTTTCGATATTTGATCTTTCTTGTGATCTTGCCAATGTTATGTAATAATGCACCGACTCTGGGTAACTGGGGTCAGGGCATTACAGTTGGTATCAGAGGAAGTTTAGTACAAACCTTGGAAACTAGATTTAGATAAACTCTGATTAGAGAACATAGCCCTAAGATAGATCGTGAGGATTAGTATAGAAGAACTTCCTAGAATTTTGGTATTATAGAGATTTTGTGAATTTTCTGAGCAATACATCCCTGTAGGGATACGAGCAGGTAGAGGTGGCTCTGGCACAGATGTACCTAGGGGTAAAACCTGAAAACACCGCTTTGAGCTTGACTCGAATAGGAACTGGTGAACAACAATGAGCCTTGCTGCACTCTTGGTTACAAAACTCTCGGGGGATATGCTTAGGATAATTCTCATTTTCTTTACCAACCATTATGAAGGGTTATGAGTATATAGTTCTCAATGAAAACGTTTTTATGATTATGGATTATATCCATAAACTTCTGAATTTATGTTAAGTGTTTTATAAGTTTGGAATTATATATTTCAATTCATAAACTAATCTAGTTTATGCCATTGTTTAGAAATTGAACCTAGTTGAAGGAATGGAAACTGTATCAACGCACACACTCCATGTTGGGATTTCCCTCCTGCTCAAGATAATTATAGTGGAGCTAGTGATGCAACTATTGATGATCAGCTTATCACCATACTGGGATAACTCACTCAGGTTATGAATAATAACCTTAACTGTATGGAGCACCCTGATCCGTAGCGTGGAGGATCAATGTTAGATCTCTTCATGAGGGAACAACCACCAAAATTCAATGGGAGTACAAATACATTGGTAGATGAGAAATGGATAAGTTCCTTAGAGAAAATATTTCAGGCTTTGGGGATTAGTGAAATGGAAAAAGTTATCATGGAATTTTACCACCTCACTAGAGATGATGATCAATGGTGGTCATTGATTCAAAACACGAAGGAAGATGATGAAGTATCAAATATGGAATGGAGGGAGTTAAAAGATCTATTTTTAGAATAATACTTTCCTCATGACCATCAAGCAGATATGGAAAGGCAATTTCTGAGTTTGAGACAAAAGGAGGATGAGAATTTCGCAAAGTATGAGGCTAACTTTACAAGGTTAACGAGGTATGCTATAGATTATATACATAACCCAAGGAGTAAGATTTGTCATTTCTTTGATGGGTCAAAACCATTTCTTCATCAAGAATTAGTCTCGCAAACCTTCTTATAGTACAAAGATATTATCTCGTGTGCTATCAAGACGGAAAAGGAATTCTCTAAGTCTTATGACTTTAAAGTAAAGAAAGAGAAGAAGAGATTTGCTGATCAATATGGAAATGGAAATAAGGGGAAGAAGGGAAATGTTGAAAATCCATCCTACAGTAAATGTTGGAAGAAACACCCTGGTACTTGCTTGAAAAGAATGGGTGTTTGTTACAAGTGTGGTGAAAAAGGCCACCAAGCTCATGATTGAAAAGGGAAGAAGGAAGCTACTGATGTTCAGTTCTATAATTGTAGGGAGATGGGACATTATGAAAATGAATTTCCTAAGTGTCAATGAAACTTACCTCAGAAAAGGCCAAGGGATCAAGTCCAAGATTATGTTATCACTACTGTCGAGGTAGAAGCTCTGAAAGACGTGGTGACAGGTAATTTAATGGTTTCCTAAAGTTTAGAAAATGATTTATTTGATTCTAGATCATTGAATTTTTTCATACCTTCTTAGTTTGTTAAGAAAATTAGATATTTCCAATTTGATTTAACAAGGGAGTTTTCAGTTAAAACTCCTAAGGGAAGTATCATTACATCTATGTTTTGTGAATCAGTCCCCATTAGAGAACATAAATATTCTTTATCCTCTAATATCATCGTCATACCTATTATTGAATTTGATATAATCCTCGGTATGGATTGGATTTCAGACCATGATGCGAAGATTTATTGTAAGAAGAAGTAGGATATGATTCTTGATGATGATGATAAGGAACACCATATCTTTAGAGCAGAATCATCGCCACCTAATTCTTATCTAGATCCACCCCCAGTAACTCAACTAAATTCAATTATCAGGGAGGAAGAGAATAAAATAACTGTGGGTGAGGGAAGTAATGTTCAAATAGAGGTTGTACCTACTGTGAAAGAATATGTAGATGTGTTTCCGAAATATTTACCTTGCCATCGTCTAGAATGAGAAGTTGAGTTTTCCATTGATTTAATTCCTGGATCAAGGCCTATATTTAAGACCCCTTATAGAATGGCCAATGTAAAATTAGTTGAACTACAAAAACAACTAGAGTAATTAAGTAATAAGGGATTTATTCGCTCTAGTGTTTCTCCATGGGGAGCCCCTGTTCTTTTTGTTAAAAAGAAAGATGGATCTATGAGGTTATGTATCGACTACAGGGAGATCAATGCTATAAGAATAAAGAATTAGTATCCCCTACCTCTCATTGATGATTTATTTGACCAACTGCATGGAGCTAAATAATTTTCAAATATTGACCTTCGATCAGGATACCATCATTTGTGTGTGGAGAAGGAAGACATTCCGAATACAACATTTCGAACAAGGTACGGGAATTACAAGTTTACAGTAATGGCTTTTCGGCTGACTAATGCACACTCTGCATTCATGGATCTAATCAATAGAGTTTTCAAGGAATATCTTGATGAATTTGTAGTGGTATTTATTGATGATATCTAGGTATACTCCAAAAACTACAAAAAACATGAAAATCACTTGTGCATTATATTGAAGAATCTGAGAAGGCATGAATTATATGGGAAGTTTAGCAAGTGTGAATTCTAGCTTCAAGAGATTTCTTTTCTTGGCCATATTGTCACTAAAGATGAAATCTATGTTGATCCTTCTAAGACCAAGGAAATCTAAGAATGTCCAGCACTGACGAGTATAACTGAGGTATGCAGTTTATTGGTTTGGCAGGTTATTATCGACGTTTTGTCCAGAATTTTGCTCGGTTGGCTAACCCATTAACGAAGCTCATATGTAAAGGGGTTAAATTTGTTTGGACAAAAGAGTGTGAATAATGTTTTGAATAATTGAAAAGAAGATTAGTCAATGATCCTATATTGACTCTACCATCGGGGAATGATGGGTTCGTTATTTATAGTGATGCATCGAAGAAAGGACTTGGTTGTGTCCTTATGCAGAATGATAGGGTTATTGCCTATGCATCACGACAGATAAAAATTCATGAGCAGAACTATCCTAATCACAATATTGAGTTAGCAGATGTAATATTTTCTTTGAAGATATTGAGACATTATCTCTATGGTGAGAAATGTGAGATTTCTACTGATCACAAGAGTTTTAAGTATATTTTCTCACAAAAATAACTCAACATGAGGCAAAGGAGATGGCTTGAATTACTCAAGGATTATGATTGCACGATACACTACTACCCGGGGAAGGAAAACAAGGTGGAAGATGATTTGAGTAGAAAAGATCATGGAGTTTTGAACAATATGATAATTGAAAGGGATCCAATTTTCAGGGATCTAGTGAAGATGGACATGCGAATAACCGTGGAAGGTGAAACATCAATGCTTTTTCAAATGGTTTCCAAACCATCTTTAATAGAAAGGATTAATAGTTCTTATACTGATGATGAATAATTTCAAAAGAAGTTTAAAGCTGTGAATGATGGGAGATTGAGAGACTTTGTGTATGAAGATGGAATTTTGAAATTTGGGAAGAGACTTTCTGTTCCTAATCAGCAAATTTTCTTGCTATAAGGGAGGATTTACCACTTGAACGTATAGCAAGGCTATATATTAATGAAGTTGTGAGACTTCATGGAGTACCCCAATCGATTGTTTTTTGATCGTGATCCCCGTTTTACTTCAAGATTCTGGAAGAGTCTTCAGAAGGCCTTGGATACTGAACTTTGTTTGAGCACTGCCTACCACCCTCAAACTAATGGACAATCAGAATGAACTATTAAAACCTTAGAAGACATGTTGAGATCATGCTCACTTGACTTTCAGGGTATGTGGGATAAATATTTACCACTGGTAGAATTTTCTTATACAATAGCTTCTATTCAAGTATTCAGATAGCACCATATGAAGCATTATACGGAAAGAGATGCCGCCCACCAACCTGTTGGGATGACATTGGAGAAAGAAAACTTGTAGGCCCAGAACTGGTGGAGGAAACAATGGAAAAGGTAAAGGTAATTCAAAACAACATCGATGCAGCTCAAAGTAGGCAGAAGATCTGTGCTGAAAACCGAAGAAAGGATTTGGAATTTCAGGTGGGAGATCATGTTTTCTTGAAGGTATCTCCATTGAATGGAGTTATACGTTTTGGAAATAAAGGTAAATCGAGTCTCAGGTACATCGGACCTTTTGAAATTATAGAACAAATTGGGGCTGTAGAATAGCATTTGGCAATGCCGCCAAATCTCTCCAAAGTTCACGATGTGTTCTACGTATCACTGTAGAGAAAATACATGCCTGACCCAATGCATGTAATCACCTATGAGGAATTAGAATTGGAAACTGATGTATCTTATTTCGAAGAGCCCGTCAGGATTCTTGATATGAGAAAAAAAGTGCTGAGAAACCGGACGACACGTCTGGTAAAAGTTTTATGGAGAAACCATAAGATAGAAGAGGCAACGTGGGAACCTGAGGAACTTATGATGAAGAACCAACTGAGTATTTTTATACAGTAATTTTCTATAAATTTTGAGGTTGAAATTATTTGAAGGAGGTGAGAATGTAACACCCCATGCTTCCACGGTACGTTTCCCTTTGAGTAATGCAATAGCTTGCATTGTACGCAACTTCGAGATTCTAACACACCGCGATCAATCAAAGTAGTCATTATGAACAGTAACACCCACTTTTTTAAATTTTATACATTTTATCATTCAAAATGGACATCATTTTTGGATTCAGAATATTGAAATTATCCTAGGGTGAAATTTTGGTACTTTTTGGATAAATTTTATATTTTGATGAATAGTGAAATTACTAAATTTTAATTAAAAACAACTTTTTTAATCAAAATAATTAATAGTGATAAGTTATTAATTTGAGTAGTTTTAAAGTATATTTATAATTTATTTTTACAATTTAATACAATTTTGGTCATTGGAAATAATTTCAAAATTAAACCGGACATAAACAAGTGTCAATCTTTTGATAATTATTATATCTTAAAAACACATTTTTTGTTTTGACAGCGGGAATTAATTTTAAATTAATTTCTGCCAATTATGTGTTTTTAATTTGGAAAAATGGATTCCATATTTGGAATTAGGATATAAAAATTCTGTAAATAGGAAACTTTTATTTTTAGACATTTTGAATAATTATTTCGGTCAATATTTTATTTACCATGGTTAAAGGGTAAATCCGGTAAATAAGGGTAAAAAATAATATTATAATAACAATTAATTACCCTAAAATGCGTTTTAACCTTATTTTTGGATACATGTCATACCATGGGCATATTTGGGTCTATTTTGGGACCCCATTGAGCCACTTGTAGGTGATAGGGACACTTTATATTAATTAAGTTAAAGTAAATACAAAAATTACATAAGCATATATCTTTTAGTAAAACAATTTTTACATAGGGTTATATATGTTGAATTTTTGACTATAAATATTCATTAGAAATATAAAAATATTTCCTACATAATGGTATTTTATTTATAATTTTTAGAAATTTAATAAGTAAATTTATTTAGGACACAATAATGATGCAGTATTTTCCTTATTAATGAAAGAATCAAATAATTGGTATTATAAATGTTAAAATAAATAAACTTTGAAAGTTTTGATGACATACACGAATTTTATTACTTAATATGACATGATAAGATTTCTTAAATGATTTTTTTTCGAATTAATAAAGTTTTTGAGACTTTAACAAAAATCAATTATTAAATAGTGTCAAAATTGACATAAATGAGTTTTTAAAACAAATATTATATTATTAATTTATATTCTATTGCTAAAAATATAAGGTTAGGCCAAAGGAATTATATATTTATTGGTGTATTATTAATGGACCACTTTGTGGTCTCTTGGATGTATATAGTATGTTTATTAACTATATATTATAAAAATACGATGTGACATGGTAAGTGTTAAACTAATTAACCAAGAGTTAAAACTAAAAGATACGGTTAATATAATGACCCAAACCTGTCTCAAATATATTTTTTGAAAGGATTTAGACCCATAACCACAATGTACTTCTAAAAATCCACTTTGGATCCATTATAAACCGAATATGAATTTATTATAAAATAATACTTTAAGTTTTTCCTAAAGATCCCCTCATCCATCTTATAAAAGGGCACTCCCCATTCTCCTTAATTCACAACTTTAAAGCCATTTTACTCGGCAAAACTCTGCCCAAATATCCTCCCAACTTTCCTCAATTCATCCTAGAGTCCTTATTTTGATCCGAAAGCCAACCTAAGGAGCCCTTTTGATCAAATCAAAAGGAAGAACCCGAAAAAGAGGTAACGTCTTCACCACCCTCTTTTAAGTTTATTTCTTCTTTAACTTATTATTTCCTTGTTATTTCCATTATAAAATAATAACTCCAGTATCTTCTATATAATTTTATGTTATTATAAATATGTAACAAACAAATTCATTATTTTATCCATCCCTTGAATGACATGTCACCATATGTGCGTACATACGACCTACCGTCTCCACATTGTGGTATAATTGTTATTCAATATATTATTATTTAGATGGGTATAATAATGATTTATAATTAATGTAAATAATAAATATAAGATGATAATGATTCTGTATTTACGATATACCATCCAATTATATATTATTTAAATATCAAAATAATGATATTGTCGCTCATGCTTACGTACAGACTACCATCTCCATGAACGCGATGAGATTCATTCTTCATCGTATCCATTCAAGAATAAGTTTTATTTGATGGTTAAAAATAATGTTTAAAGACTTAATATAATTATGGATATGAATATTAACCTATCCATAACAAACATGGATTATGTAACAAAACATATAAAAGAAAATGAGTAAGTTAACACCCGGAACGACGATAATACTAAGATTTTATTAACAAAGCAATGTTAAAAGATCATATATGATATCATATTAATATATATGATTCCTGTATAATTTAATAACAATTATTTCACCATTATATAGGAGGTTAACATACCATCGACTAAGGAAAAGTACAAGGTAATGGTTTATTTCACAATCTCTTCATTATTCAAGGTTGTTTATACGTAATTATCTACTGGGCCCTCTTTATCATCCACATCCATGTTTCTTAAAAATTTATTTAAAAAAATTCTTAATATTTTACAGAATATGGGTTAAAGTCATTTATACCTTTGTTTGAATTTTTGTAAGAAGTTTATAATGGAATCTTTTCGTCGTTTTCCAAACAAGGTCATTTTTAACCTTTTCGACAGAATTAAGGTAAGAATGTTTTTTAACTTATACGGAGGGTGTGGATATTTTACGCCATTATAAAAACGTCTAAGCTTCCCTTAAAATCTTATACTAATATTTTCAAAATAAATGTTTTATTTTATAATTATGTGACTTTTAAATGATTTCAAAAAAAGAAATATTTCTCTCAAATAGTTTTGATTTCATCTATGTCAACATCCTTTGATGGATTTTAAGCTTATTTGAAGTTGATTTATTATGATACAAAACTTACATATTATATTGAAGTTTTTGTGATGTTTTTGACTGTGGATGTGTTATTTTTATACCATTCATGGTTTATGGAGAAAGTATTGACATTTCGTATGCTAGTTTTAATATGAATGTTTATGTTATGTTTAAACCTATTCATATGAGGAATGCATTGGACTTAATAAGTGACGGGTGGAGCCCGGTATAGATCCTCAATGCATCATTAGGTCTCATGAGACAAAATAGTTTCTTGGCACGAGGCCTTGACACAATCTTATTTGTAGTCTTGGCATAAGGCCTTGGCTACGTGGTTATGATAGTCTGTCATTATGCATTCCATCATTATGAAAGTGGTTATTTATATTGCATGTGATTATTAGACTAGTAGAATATCCATTTGAATAATTAAATGGAATTATTTCATTTTATATTTTCCATATTATTCTGAAATTAATGTTTAAAAGGCTTTTGTTTTAGTTATACATTGCCTTAAATGTTTATGTTTATTTATGAAAGTTTCCGCTATATTGTTATCCTTACTGAGCATCTGATCTCACCCCTTTCAATGTTTTATTTTTCCCAGGATGTGAAGAAGTAATTTATGAATGACCTGCAGGGATAGTATGTGGGGATATGAGTGTGGACTATGAAGACTATGTTGTTTTAGTTTTCATTTTTATGATGTAATTTTAGACTTATGAATATATCTAGTGTTTACAAGGCTACTAAACTAATCGGTCTTTCGAGATTTGATCATTCTTGTGATCATGCCAATGTTATGTAATAATGCACTGGATCTGGGTAACTGGGGTCGGGGCGTTACACAGAAGGACCCACCCAATGCATGCTTCTAAAATAGAGGCTGAAGTTGACAAGTTGATCAATGATAAATTCATTTGGGATGTCTAATAACCAATATATTTGGTGATCATAGTCTCTATTAGAAAAAATAATGGACATATTAGTGTGTGCATCGACTTTAGGGGCCTTAATTGGCATTTCCCTAAAGATGATTTTCCAGTCTCGATCATAGAATCGTTGATCAATGAGACCATTGGATATAAGGAACTCTATTTTATGGATTAATATTTTGGATACAACCAGATTAAAATAGACTAAATAGATGTAGAAGCTACTACTTTTAGAGCCCCTCAGAGAGTGTTAATTTATAAGGTGATTACCTTTGATCAAAAAAATTTCAGTTCTACATATTAGTGTGCCAGGCCCCTCATTTTCAAGCCCTTCCTGGGAAAATTAGTTGAGTGCTACATTGAAGATATGGTGGTTAAATAATGACAGTGCTCAAACCACCTGAAAAATCTTGGAACTGTCTTCAAAAAATTGTGACAGCACATTTTAAAGATGAATCCCCTAAATTGTACTTTCAGATTTACCTTTCGGAAATTCCTTGTCTTTATCGTATGCCATCATGGTATCGAAGTCAACCCTGAAAACACCAAATAAAACCTTGGCATATCTTCACTTCACAACCTCACAGAGTTGAGAGGTATCCAAGGGAACTTGGCCTACATCCGGTGCTTCATAGACATCCTTGCAGGTAAATGTTTACATTTCACCAGGTTAATGAAGACAGGGGTCACGTTTGAGTGGGATAATGATTTTCAAGAAGTGTTCAACAATCTATAAAGATATCCCCTAAGCCATATGGTACTGATGTCTCCAATTGAGGGGAGACTACTCATTTTTTACATAACTACATTGGAATGGTCATTAGGTGCTTTCCTAGTGTAGAAGAATGATAATGACAGTGAGAACAACCTCTATTACCTCAGCAAAATGATGATTGATGATGAGACTCTATATTCAAGAATCGAAAAGAACTACCTAGCCCTAATCTTCACAGTTTAGAAATTCAGGCATTACCTGCAGCTCCATGAGGTCCATCTGGTCTTTTTCTGCAACCCACTCATGTATATCCTCAGCCTTCCCTTGTTAACTGGATGCCTATCATAGTGGGAGGTCATACATCAATAGTTTTACATATTGTATGTTCCCTATAAGGATTTAAAAGAACATGAATAAGAAAATATCGTTGAAAATCATCCATCTGAAGAAGAAAAACCATTGGATGCTGAACTTTCAGATGAAGAAGTGTTCTCCATCTAAGAAGGCCTCCAAGAATGGGAAATTCACTTAGAAGGTACTTCCTGAATCCCAACATAGGAAAAGGATGGCGGATCCAAAGATAAAAAAATAGGTTTGGGAGTTATACTCATATCCCCAAAGAAGTCCATATTGCTTTACACCTTCCTACTATCAGAGGGATGAAAAAATAATGAAGCAAAATATCAGGCCCTCATTGTGGGCCTAGAACTAGCACTTCATGCACGATCCAAACACCTGATGATAAAAGGTGATTTAGAGCTGGTCATCGAGAAGTTAAATGATGACTATGACATTATCAAAGAGGTATTATCCCCCTTGATGAACCATTTTTGAGAACTAATGGAATAATTCCCATCTGAACCAACACTGACCCATGTCCCCCAGTCACAAAATGGTCAAGCCGATGCATTGGAAAATGCATCCACATCCCTGGCTGGTCTAGACTAAGATGAAATGGTTATTTGGATTGACCACCATCATACGGTATTTCCATGTATTCAGAATAATACAAATTAATTCGATGATATTATCCCCATTTTTGAGCCTTATGGTCGTACCACTAGCTGGTTGACTCCCATTGCAAGTTACCTCTGGAGGGGAGAACTCCTATTATCCAACAGCCCGATGGACTTCAATTTTTTTTATAATAATAAAGCCCCCTTTTAAATTATTAGGGGGGGGGACCCAAACATACTTGATGAATTATGACATTACAAGACCCAAAGGTCATATAGGTTAAAACCAGACTGAAAAAATGGAGCTTCCTCTCCCCAACATTTGATCTTGAAAAATCACTCCACTGTTGCATTGCTGTTTGGATAGAAAGTGTCCTAGAATAGAACAGATCTGGTGGCAGGTAGTAAAATTGGTCTTATAAAATGGCATAAACCAAGAAAAGTTTCTCTATAAATGAGTCCTTGATAGAATGCTTCACATGTTCGTCGATGGAGAAGAGATTGTTTTCATCCTGAATGAAGTACATATTAGAGCTTGTAGAGCAGACCAGTCAGAAACCACGCTCTCCCATAAAATTCGGAGGCTTGGATACTATTAGACCACTATGATATAGGATTTTTCTATATTCACCAAGAAGTGTCATTCCTACCAAGTTCAGGACAATTATATTCACCGAACCTAAAGCTACTTTACATAGATATGTACAACAAGAAATTTATTTCCTAGGAGATGGATGTTGTGGGGCCATATCCCCCTACCACATCCATAAAATTCAAGTTCATTCTCACAGTAAACGACTTATTTTCCAAATGGTTTGAATCAATAACCCTTAAAAAATTAATGGTGAAATTAATTTTAATATTTTTGAAGGCCATCAACATTACCAGATTTGGTGTCCCTCATACAATACTTATGGACAACAGCACAAACATCTGTTGTGCTGAGTTGGAAAAGTTATACCAGGATTATGGAATAAAAGCCAACCATTCATCCCGCTATCATGAAGCGAAAAATGGTCAGAAAGATTATTTAAAAAAGACTCTATACAACATAATACAAATGATGGTATATAAAGATAATAAATCATGGTTGGATGATCTCCTTCATGCTTAATGGGATTACTAAACCACGACCCGCACATCCACCCAAGCAACCCTGTATTCATTAGAATACAATGCATAGGAGGGTTTTCCTATAAAATTCAAGTACCATCACTCCATGTGGCCATTTCTGATCAAATAAACATGGATGAGAAATTTGAGAGATGGTTTGACGAGTTGTAGAAGCTGGATGAAAATAGGCTGCACACTTTTCACTATTTGGAAGTCTACCAAATTCAAATCGCATGAGCCTTCAACAAGAAGGTTCGCCTTCGGTCTTTACTCAAAGGAGAGATGGTGTTGGTCCTCAGAACCCCGATGATACTCACGAAGAATCCCAAAAACCTAATACAAAGTGGGAGGGATCACATGTCATACATAGGTTCCATTCTAATAGAAGATATGTCAGGATATCAATGGATGGACATCTCATCACTGCTCCCACCAACTTAAGGTTTCTGAATAAGTACTTCGCATAACAGATAATCTCTGGTCCAAACATTATGACCCTAAACTATGATTTATAGTCCTAACCACATGATGTTAAACTATGTGGAATTGATCCTAGAAACATGACATTAAACTAGGATGCCAATTCCCTTTCTACATGACTCTAATCTGCATCGCCTAGTGTCCTAGCTGCAAGACATTAAACTATGTAGCATAAATCTTCCTAATCACATGACAGTAAACTGCACAGTCCCCATAGAACTACGTATGGATTGATTCCCATTCATCATTGGGATACATAGTGATGACTCAACCCTTGATCTTGGTACATCCCCCCATAAGGAAAAATACCTCTATCATATCTTCTATCTCCCCATATTTATGAGGGAAACCCTTATCACTCCTTGTTTCTCATATCGAGTATAACTCATGTGGGATTAGGATTAGTGGTAAGGGTTCCCTTACGTAAAAAAACTAAAAGGGAATATGGTACTCCTGACACCTGTAATGGATGAAACCAAAATTCCCCTACTCCTACTTCCAAGCCAGATCAGTACAGGGAAGGTCCCGAACTATGTACGTCTTGATTCCTTCCCTTCCAGGATATGTAGTGATGCCCAGATTTAACATCCAAGCCTAGCCACCACCAACTAAATAATGCCCTCTCATGTCACTATATGTGTATTGAACAATTTTATAGAACATATAAAACTACATATATCTAGATTCATGCCCTTGTAAGATATGTAGTGACACTTGGATTTGGAATCCCAACCTAGCCACCATTTAAAAAAATGCCCCTTTCTTCGTGAACAAGTCAGAATAGTACATGGGAATCCATGAAAGGTCCTAACTGCATGAAATTAAACTCTGATATTTCTCAAGATTCAGGTGCGACATGATCCTCATCATTATGAGATTCTGATCATGCCCCCAATTTCCTACACAATAAATTCAACGAGATGAAGGAAATTAAAAGATGGAATTTTGAAACTCATAAGGAGTAGAAAGGTCATGCTTCCCCAACATATGAGTCAAATATATGTAGAAGCTTCAGAAGCCAATGACTGATCATGGTCTGGATATTTCTTGTGTTCCAAGACATATATTTTCCATTTTTCAAACTCCATTCTTTGAGAAATATTTGGTCCCCATAAACATTAATGGCCAACAAATAAAGAACGATGGTGTCATGTGGACACCTTTTCTTTACTATGCACATAATGCCCAGGTGGCTCTGCATATGACGCCTACAAAATAGAGTTTAACCAAAGGAAAATCTGTCCTCAGGAGAGTCCTCTCTTACCCTAGTATTCCTAATGGCTTCGAATCCCCATGTAATTTATCTTGGTCCATGTTTCCCTTTGGGGCTATGGTTTACACCTTCTATAATCACTCATGTCTAAGGAATTCTAGAACATCCTGACCACAATTAACTTTGATATATTAAAAGTCTTTGTGGCATAATATACTCACTGCATGAATCTAAATTGCATAGAATAATGTCCCCACTGCAAGACTCTAATCTTCACAACATAATGTCCTCACGATATGACTCTAAACTACACAACATAATTTCCCTCCTGCATGCTGCTAAACTGTAAGGCCAGAATCATCCCTACTACCTGACATTAAACTGCATAGCATTGGTTTAAATCTAAAATGACCCATGTTGTTGATTTTTCTTTTCTTCAGTGGTGATCCAGAACCCTCGTAATTCCTTTTTTCTCACACTGAACATAGCTCAAGTGATGTTAGATATCTCAGTGAGAGATCCACCATGAAATCATGGAAAATATAGACAAGAATTTGGTAATAGAAGCACGAACCTAAAAACCATGTCACGGTTCCCTTCCCCGTAAGGAACCCCGTGTCCTGGTTGTATGACATTAAACTACAATGTACCCCAAAGTTTGTATGAATTCCTCTCCCTGGATATGAGTCATATCTATATAGGTGATACCTGACCCGATAACTAAATCACTGCTTGAATGTCTCCAATTTATCTAGACACACTCCTACCATACCCCTAACTCCATTCTTTGAGTAATATTGAATCCCCATAATCTTCCATGGCCATTGGAGATGGAAGGCCAGTGTCATATGGAAACCTTTTCTTGGTTATGCACATCTTTCCCTGGTGGCTCTACATATGGTGCCTAAAATACGACCATCATCTAAAAGAAAATTTGTCTTTAGGAGATTCCTTTCTAATTTTAGTATGACTGATGGCTCCCAAGCCTCGTCACACACCTCCAAATTCAAGAACCCTCAGATCCATGGTTTATGTTCTCTTTCATACCTGTGTCCTGGATATATCAGATCATTTTGTCCTGACTCACCTCTGGTCTCTCTTGAGACTTTTGTAAAATAATGGGATTCCCCATCCATATGTGTGAAGTTGATCTACATATGAAAAAAATGACCCACTTATTTCTAGGTTTCTCATAGATGTTCAACCACCGAAATGTCCCCTTTTATTCTTAGGTGCACCCATTTTAGGATTTCATATTCTGCTTCCAGAAAGTTCCCAGTATCTATAATCCCTCATGGCCATCGAAGATGAATGGAATGTGTCTTGTGGACACCTTTGTTTGACATTGAACATCATTCCCTAGTGGAACTAAATATGTAGTCTACTAAACAACCATCAAGAAAAGCTAAATTAGTCCTTAGGATAGTCTTTTCTAGTTTTGATATGTTCATATAATGTTTATGTCCCATATAAATGTCCATATTTGGAAAAATCCTATGGAAAACAGCTTACATATCATCCCCTTTCCAAATGCTCAAATGTGAAAAATATTTCTCATTGAAGTGACTATTCATCAGCTCTCTATTTAGAAAGTAAAAAATCTTATGGGAGAAGTTTCCCATCTAAAGCCAATATGAATATCCCTAATACTTTTGGACATCATTTCTCAGACAGGCCACCCACTATGGATGCCAACCCCAAAACCAACCTAAAATGTTATAAATCCCCCCAAGCCATCAGAGGTGGAAGGCTAGTATCCTGCAGACACCTTTGTTTGACTATGCACATAATGCCCTTGTGGCTCTGCATATGACCCCTAAAAATGGCCATCAACCATAGGCAAATCCGTCCTCAGGAGAGTCCTCTCCTACCTCCATATGCCTGAAATAGATCCCAAGTATCATACATGTCCAAAAATCACAAATTTAGGGTCATGAAAAATACTACATTAATGTCTAGATGTTATTAGGATGTTCCCAAATAATGAATCCCAAATTGGGGCCCCTAACCCATCATGTTTGGTCAAAACTATTCGACCTAAAACATCAGTAATAAGTCTTATTGGTATAACTATAAACAATCAGCGAAAAAGTCACCGCACTCACCAATGTTAAAACCCATAAAGGGAACCTCTAGATAAAAGTTGTGTATCAGATCATTAAACCTATGTTATTTATCCTTTAGAAAAAAAATTGTGCTATAAAAAGAGACGTAGAGATTGTTAGGTTGCAAACCTGCAAAGAGGGGCCTGAGAAAAAGTCACATTATACCCTCTAAGTCCTATCAAACAAGCATAATAAAAAATTAGTGTGATAACAAAAAAGACACAAAAGTTCAAGAAAATTTCCATGAAATATAAGCAACATTCGAACTATGCTCAATCAGTCTTGCGGTTCCTAAAAAAACATTAGAGACTAATTAGATTATTTCACTTCACTGGTTTTGAATGACAACATAAAATTAATACCAGATCGAAATGATGTTTATATGATTGATTGTGATTGATTGAACTGACATGAAAAGTAAAATAAGAACTATTTGAGGGAAAAGATAGTTCCATCCTATTTCATAGAGATATGGTGGGCATACACATCCTGGAGCCTCTTCTTGAAAGTGGTACATAATCATTACATGAAATTTTTATCAGAGTCACAAAGTTGCATCAATAATTTATGTGACTCCACAATTTATTGGTGAAGATTTAATAATTTCTTAGTATTTTCCTTTGCGCTTTCCCATAGTACCTCCACCTCCCTCATATCTTTGAGGCCATTCCTTTCTCCTTCTTTCATCTATTTTCACCCCTCCTCAATAGCGACTTTGGCCCGAGCCCGCTCCTATTTTAGCTGCTCTAGCTTCTGACTATGTTTCTCCACTTCTTAGTTGAGTTATTCCACCAAGAAATCTTGCTTCACTAGTTTTTTCTACAACCTCACGGCTGCTCTAGCTAGATCGGAAACTTCGTCCATAATAATTGTCCGCGTAGCAACGATATGAGTCATCGATGCTACCGTAGAAAGTTGAGACCCAAGCATACCAGTTTCTTCCCAATAAGTTTCCACCTACATCACAATATCCTAGATTTAATGATATTCAAATCCACAAAAACCTAGAACCAAAAAATGGTGTTTAAATTTCAGAAACTTTGCTGGAATCTCAACCAATGGGGTCTGATAAATTAATTTTCAAATGTTCCTCCATGCCTTTTGACGGATTAGATGAAGATCGACCAGGACTTCTTAGTCAGTCTATGAGTCACTCCCTAATGATTAAATATATTTATGGATTAACTTCAAAAGGGAGGGACTCGATTCAGTGGCTACATCATGACTCGACCCCGCAACAGCCTCACCTCTGGTAGTTGCAATAGAGGACAGAGTGAGGGCACCTGCCTCCATAGAAAATGATTTTGGCTGTGGTTTTGAAAATAGGGAGGGTATGACTTCATTACCCCCACCTCCAAAGTAATATCTCTACCTATAATAGCTAGCACCACATCTTCAATGATCAGTTGTACCCTGAAGTCGCTCGGGAACACGGATGGCCCAGGACCATACCTGACTGGAATAGTAATCCCCAAGGAATCCCTCAAAATGTTGTTTACTAATATTAGGTCTATACGGATGGACAATCTAGAGAAGGGTACAATTCATGAGATTCTATGGGATTAAAACAAAAATCCTCTCAAAATTGGAAAAAATCGTATAATGGCCCAATCCAGATTTTCAAGGGCTGGAACATCAGCCTCCCCAATGATCGTGAATTCTTCAGAATCAGTATGTGTGGGTAGAGTATCTACCTCTGAAGGGACCCCATCATGGGAATAAAGACCATTTGATTAATATTGGTTGGTTCTGAAAGATTTGAAGTCCCTCCAAAATCCTTTAGGTCATGGGGCTCACCACTAGATTCAGCCCCATCCATGAAGGTTACCATGTCTCTCTCCATGGGAACCGTCTCATCATGGTCAAATGTTCCCTCAACATTTGGATGTTCATCCACTATTGAGGTAGAGATCATTTGAGAATGAGAATTCATGCTTGAAGTGTCAACAATTCCCCCTACCTCATTGGTTGGCCATATTCTTCTTCCTTGATCAATTTCAATGGCTGGAGACCCTTCCTCTACCGTAATGGGAACGTGAGTTATGGATGTTTGAGAAACCTCCGTCTAGTTACTGATAGTCCCTAAATCAAGATACAGACAGACAATGATGATTCAAAAAGAAAAGGATACTTGGTTCAACCACCATATGGACAAACGATTACTCTTACTTCCCCTCCTAAGGCATCTCAATAGTTGGGAAGCCTGCTTGCATTTCATCAATTGTCATGGAGATGGATCTCGAACAAGAGAACCCAAATGATATGGAGGAAGAATTTCCCTTGAAGGGTTTGTGATGACTGCCTCTATGTGTTCTTAGGCTCTAGGGGATCCTTCCATAGCACCCCCCCTCAATAGATATTACACATTCCCAGCTATAGTGCCCTCAGGGGAATAAATTAGGGAAATAAAAATTTCCTAAAACCCTACGAGCTCCTGTAAATAAAGAGAAGAATAAGGGGGGACCATTAGAATCTACACAAAAAGAGCTTAAATTAAATGTTTGCAGATAGAACAACCTCTCCTTTGATGGTCATGGACTGTGGGAGTACTTCCATCAGTGCCACATGGTCAGACCAGTAACTCCTGTCTGTGGGGGTGTGAAGACACTTTTCCATTTCATTCAAGTATGAAGAAACCTTATCAGGATCTTCTTCAGACAAAATACCAGTAGGAGCAATGGCACCACCAAAACCTAGAAGGTCAAAACATCCTCCCTGATGAATCTTCCATATATCTTCATTGGAAGTTTTCACCCTTAGTTCATCCCAGAACCTCCACGCATCTGGAAATTCAGTCGTGACTAGGATGGGAAGCATTGGAAGGTTGGTACAGTGAAGCGAAGAGGGTTTCGACAACCGTAAATGTATCATGGGTGTTCTTGAAAACTCATAACCTTGAGGATATGAATTATTACTGGATGTTTGGAGAAGATATGAATATTTTTCCATGATGGATACGATAGGAATCCATCAACTTCGTCAACCTCGTCATCAATTTCTGGTCGTAGCATGGGAAGTACCTGATTTGAGTATTTGTGGAGACTAATTTGTGAATAGATGAGGGTTTCAAGGTCCCAAATGCAATGACCCACCTTTTTAGGATCTTCATCAAAAGAAACGTCAGTGGGTGCTGACTCATTGGCAATTTAAGTAAGAGAAACATCCCTAATTCAAAATAACTTCTATAAAGAAATAGGGGATTGGTCCTGGGTAGATGGATGACATTTCAAAAGGTCACATTACCTCTATGACACTGAGAAAATAGGTTCAGGGGGAACGTATGGTGGAATCCCGGCAGAAGCTTCAGCAGCTTGTTAGGCCACCTATAAGGTCATGACCCCACCTTTCAGAGTTTTCCTTGGTGGGGAGCTGAGAGGATTTCAAAGGAATTTTCCTAGATGAGACTGTCCAACAATTACTTTTTCTTCTCCTTTCCCTTATCCCTAGATTCCTTGGAATTTATCATGATAGGAACTGGATCATCTAATTGGCTATCGAGATATGATTTAACCCATGCCTCAGCATAGCTTCTAGTGAGGAAGGGTATAAAATCCCTAGAGTCTGCAAGTATGACCTAGCATTGGGTGTCCTCTCGAGTGAATATCAGTCGTAGTTGATGGGATATCATCATATGCTTCTCTTAGAAGACACTATTGAGAGTAAGAGGAAACAACTTTTGGACACAATTAAATTGAGGACTAAACATGTAGTGTGAATATCCCTTGTAAATAAGCTCTCCTCTGATATGGGCAACCAAGATGTATTCTCTCAAAGAGAAGAAGTAACCTTGGTTGAAAAATTCTTCGAATGAATTATAGATAATAATACAGATAGGGGAATCATAAGTATGATAAGAGAAACATTCATAAGAATCGAGATAATCCATTAATTCTTTCTCATCCATTTAGGTATACTCTTCTTATGTATTCTCTGAAGCCCATGCCATCAGTATTACCCCACTTGTATTCTGAAGATATAGTGAGGGTGGAATGTGGAATTGGTAAGGAATTGATAAAGTTATAACCCCCTATGTGGGATCCCATCCATCCCCAAATAATTTGGAAGGGACCAAACATCTGGTATGGTGGACCTCCTTTACTGATCCAACCCAGCAGGCAATAAATATTGGCTAACACTAGGATATCTAGATTGATGAATTTTCCAGTGGCTAGATGACCAGCCATGGGGAAGTTTGAAGCTCTCAAACCATGATATTCCCATACTGATAAGAGCCACCCACTCAAAAACATGGCCAAGAAGGTTTCTAGTCTAAGTAATCAGTCAACACAAGGGACAATCCCCTATCCTCACTCATGAAATTTCCCATCATCCATGGTGGTTCAATAGGCACCATCTCACCTCTAGGTTGTTTTGGTAGGAAAAACATGGGGTCTCAACAGATTGGGCTCTAAACCAGTATGCATAACAAAAGGCACCAAACCACTCATCAAAAGGAATGTCCTACTTTGTACAAAGATCGATTTACTTCAAATATTCATTCACCTGAATGATGAGTTTATTAGCCAAGGGAGGGGTCCTTTCTTTTTCATCCCAAATAGAGGAAGGAGGTAGGAATTCGTCATACATATCCCCAACAATAGGGACAATTGAGATTAACCGGATGTCCCAAAGACTGATGTTGGCCTCCCCATGGGTTAAATGGAGGGTATTTTTGTCCATGATCCACCTACTCAGGAACTGTGAAATAAAGTTAGTGCGATGGTGAGTGTATGTATAAGATACCCAAGCAGCCTCATATAGTCCCATGTCCAACAGATCGGTTCAAAATTCATTGCAACTCTGGAAAATCAAAAAAGGCCACCCCCAATCTATGGAAAACGTTCCTCCAGAGCAAAGATAATTCCTAGATGATCAGCCATGCTACTCATTCGATGTAGATTTCTACACAACGCTCTGGTAGTAGTGGGTCATCTTTTATTGCTTCCAATGCATCTCCTCTAATGTTTGAGGTGAAATTATTAGTAGGGACCTAGATGAAATATCTCCCTAAAGGTACCACCCCTTGGAAGAAATCAAGGCCTTCGGGATAGAGGTTTTAATTATCCCAGAAGCATGTTGATCAGTCAGATTTTTCATTGGGATCACTTTTTCAGACAATAAACCAAACCCATAATATGGGAGCATGTCTAACATCGGGTATCCCCTTTGGACCACCGTAAGCAGTTTTTCGAGAGATGGATGTAATGGAATGACCAGATTTTTGTCATCAACCAAATCTACCATGTTCTAAGATCTTTCATCGGCAGTATAAAGAGGGGAAATAGCAGTAGCCTTAGAAGAAGTAGTTATGTTGGAGAAAGTCGGTGAAAGAGACATTGCATCTTGCACAGAAAGATCCTAAATCCCACAAAATTTTAGTCCAATGAAAATTGTTTGATAAAGGGAACAAAAATGGATAAAGGACTAAAAAATGTGGCTACATTGGGATTCACATACTTCTCCCAGAATGATATGTGGAAGCCAATTCCCACATGATTCATGATACGTAGATGAAATCCATGCATAATACTGTAGTACACAGAGGTATTATACCATGAACAACCACGGTACATGAGATACCCACACAATACTGGACCACGGAGCGTTGGCTAGTGAACAGAAGGGTTTGCGGAATGAAGAAACTTCAAACCAAGGCCTCACCTAGTCTATATTAAAAGATGATATTTAAAAGATAAGGTTTGGATTATTAAGGCTTAAATATCAGTTCACCGGTTTATGTTCGGTGTGCAGGACATGCAAACTACATAGCATTCTCCTACGTGGGGGTCTGAATTTTAGTTTGAGATTCCCCAGCATAGATCACGAAACCCAAAATTCAGTTTTTAGGCAGAATCATTTGTGAAGAGTTCATTTTGTGGCACGTATAAGGTGGATCGTGATTATAGACTTCCCAAAAGAGGCAGTATGAGAATTCAGAGAATGCCAAGGGAGAGTAAATAGAAATTTTTTTTGTGAGAAATTGTATAAGAAAAATGACTTGGGACCCTATAAATATAGGTGTGGTCTCCTCATAACAGACCTATCTGTTCTATAGATAACCACTTCAGTTCAGGATTGCTTCTACATTAGAATAGCCCCCTCTTCATTCTAAACAGACCCCATTATGATGGGGGGAATTTTTAGGGTCCTTAAAACCTTTCAAAGGGAATAAAATACTCCGAAAATCACATAGAAGAAAGAAGAAACCATTTTTACAAGTATAGTAAAGAGAATGAATGAAAATTGAGTTGAAAACTTCAGTATAAACATGAAGAAATTGAATTTATCAGGGAGTTTTAAGCGACCTATATACCATCACAAAGAAGGGTTCATGGACCACATGAACTGAAAACCACCAATACATGAAATGACCCATGAGGCGTTGGACCATGGAGAGATGGAAAGTGAACCCAGGATCCCATGAACCAAATCACTGGTGGAATCAAGAATGCAAAGTCCATCTGCATACCATCTCATGAACTCATCAATTTGTGAATAAAGAAAATCAGAAGGGTTTTGCGAACCATGACTCATAAAACTTAGCCACCACAAACCTCGGTTGACCGATTCTTCAACAGATTGAGATATCTCTTCATGGGATTCCAAAAATAGTGATGCATGCCCATAGATATGATTGATCCAATTATCTATAAAATAATTACATAAGTAATGGAGAAAGGACAAATTAAGAATGCACATAAAAGACCCTAGAGGTTGGAAGAAATAATTCAGAGAGGTTTTTGGCTACAGTCTCAAATCATTGACGAAGTCCAAATTGAAAACCACTTTTCCACAGGTATATCCATCCATAATCCATAAAATGATGGAAGTTAATAATAATGGAAAAAACTAGGACCTAATTGGTGTAATCGTGAACCACTATTCCTAATAGATTAACTCCCTATGGATGATAGGTTCTAGGACCCTCATTCAAAATGGTGTTATACATAGTGTATCACAATGTAGATTAAGCTCGAAACCACATACTACATCAGTACATGGATGAAATCTAAAGTTTAATGGCAGACCACATTTAGGACTGTGCACTACTATGGTGCGCGGTGGTCCATGACCAAGCCTGCGTACCACTTTGGTATGCAGATAACCCCTTTATCAACATACCACTATAGTATGCAGAGCTCCCCCAATCCCCCATGGGAAAAAAGTACACGAGATGGAGAGATTTTGGGTGTACTTCCCTATGGATCCAATATCTCCCCTACACTACCGTCCAGTCCTCCATACCCCCTCTGTTATCCTGTCCCCTGAAGTCTGGCATAAGCCTCCTCCAAATCCACCAGACCCATATGGTCATATCTTTAGACGCATCAACGCACCCCTTTGAGTATACATACCCATCATATGCGGAGTCACAATGTCTCTCCCCACAATGGTCCAGACTCTAGGGATGTTTGTAAGTCTACATTCCCATGGTAACCTGGATTCCAACCTTGGGATGCCGATGAGAACCACCCTTTTCAAGGGATTAAGAGTGATCACTTTCTTTTAAATTCAATAAGGAATGGTGATCAGTTGAAGGAATCATGTTCACTTCTCCTTTTGATGAAAATCTAAATTCCTACCCATTCCCATAATGCTTTAATGGGGAAATCCAACTTAGATAAGTCCATAATCTTCCGAGGTCCGAGCCCCATGACATCCAATGTCATCCCACATTGAAGGGTTCATTTCTCTGCACCCTCTTCCACGATCGCCACTTCTTCTTCCACCATAGGCCCACCCTTTCCCTTCAGTGGGAGGTGTGGTGTGTGGTGGATTAGATCTTTCCCATCCTCTTATTTTTTACACTGAATATGAATCACTTGGGCTTAGATATTTATTATTATAACAACATCCACACAACTAACCCATATGAACTATGAGAACTCTGATTCCCTATCAAACAAAGATACGTAGGATGCCTTCTTGAAGGTCCGAGCTCAAAAGGGATGTTCTCCCAAAAGAGTTCACCCAATAATGTACTCTCAAAAGGGAATATTTCACACATAATCCCCAACCCATTTAACTTTGAGAAATATGATTCCTGGTCAAAGAAGAATATGTAGGACGCATGCTTGAAGGCCTATGCTCAAAAGGGGTGCTCTCCCAAAAGGGTTCACCCAATCATGACATCTCAAATGGGAAGATTCCTTGCATAAGTCCCAACCCATATGAACTACAAGAACTTGGATTCCTTGATAAAAAAAGATATGTAGGATGCCTGCTTTATTGACCGAGAACAAAAGGGGTGCTCTCCCAAAAGGGTTCACCCAATCATGAAATCTCAAAAGGGTAGCTTCCACATGTAATACCCAATCCAATATGAACTAGGAGAACTTGGATTCCTAGTCAAACAAGCATATGTAGGAAACCTACTTGATGGCCTGAGCTCAAAAGGTGTTCTCTTCCAAAAGGGTTCACCCAGTCCAGACATCTCAAATGGGAAGCTTCCATGCTTAAGCCCCAACCCATCTGAACTATGTGGGATCTGATTTCTCTCCCGAGGATACATAGGAAGCCCATCTTATGGGTCTGATAGAAACATCATGTCACCTTACATTCCCCTTAGATGAAGATAATCTCCAGAGTGCCTTATTTCCTGAATCAAGTCATCATTTCCTTTGTAGCATCAAATCCATGTACTACCATGATGATTCGGTAAACCAGTGGTAACCTATGGATACGCTCTTCGAGAATAAACCATGGATTCATGAACATAAGAACAAAAATTTAATATATAAGGGAGTCCTAGAGTAAGCAATAATTATCCCCCAATAGGGTTTGATTATCCCAAACGCCCATCATCTAGACCAATGGAGTCCTTAAGTGTCGTTGGCCAAATCATTATCCAACGATCACCATCCTTTGGAATTCAGTTCCATGAATCATGGATACCAGGGGAATTGGGTGTTTCTGGCTCAATAAATGAACCCATTAGAGACCACCCTAGGAATTAATATCCAAGGATGACTGATTGCAAAAATACTTAACCCCATAAAATCATCCACTAAGGCCATTTGATTGTGGCATATCCTTCGTAATATAAAAGGGATAAACTACCCAGTCCCTACGGGGTCAATCCAATCCTTTCTTAAAGGATAACGATGCAGACTGGGTCAAAACAATGTATTTACCCAAACCCACAAACGTGCCGCCCTGGGGGTTCCAAATAGTTTTAAATAAAATTTGCACCAAAATGGACCAAGAATGAACTTAGGATTATATATTCATGAAGTATCCCCTCTTCATGAGTATGTGTGTCTCCCAAAAGTCCTATCCATGTGGATGCTTGATGGTATCCTCTGTAAATCATAATTCTGGATTGCGGAGCTCCCTTTTGTGAATGTGAGAAATGTTGATGGTAACCACTGTATAATGAACTCAGGTTCGTGGATCCCGATCTATTAAAAAATCTCATAAAGTTTATAGAAAGGTTCCCAATATCAAAAAATTGACATCCTAACCTATGATTTTCTTATAAATTCCAATTAATTCTGAATTTTAATGTGATGTGACATTTCATATTCTGGGAAGCAATCTTTATTCATGATACTTCAGAGATCCATAATATAAAGTAGTGATATACATTCAAAGGTATCCATCCATCATGAAACCACCTCCCATGGGTTTTTGAGAAACTGAAAATAAAGTGAAGATGCATTTCTCAAAATATCATGGCCTTTATGGAAGAACAAATCCCCATGTGGCTCTTGGAGTTTCACGGGGTCACTCAACATCATGAAACCAACCCCATGGGAATGACGTACTAAGGTAGGGTTACACTATTTAATGAATAATAATCCTTCGTGAAACCTCTTACCTCTATGAATCCCTATCATTCTTGATTCCCCAAACCTCCATCAAGTCCTGACCTTCAAAAAAACCCCATCATTTGTGCCTCTTCATGGTGTATCCTTTCAATTAACACTCTTTCATTACAGTCAGGTTCCCAGGGCCACCATACTAATCTAGGAATGGTTTATCTAAAACTAAAATTCTTTTGTGAATGGTACCACCTACTCCCTTTTCCACCCATTTTGTTCCAAGTGTGGAATGTGCCTTTATCCAACCTAATGCTTCTATGAATAAGTACCTTAATGCCTATATATTATAAGAATAGGAACCCTAACAACATGCCTTCTGACTAGAACTCCCCCATGGTAGTTCCAATACAATATCCAACCTAGAAGTGCATGATTGGTGGTCACATATGACCTAGGGGTGGCGTCATTGTAGGAAATGTTTGAACTTCCTTGGTAGAGGGTCCTTATATTGGATCCTCTTCTCGCCATTCCATGGTCCCCCACAGGCATAATCCTAACCATGTCCATAATGCATTCCGTCAAAATTTATAACTCAAAATCCTAGTCACACAATGTTTAAATGAACATCAACATCTTCAAAACATGACATGAAAATATATACTTTTCCTATGAAATGAACACTGGATTCCCCATGTATGATTGACCTTGGATGACCCCACACCTCTTACCCAATGTGATAATCACTAGATTCACCCACGCACAATCATCATGGGATGCCCCATTTTTCTATCCCACAGAGTTATCCTCTTCCATCATGTATCATCCACATGTAGTCCCCACACCATCTGTCACATAGTTATCTTCCAAATACAATACACACATTATCTTTCATCGAATATCCTTCCATGACATGATTATCCTTACAATAGAATAATAAATTTTATAGATTAGTCCTATCACATGACCTTAAAATACTATATTGAACTACTGGTGTTTTGATCCATATCTCTTATACATGGTATATAATATTCCTCCATGAGGTTCAATCCCAACAAATATCATTCTAGTGTGAAATTATCCCACTTTTGGGGGACACACTCCATCATCATGGTGTGAAATATTCCCTCCTAAGGACACACCCCACATATCCATCTCAGCATGACAATATGATATATATATACACAAGATATTTAGACTATGAATTGATCCATCTAAAAATTAAGCTATGATCAATCCCCAAAATATGTTAAACTTGTGCTCATTATGTCCCTTCAAGATGTCAAACCTTCACCCATTCTATCACCATAAGACGTTAATCCTACGCCCAAATTTTCCCCACATACATTAACATTGATCTCATCTCCACATGACATTAAACTCACTCCTTGGTCCATAATTCCTATCCCATTAAATAAATATGGGATGCATGAGGTAAAAATACTCGAATGACTTTCAACCCTAGTGTCAACTACCTTGTGGACGACATGGGATGCCATGGGTTCCACTCCTAAGACAACTCATAAAATATACCCTCCAAAAAATGATGACTTTACTTGTTCCCAAAATACATACATTCCAAACATTCCTAGATGTTCCCAACCTGAATAAAATCCTAAAAGAAGGTTTCTACCCTATTCAAAAAGAAGAAACATAATTAACTGATGTTTATATTGAGATGGTATGAGGTATTATTTTCATGAATATGAATTAATAAATGATGGATACCCAAACTATTTGATGTGATTCAAAGAGTAATCAATGGAAGATAAATTGGCATCCCATCATCCCATTTCAATCAAGTAGCATACATTAATGATGAACGTTTTAGGATCAAAATAGTGTATTTAGATTCTCAATTACAAGAGGGGGGGGGGTGAATTGTATGTTTAAAAAAATTCATTTTTAACCTTAAGGAAAAATATGCTTAACAATGTTAAACATGGTAAATTCACAATCCCAAAAATAGTTCTATGAGAAAAACTTTCTTAGGTTCCAAAAATATTGTTCTGAAATAAAACTTAAGAAAATTTTATATTGGAAAATATTGTACCATAAATAATATAGAGTCATACATATCAAATTAAATAAAAGTATAAAAAAGTATAAAAAGGTGATACTTTCTTCCTTTAACTATAATCAATAGTAATAAAACTTGAAACAAAACATGTTATAAGTAGTGAATATTTTAACCCAAAGAGTGGGGTATCCAACAACCTTTGATAAAGGTCCCTTGATTTATACTTTTAAGAAAATTTTACTTACCCACACTAGGGTAAACCCTCAATAGAAATATCAGAATCTATATTTCTATCCATGCAAGCCCTATATCTTTAAAGTAGATGACACCTCTGTCTTACTATCCCTGTAATTCCTTGAACTTTAAGGTTGTCAGCACCTCTGTCTTCCTATCCCTCGAAGCCCTTGATTGTATTCAACAAAAATCAGATTCTCACAATGAAAAATGATCAAGATGTTTAGATCCACAAAAATAATTACAGTCTCCCTCTCTAGAAATCACTTTACAGTATGTAATCTCTTGATTGGTGGAATGATTTTGAGCTTATTTAAATGTGATCGTATTTATAGGAAAAACTCCAATGACCAACACCCACCTCCAACGGTTATATTTTTTCTCAAATCTCTAAGGGACCTATACACGTTTCAATCAACTAATGGTTATTTCGAAACTGATTGCATGATATCATTTCATAATAATAACATGTGTTAGTAAAAATAATTATCTTAACCAAATATGAAAATTTGGATCCTAAGGAAGAAAATTTAATTTAGAGTCTAATGAAAAATAAAATTCTAATTATAATCATATAAACAATATGATTCTATAGAACATTGATATTCATATTTTTTTATACAGAATTTGGATTCTAAAATATATAGATTCCAGAGTCTGAATAAAAATGAATTTTTAATATTAATCCTGGGGAATTCAGAGTCTGAATTCTGAGGAATTCGATGTCTGAATTCTGAGGAATTCAGAGTCAGAATTCTGAGGAATTTAGAGTCTTAATTATGAGAAATCTGGAGTCTAAATCATAACAAATTCAGAGTCTGAATTTCAGAGAATTCAAAGTCTGAATTTTAGATAATTCAGAGTCTTAATTTTATAGAATTTGGATTCTAAATTTCAGATAATTTGGATTCAAAATTTTAGTGAATTAAGAATCTGAATTTCAGAGAATTCGGAGTCTGAATTTCAGCAAATTCTGAGTCTAAAAACAAAACACTCTAAATCCAAGGAATTATAAGATTCTGAGGATCTAGATAAAAACCTGAATTTTTGACATAGAATAAAATGAGTTTGATTTAGTGATATTATAAAATGAGAAAATGAAAACAAATGTAAGGATAAAATTTTCCTTATAGAAGAGAAACTTTCCTTAATAAAATAATTCTTAGGAAAATATATTTTTTCATAAGATAAAGTCATTGTGATTTTCAAAACATAGAGGAATGGAAAATTCATAAGGAAACCTTATTAACTCAAACATCTCCCCCTTTTTGGAAATAAAAAACAATCATATGAAAAAGAATATAAGGACTAAGATTTTACTTTATGAATTTTAAAAGAAAACTTATCTCTCTTCACTTATGAATCATGATGAATATGACTAACTCCCCCTTAGGTTTTGAAATCCCTAAAGATCATATTGTTGACTTTTTATAGAGATTTTACTTTTTCTAGCATACGAAATACTACATTATGTAACCCCTCCCATTACTTATGGAATTATATTCTTTATACATATTATTGGTTTTATCATTCCTTTATCCCCCTTTGAGATTTTCAAAAAGGAATAGAGAGAATGGAAGAAAATATGATACCTGAATGATTATAACTATAAAAAAACAAATGGAGAACAACCAAATTTTCATTATGATTATAAAAATTGGTACAGGAAAAGAAATAAAAAAAATACCATAATTTTAAGGAAAAAATATTCAACCCTATTTTCCTTTAGAATGATCTTCTTAATGACATTCTTTATCTTCTTAATCTCCTTATTATATTATTCAAAGCACTTGTGAAATTGTTCCTGATCTAGATTTTCCTTTTATATAGCCATTATTTTTTAATCCTAAGACTTATGGATTTATGCCTAAGACATTAAAATCTCTTCTTGGTGACTGAAATTTCCCTAAAACTCTATTTTTGAGATCCATTTCCTTCTTCTAATTCAAAGCAACTGAATTCAATTTCCCACTTAGATCTTTTTCTTCTTGTTTCCGGGATACTTGTTCTAGGTTAATCTCCTCAGAAAAACTTTTTGTAAGATCTTTCATCCTCTCATCTGCACTATCAAAAGAATCCTTTACTAAATCCTGAATGTCATCAAGAATTCTCAGATCCTCAGTTGTTTTCTAGTACCACTTTGTAATCTCCTTATAGGACCTTCTTTGTGCATCATACCCGATATATAAAATTTTCAAATCACCATCAAGATTGATGAATTTTACCATGACCATGATTATAGATTATGTCTTCTAATTAACAGAGTGTTGAAGTAGCTGACACCTCGAGTTAATACTCAGAAACAAGGGAATGGTGTCTGCTAATTTCGTCATCAATTGTACTAAAAAGTCCTAACCCATGGAAGATGATTCCAAATCTGATTCCTTTGTAGGTGAGGATTCATTTTCTATCTCAACAACCTTTATTTTGGATGATTCACCAACAACCTTCTTAGCTACTACATATTTTTTAGGCGTATCAACTATTAGTTGTTTTCCTTTATCAACTCAAGAAATGGTCTTCGCAGTGATGTTGGATTCTTGCTCACTATCTAATACTTGGATGATTTTATCTTCATCAACCATTTTCTTCTCAGAATCTTCCTTAAGATCATCAGTTTTAATTATTTCTTGATTGCTTCTTTCATCATTAGAAGTTTTATTAAAATATTTTTGACCCTCATCCTCTTTTCCTTGAGAAACAATTTTGGTTGATTCAGCCTGGGAAGTCTGTATTGAAATCTTTTCCAAAGGAATTTCCTTATCATGATATTATTCAAATTATCTAATCACATCATCACTCTCATATCCTTCTTCCACTTATACTTATTCTACTACCACTTGTTGAACTATTTCTTCCTCCACTTTAGGTCCCATAATTATGAATTTCTTTCCCAAAGTCTCTTCTATTACTGGTTCTTTGAGAAATGATTCTTGTACTTAAATCTATTTAGAGGTTTTCTCAGTAGCCTTTAGAAGTCCTTGAAAAATATCATCTTCAAAAATTTTCTTCTTTTATTTATTCTATTTTTCTTGCTTCTCTAGATCTTCAACAGTTTTAATTTTTAGGGCCTTTACCTCAGCAGGATATAGGACCAAACTAGGATCTCCTTATTTTTTATTCATTTTCTCTCTCCTCCACTTAGCTACAAATTCATCAGGAAATGTTTTTTTCTTCTTCAGTTTTGGGGGTGCTGACTGGGTTTTCAGAATTTAAGGTTTCTCTTTCATTTATTGTTCCTTCTAATTTCTATTCTTAGGTATTTTATTGGAAATATATGTTTCTTCTATTTTCATTTCTAATGCTTCAATATCACTTTCTGATTGATTATAAAATAGTCCAGATTTACTATTGAAACCAACTTTCATCCACCTCAATGTACCATCATTCAATAGAAAAATATTGAATGTTCTTGGCTTAGAACTGCAATGGATTTTGAACAAATCTAAGAATAGGACTATAATATTAGATAGAATTTTCAGATACATGATAATTTTCAATTATAGTGTTTCATTCTTGATATTAGTAATATTTCACATGATATACTTGACCAAGTTTATATTCCTCTGGTTAGCAAGAAAATCCAAAATGTATATGTCACTTTTCTTTAAGGATTCCTCGCCTCCTTTTCTTAGAATTAGAAAAACCTATAACCATAACTCTAGAATCCTAAAATTTTATGAGAGATAGTTTATCATCAGTTTTTTCACTCCTTTGATTACAAGGCAGTGTATAACTTTCACCTTTTCAAAACTTCTTGATTCATTTGGTAGCTTTTGGGTGCTGAAAATGGCTTCTCCTTCATACGAAACTCCAAAAATACTTGCAATCTAATTGAAGGAAAGGGAATAGATTTTTCTATAACACTTTATTGAAAACTTATCTCTCCCACCTTCATTAAAAAAACTTACTGTCTCATATAAATCAATAAGTTGCTTTGGGTAAACCAGATAATTAGTTTTTGGTTTGGCTATGCAAAGACTCTCTCATCCATTGAGTATGATATTTTGCGTGATTAGTAAATTATACTTATTGAAAATTCTTAGATGAAATAAACTTTCTCTATATAATTTCCACTCGATGATTTCCTTTACTAAATAAATTTTCTTTTGAATAGATGCTTCCCAATACATCCATAATCTATGAAAACTCAGATCAAATAACATTTTGTGTCTTCAAAACAAGGTGTTTTTTCAACATAAAATTCCTCTTGAACATATCCATTAAGGAAATCACACTTCACATCCATTTGAAAAATTTTGAAATTAAAGAATGATGCAATGGAAAATGAAATGATAATAGATTCAAGTCTAGCTATAGGAGCATAGGATTATTAATAGTCTATTCCTTCTTGTTAATTATATACTTTAGAAACTAATCTAGCTTTATTTGTTACTATACTTCCATTTTCATCACACTTATTTTGGAAGACACATTTTACTCCAATTATAAATGTTTCCTTAGTTCTTTCATCCAAGGTTCATACTTTGTTCCTTTCAAATTCATTTAGCTCATCTTTCATGGATTTTATCCATTCATCATCATGTAAAGATTCATCAGTGCGTTTTTTTTCTAATTGGGAGAGAAATTCTAGATGTTATACTTCATTTCATAAGGAACCTCTAGTTCGTAAAGGTTGATTTACATCACCAATTATACTATCAATGAGACGATTCTTAAGAAACAAATTATTTGAATATTTTAAAACCTATTCATCAACATATGGTAGGAAAGATTTTGTGGTAAATGATTCAGAAATATTTTCTTGAGCATTGACCTTTTTAGAAGAATATTCTATCAAAGGTTGATCATCAGTTTTTAAAAACACATCTAAAGATGTAGGTTGGAGTTGTTTAAAAACAAAATGATCAGTTTCATCGAATTTAACATGCACTGTTTCTTCAGAAGTAAAAGTATTTTTATAAAAGACTCTATAAGCCTTATAAGTAGTGGAATAGCCTAAGAAAATTCCTTCATCAGAATTGGGTGCAAATTTATGTATGTAATATTTAGTATTTATAATGAATAATTTTCAACCAAATACATTGATGTAAGAAAATCTAGGTTTTCTATCGGTCCATAATTCATAAAGTGTTTTGTTAAGAAAAGGTCTGATTAAAACTCAATTTATAGTATAACAAGCAGTAAAAACAACTTCATCCCAAAAATTTTAAGCAATAGAATATTCATAAAACATGGTTCTAGTTATCTCTTGAAGAATTTGATTTCTTCTTTGGACAAAAACATTTTGTTGAGGAGTTCTTGGAGCTAAAAAGTTATGAATAATTCCATTCTTACTAAAAATTGTTTGAAAATATGAATTTTGAAATTCTCCTCCATGATCACTATGAATAGTACCAATGGAAGGTTTTTCTCATTTTAGACATGGGATATAAACGTTTTGAAATAAGAAAAAGCTTCATATTTCATTTCTATAAAATAGACCCACGTAAATCTTGTGTAATCATCAACTAAGAAAAATACATAATATTTTCCTCTAATACTTCTAGTTTGTGTTGGACCAAAAAGATCCTTATTCACTAACTATAATGCATCAGAAGTTGAGACTTCAATGATTTATTTAAAACATTATTTTTGTTGCTTTCCATATTGACAAGGATAAAAATCTCTTGAAGAATCAAATCTATGATCTGGTAGAACCTTAACAAGTCTTTTCTTGTAGATATTTAGGTTCCTATGATTATAGTGTCCTAACCATTTATTCCATAACTAAGATTTATATTCCATTGCATTAAGGCAGGGTATATCTTGGATTCTATGGTCTTCTAAGTTTATTGTGTATACATTATCTTACCTATTGGAAGAAATAATTAACTCTTCCTTGGAATTGTGTTCTAAACATTTATCATTCCTTAAATTCACAAGGTAACCTTCATTACACAACTAAATTATTATAATGAGGTTGTTCTTAAGACCATTGACAAATAAATTGTTTGAAAATAATGTTTCTCCTAGAAGAACAATGTTACCTATACCAACAATCTCTCACCGAGCATTATCATAGAAAGTTACTTTTCATCATTTTGTATTGATAATATATTCAAATAATTTTTTATACCAGTCATATTTTGGGAACATCCACTATCCATGTCCCTTTTATTTTTGTTGGTACTTTCATTATTTTCCTGAAAATAAAAGTGTTAGTCTTTCAGAATACAAACATTCTTGGATCCAGAAATTTTAGAAAGTAAAATTTTAGGAACCAAAATTTTCATTGAAAAATAAGCTTTATGATATCCTAAATATTGAGTTTTATCTGATGAAAAACTTTCATCCTAATTTCCACCACAATTACATTTAGTAAAAATGGAGAACTTTGAGGAAAAAAATAATTATTTCTAAAAACAGGTTTTGAATGAGTATAACCAAATCCATAACTATTCCTTAGAGGAAAAATTTGGGACTACATCATGTAAAATATTTCCTTACCAGAGGTAATGTTTGAAAAGAATTTACTTAAGGAAAATATTTTTTAATTTAGTTTAATAGCCATGTTCATATCCTCAAAGTTATTAGATTTAGAACTAGAGTTTTCCTCTAAAATATTTTTCTTAAAAATATCATCTTCAAGATCCATATAATGTTTATCCTTATCTGAATTAACTTCCTTAAGTTTTTTTGAAACACATTAAAAAACAAAAATTTTCTGATCAGGATCATTAGAAAGATTTGATACTTCTTTAATTAAAATAGAAATTCTATAATTTTCCTTCTCATGTTTTTTCTTGAGTTTAGAATTCTCATTTTCAAGAAGTTTGGAAAACCTAGACACTTCTTCATAAGAAGATAAAGAGATATCTTCATTAGAAGAAGATTATTAATCTAAAGAATTATAATATTTATTATCAGTATAATTTTCATTTAATGGTACATTGGTAATAGATTCGTCATTGTGTACCTTGTCCATTAGAAATTTATTTTCAATGGATAGTTTGGCTAGTAGACCAAGATTCTTCTGAATAGAAGATTCATACTCTGAGGATTCATCAAATGAGTAACCAGCACTATAACTCCACGTATCATTAGCCTTAAATACTATCTTGGACATAGTTTGGTAACAATTCCTTCTATTTCTCTCAAGAATTATTTTCTTTTCTATATTTCTTTTAAGCACGGGACAATCTGGCCTAATGTGTCGGATCTTTTACAGTCATGGAAAGTTACTTATGAATCTTTTGTGTATTTTCATTATTTATTCTTATATATATACTTAAAGTCTTTATTTTCCACTATCTTGTTCTCCCTTTGAGCAAGATTACCTAACTAATTTTCAAAGTGTTCAATTTCACTAGACTCAGATAGAACTATGACTTTCTTAGACTTAGATCTTGTAACCCTTTCCAGAGTCTTGAATTTAGTAGTAGTAAGGTCTAAACTTCAATTTCCATTACTATTATTATTCATATCAACATCAATTTTCATTATAGTCTTTTGTTAAAGAAGAGTTCCAAAAAGGCCATCAAGATTAATATGAGTAACTTTCCTATTTTCAGCAATGGCTACTCTTTTTTACTCTCACTCATTTGAAATAATGTCAATTATCTTGTCCATAAGAGCTTCATCATCAAGACCCTTCTCTCCCAAAGTTTTTAGACTATTGTAAATAGTTATAAATCTTTTCTAAACATTGAAAACAAGTTCCCCATAATGAAATAGAAATCCATGATATTCTAATCTGGACATATCTCTTCTAGTTTCTATCACTTTTGATGTTCCAAAGTCAGTAAATTCATGTTTCTTCTAGATGCAGTTGGCATCTTCACAATAGGATATTTGATTATATATATTCCTAGACATATAATTCAACAAAGTATTGTGTACCATGTAATTTAGTAGATATTCTAATTTTTCTTGGTTGGTGAAGGTTTTTACTTCCCTACGAGGAATTCTTTAGTCACCAGTAAGCATGAAAAACTTATCCACTCCAGTATTGATAAAAAATATATTCATCCTATCTCTTCAGTACACATAATTATTACCATCAAAAATTGGTGGTCTGGTATGATTAAGGTTATCAATGGGAGCAATATTCATACATTCCATTCTATAAGAAAGTATCTTTCCAACAAAACTTGTATGTAATAAAATATTATAAACAAAGATAAAAATATCTAAGAAAAACTTGGACAAGAAAGGTTAAGAAAAAATATAAAACATGATCAAGAAAACTTATAGGTTAGTATAAGTATTTCATAGACCTTATCTCGTACCAATTGTAGGATCTAAATAGTGTATGTATATGCTCAGTCACAATAGGGGGATTGTAAGTTAAAAAAAATTCATTTTTCACCTTATGGAAAACTATGTTTAACAAAGTTAAACAAGGAAAATTCACAATCCATAAAATAGTTCTATGAGAAAAACTTTCTTATGTTTTGGTAATATGGTTTCGGCAATTAAACTTAAGAAAAGTTTAATTAGTAAAATATTCTACCATAAATCATATAGAATAATAATTATCAATGTAAATAAAAGTATAAGAAGGTATAAAAAGTCTATACTTTCTTCCTTTATCAAAAAATATTGGAAATATATCTTGAAACAAAACAAGTAACAAGTAGGAAATATTTTAACCCAATGAGTAAGGTATCCAACAATCTTGGATAAAGGTCCCTTGATATATACTTTTTAGAATGTATGTATTACACCCACTAGGGTAATACCTTGATAGGAATATCAGAATCTATATCGTCATCCCCACAATCCCTCTATCTTTAAGGTAGTGGGAATATATGTCTTCCTATCCCTGGAAGTCCTTTAAATTTAAGGTATTCGACACCTCTATCTTCCTATCACCATAAGCCATCATTTGTACTCATCAAAAATCAGAGTCATATGAAGCAAACTAAACAATATGTTCATGTCAACACAAATCACGAGATTCTCTCTCACTCTCTCTAGAACCACTTTATAGCATGTAATCTATGGATTGATGGAATGATGGTGATCTCGTTCAAATGACCTCCTATTTATAGGCAAAACTCCAATGATCATCTCCCTCCTCCAACGATCAAATTTTTCCTTGAATCATGATAGGACCTGTACATTTTCCACTCAACTTACGGTTAGTTGGAAACTTATTGCACAAAATAGTTTCATAATAATAACATGTGTAAGGAAAAATAATTAGCTTGAAATAATTTAAAAATTTGGAGCCTAAGGAATAATAGAATTTGGAGTCTAATGAAAAATAGAATTCAGAGTATAATCATATAAACAATATGATTCTATAAAACATTGATATTTGGAATCGTTTTTACAAAGAATATGGAATTTAAATCTATTAATTTCAGCATATGAAATCTGATGAATTCGGAATCTTAATTCTGAGGGATTTGGAGTCTGAATTCGGATGAATTTGGAGTGTGAATTTGGATAATTCAGAGTCTAAATTATAAGGAATTCGGATTTTAAATTCTGAGGAATTCAAAGAAAAAATATTGAGAAATTCGGAGTATGAATTTCATAGAATTTGGAGTCTGAATTTCATTTAAATCAAAATCTAAATTTTTGAGAATTTGATTCTAATTTTCAGAGAATTTGGAGTCCAGATTTTAGAGAATTTGGAATCTTAATTTCTGAGAATTCCGGGTCTCAATTTCTGAGAATTCGGAGTCTAAATTTAAGAGAATTCATAGTCTAAAACAAAACACTCTATATTCAAAGAATTTTAATATTCTAAGGATATAGAAGCATATCTGAATTTTTTACTTAGAAATAAAATGACTTTTTTTTGAGAGATTATAAATTGAGATAATGAAAACAAAGGTAAGGATAAAATTATCCTTAGAGAAGGGAAACATTCCTAAAAAATAATTCTTAGGGAAATATGATTTGAATTAAGATAAAGTTTTTGTGATTTTCAAGAAAAAGAGGAATGAAAATTTCATAAGGAAACCTTATTGACTCAACAAAAGTGACTGAGGTCACCGACCATAGGAAAGTGTAAATTTTGTCTAGTATAACAGTGCACACGATGCGCTGGCACCTAGGAAAAACATAAAAAAATATAAGGATTTATAATTTAGGGTGTAGGGTATAACATTTAGGTTGTAGGGTTTATTTTTTAGAGTGAAGGTTATATGGATTTGGATATAGGGTTTGAGGTTTAGGGTACATGGTATATGCTTTAGGGTATAGGGTTTAGTTTTAGGGTGTAGGATATAGGGTTCACTGTAGAGGGTCTCAGGTGAAGGATATAGGGTTTAAGGTGTTGGGTATTTTGTTAGGGTGAAGGGTATATGGATTAGGGTATTGGGTTTAGGTTTTATGTTATAGGGTATAGGGTTTAAGGTGATGGGTTTAGTGTTTAGGGTGTAGGGTTTTTGGTTTAGTGTGTTGGGTTTAGGGTGTGGGGTATAAGGTTTAAAGTGTAGGGTTTAGGGTTTAGTGTATATGGTATATGGTTTATGGTGTAGGGTTTAGGGTGAATGGTGTAGGTTTTGTGGTATAGGGTGTAGGGTATAGGGTTTAGGGGGTAGGTTTTAGGGTTTATGGTGTAGGTTATATGGTTTAGGGTGTCTGGATTAAGGTTTATTGTATAGGGTTTTGAGTGTAGGTTTTAGGGTTTAGGATGTAATGTTTAGAATTTGGGGTTTTTGTTGTAGTGTATAGGGTTTTTGGTGTAGGGAATAGGTTTAAGGATGTATGGTTTTGGGTTTATGGTTTATGGAATATGGTTTTTAGATTTTTTAGGGTTTTAGGGTTTTTTTGAGTTCTTAGGGGTTTTAAGAGTTTTAATGTATTCTTATGTATTTAGGTTTTTTATGGTTTTAACAAATTTTTGGGTCCTTTAATAATTTTTGTGTCTTTCCGAGTTTTTGGGTTCTTAGGTTCTTAATGAGTTTTTTGGGATTCTAGGGTTTTATGGTTTTTGAGGGTTTTGTGCTTTTTATTAGGGTTCTAGTTTTTTAGAGTTTTTATGGTTTGTAGTATTATTATGGGGCTTCTTAGGGTTTTTAGGATTTTGTATTTTCTTAGTGTTTCTCTACTCTTTTATGGGTTTTCGGTTTTTAGGGGTTCTAGGTCTTGGTGGGTTTTAGAAATTTCCAAAATTTTATGAGTTTTTATGGTATTCAGGGATTTCGTATTTTTTAGAGTTTTTAGGTTTTATGGGGGTTGTATTTTTATGCTTATTTAAGATTTTTAGTGGGTTTTGGGTTTTGGGTGTCCTAGGTTTTTTAGGGTTCTTATAGTTTTTCAAGGTTTTCGGGGTCTTTTAGTGATTTTTTGATTTTTAGGGTGTCTAAGTGCTTTTAATTACCTTTTATATACTTTATATGGGTTTAGAGGTTACTATGGTGTTTATCTAGTTTTTCTTATCTTTTTGTGTTTTAGAGGAACTTAATGACTTTTTTTCAGAGTTTTGTAGGGTTTTTATAATCTTTTTTGGTTTTTATATATATTTTAATTTTTGGGAGATTTAATGTTTTTAATGGGTTTTTTGGTTATTTAATGATTTTTAAGGTTTTTATGCTTTTTAGGATTTTTAGGGGTTTTAGGGGTTTTTATTATTTTTAGGATTTTTAGAATTTTTATGGTTTTTAGGGATTTAATTTTTTAAGATATTTTAGGGTTTTTAAGATTTTTTAGGTTTTTAATGGGTTTTAAGGGGTTTTATGGGATTTTAGACTTTTTAGGGGTTTTAGGGTTTTCCTTTTTTTGTATTTTTTGTTTTTTAAATGGTTTGTTTAGTACTTTTTAGGTGTTTTATTGGATTTAGGGGGTTTTGTCTTTTTAGGAGTGTTTTAGGTTAATTCTGGGTTTTATGGGATTTTTGTGGTTAATAGGGTTTATAGGGGTTTTAGGTGTTTTTAGGGTTTTGGTGGTTTATATTTTTTTATGTACCTTTTTAGATTTTTGGATTCTTTATTGTGTTAAGGGTTTTAAGGGAATTGTTTTTTTTATTTAGGGTTTTTAGTGTATTTATGGTTTTTATGATTTTAGGGCCATTTTTGCTTTTTTTGGGGGTTTTAGGGTCTTTTACAGTTTTTTGTGTTTTAAAAGTTTTTAGCAATTTTTAAGATCTTTTAATTATTTTGGTTATTTTATATTGTTTGTTTGTTTTTTCGTTATTTTTGTGGTTTTAGGGGTTTTAGAGACATTTACAGGTTTTAGGGTGTTTTAAATGGTTTTAGGATTTCCTTGGTTTTAGGGGTTTTAGGGTCTTTTAGGGATTTATGGTATTTTTAGGGTCCTTTAGGATCTTTTAGGATTGTAAGTAACCTTTAGTGTTTTTAGGATACTTTATGGGTTTATGGGTCCTTTATGGTATTTAGAGGTTTTAGGGAATTTTAGGATTTTTTTAGGGTTTTTGTGTTCTTAGGGTTTTTTATGGTTTTTATGGCCCTTTAAGGTTTTAAGGTTTTTATGGTCTTTTAGTTTTTTTATATTATTTTTGGATTATAATAGTATTTTATGGTCTTTTGAGTTATTTTTTGTTTTTTAGTGGCCTTTTTTGTATTTTAGGTTCATTGGGATCTATTAGGGATTTAATGGTTTTTATGGTCTTTTTAGTTTTTAATGGTTTTTAGGGTACATTTCGGTTTCTAGGATTTTTAGGGTTTTATTATGGTTTTTTGGGTGTTTAAGGTCTATTATGTTTTTCATTGTTTTTAGGTCCCATTAATGTTTGTTTGGGGTTTGGAGGCCTATTAAGTCCTTTTTCGGGGTTTTAGGTTCCATTATGGATTTTTAATAGTTTTAGGAAATTTTAGGGTTTTAAGGTATTTATGGTATTTTAGGACTTATTTGGGATTTTATAATCTTTAAGAATATTTAGGTTTTTAGGGTCTTTTTAGGTTATTTAGGATTTTTAGGGACTTCTATGGTTTTTAAGGTTATAGAGTATTTTAGGTGTTGAGGATCTTCAATGGTTTTTTAGGGTGTTTTGGTCTTTTTGAAAATTTTTAGTATATTGTAGGGTTTTTAGGGTTGTAATGGTTGTTTTGGGTTTTTAGGGTTTTATGGGGATTTAGTGTTTTTAAGGTTTTGAGGGGTGTTTTTTGGTTTTGTGGTGTTTTTATGGGCTTTATTGGTTTTTATGGTTTTTAGGAATTTTAGTGGTTTTTAGGATTTTTAAGGTATTTATTGTTTTTTGTGTTATAGGTGTTTTTAGAGATTTAGAGTGGTTTTATTTTTTTAGTGATTTAGGGGTTTTAATTAATTATAGGGTTTTTTAGGGTTATCAGAGATTCTGAATGTTTTTAGTGTTTTAAAACATTTTTTGTGTTTGAAGGGTGTTTTTATAGTTTTAGCTGTTTTGGGGGGTTATTAAGAGATTTAGTATTTTTTATGGTGCTTAAGGTTTTAGATATTTTAAGGGTTTTTAAGAATTTTTAGGGTTTTTAGTGGTTTTTAGGAATTTTTAATTTTTAAGGATTTTTAGGGTGTTTTAATGTGTTTTAGAGATTTTAGGATTTATAGAGAATTTTAATGGTTTTGTAGATTTTAGTTTTTAGGGTTTTTAGTGTTTTTATGGGCGTGTTTATGGGTTTTGAGGTTTTGGGGGTGGTGTTAATCGATTTTTAGAGGGTTTAAGGTATTTAACGGTTTAAAATATTTTTAGAGTTTTTAAATTTATTAGAGGTTTTTAGGGTTTTTATGGTTTTAAGATTTTTTATGATTTTATCGGTTTTATTAGTATTTTTTGTGAATTTTAAAGGTTTTTAGGGGGTTTTACGGGTTTTATGGTTCTTATTTTTTTTAGATTTTTTAATGTTTTATGGGTTTTAGGATTTTTAAGGGTTTTAGGGCCTTTGGGGGTTTTATAGGTATATTTATTATCGTTTTGGTTTTTAGGGTTGTAAGTTATTTTACATTTTAAAAGTTTTCAAGGTTTTTCTATTTTTTGACTTTTATGGGGGGTTTAGGGTTTTAATGGTTTTTGGGGTTTTTTAGTGTTTTAGGACTTTATGGGTTTTTTGGATTTTTTTGTGTTTTTAGGTGTTTTGTTTTATTTTTTGGTTTTAAGCATTTTGTGTTTTTTTAGGATTTTAGTGGATTTTACTGTATTTTATGGATTTTAGATTGTTTTTAGGGTTTCTGGAGTTTTCTTAGGGTTTTCAAGGTTTTTTATTGTTTTTAGGGCTTTTAGGGGATATTAGGGTTTTCAAGGTTTTTAGGGGGTTTAAATTTTTTCATGGGTTTTCAAGGGAGTTTAAGATTTTTAGGGTTTTAATGATATTTATGGTTTTAGGTTTTTATTTTTTTTTTGGGGTTTTTAGGTGTTTTAGGGTGTTAATGTGGTTTAAGGCGAAGGCCGGTGTAGGATCAGGCTATTCCTGACCCCCTGAAGTTTATTAAGGGTTTTAGGTTGTTTTAGGGGTTTTAGTGTTTTAATAGTTTTATGATGTTTTAGGGTTATTTGGTGTTTTTTAGGTTTTATAGAGTTTTTATGGTTGTATGGTTTCTGGGGAGTTTGAGGGTTTTATGGTACTTTTAGGGGTTTTGTTGGGATATTTGGTCTTTTAGTTTTTTTGGTTATTTTAGGGGTTTAAAATTTTTTTGGGCCTATTAGGGGGGTTTTTAAGCTCTTAGGGATTTTTAGGGATTTTTAGAGTTTTTTTTTCATTTTTTAATTTTAGTGTTTTTTTTTGTTTTAGGGGGTAATATGGTGATTAGGTTATCTATGAGGTGTTAGGGTTTTTTTGGTTTTTTTGGTATTTTGGATTTTAACGTTTTTTCCAGTTTTTTAGGATATTATTGTTTTAATGGTTTTTTGGGTTTTTGGGAAAAGAAGGCTTCAAACCAAGCATGCTTGTTACCTAGAGTTTATTCAAAAAATGAAATCGTAGAGAATTACAATGAATGTTAACAAACATGGGTGTCAGTATTTTCCTTCATATCTGAAGCCAAGAAGGACACAAAAAAAATTGGGGTGACAAAGGACCACATTGAGCTTCTTTTCTCAATTACTCTTTTGGAGAGCGCATCATCCCCCATAGTCACCTAACTATATGCATGTGTGCCATTGCGAGTTTGGTTTTGGTATACCTTATGGAAATCAATCCAATGTGGGATAATTCTCTAATCTACCCTTCTTGTTTTGTTTTTGAGGGCCTCCAGCGCCAAGATCGAGTTGCATTCAATCAAAAGGATCTATCACACAAATTGATTCGCAAAATGAACCACTTTGGTCATTTCCCAATGATCCACCTCATATTCATATCCACTACCAATAAAATGATAGAATCATCCTTCAATGAAGCCTCTATATGTACAGAAAACACCTCCACATCCTAAGGTACCAGGTTCACCTGATGTCGTTCCATCCACATTGACTTTTATCCATGATGGAATTTAAGGAATCCACTAGATGAACTTTAGATTCAATGGTTTCCTACACCTACCATAAACACCAAGTGTGTGCAATATAACAAATTAATTCATATCATCTGAAATTGAACTACTTTGAATGAAAGAAACTACATGGATGACTTTCTGAATTTCCATGACCCCATCTTGAAAGGAGGTGGTTTTGTTGATGACGGTCACCGCATTACATACTACCTGTATGAAGGAAACAGCTACAATAGCTACTATTAGTCAAATTTTTCAAGTATATTCACTTCATTTCATATCAATAATGATGTTTAGAAAATCTAGAAGCTAGTTGTCTGTGCATATTGTGAACCTAAGTAGGTTCTGTAGGTAATCACATAGGTCGATATCATGCTTACAACTAATGAATGTGTGATGCACACTGTCCTCAGCCAGAGCACGATGATAGAAGGCCGAGGATAGAAACCATCCATCCTTATTCAATTTTTCATGAATGGTAAATATCTTCCTCCAATGTTTCCACAACATCAGGAAGTTTGATGGTGGAAAAAAGGTCTCCTGAATTTGGAGAGCCATGCAGGATAATGAATACCCTATTCACTTTTATGATGATAGAGTTTCCTTGTTCTCAGTTTACCTATAAGGTTCAGATTCTATATGAGGATTTCAGTTCGAATTAACATGAACTTATGGATTTGTAGGATGACTTGATATGAAATAATCCAATCAAGATATCCCATCCTTAAGTTGAGTCCAGCAATGGAAAGGTGCTGTAAATTGTGTAGAGGTAGAATTGTTTCAAGTAGGGGCATTTCAAACCAGGTAGTGGTCTTGTAGTTTATATTGTATCGCCTCAAAACAATCAATTTTGAGTGAGATACAATTTCACTGTATGAGTATCTAATTGTAGGCCATACAGATGAATGAATGTAAATTGTGAAACCATTACTTTGTTTTTGATTGAACCATTAACAGAGAATGATGAGGCCCCCAACTTGTGGGTTGAACAGATTCCATTTGAACTTTCCAAGGATGACCACATTGAATTTACTAAGACCCTTAAATTAAATCCCACCCATACCAATGGTTTTGGTTCATTCATTCCAAGCAATCAAAGACATCTTTATTTCATTAATGAATCCCATACATGAAAAGTTCATGATCTTATCTTGTAAGATATTGATTAGAAATATGGGCAATCTAAATATGGATAAGGAATGGAAAAACCATTATGTGATAAAATAATTAATTAGGAAAACTCTTCCCACTTGAGATAAACATTTCCATTTCCATTTTTCCAATTTATGAGTGATTTTGATTGAAATACTCTCAAGGTAACAACTTTCAATTTCCTCGAAACATCTGATATAGTGTTTTTAGTGATTTTATATTTTTAAATGGGTTTTAGGTGTTTTAAGGTTTACATGGTGTTTTAAATGGGTTTTTTATTTTTTGTCTTTTATAGGGTTATAGAGTTTTTTAGGGTTTAGGGGTTTTTCCGGGTTTCACAGTTTTTAGAATTTTAGGGGTTTTTATGTTTTTGGGGGGTTTTTATGGTTTTTAGATTTTTTTGGCTTTTAAGGTTTTTAGGTTTTTTTATGGTTTCTATGAGTTTCAAGGATTTGAAGGGTTTATTCATATTTTTAGGGTTTTTGAATTTTTTTGGGGATTTAATGGTTTTTTTGTTTTTAGGGTATTTAGTGGATTTACAGTTTTAGTGTTTCATAGGGTTTGTATTTTTTAGTTATTTTGTATCTTTCATGGTTTAAGTGGTTTAATGGGGTTTGAAGGTCTTTTAATGTTTTTAGGGTCTTTAAGGGTGATTTTTAGTTTTATATTCTCTAAGGATTTTTAAGTTCATTTAGACTTATTTATGGTTTTTATGTTATTTTATTTATTTTAGGGGGTTTTATGTGTTTTAGGGTTTTTCTATATGTTATGGGTTTTAGGGGATTAGGGGTTTTAGGGTTTTAGGGGTTTTATGGTTTTTAGGTGTCGTTTAGGGGTTTAGACATTTTAGAATCCTTTAGGGTTTTAGGGGTTTTTTAGTTATTATGTTTTTGGGGGGGTTTTGGTGTCTTAATGTTTTTTGGTTTTTTTTATGTTTTGGGTGGTTTTAGGTTTTTTTGGGTTTTACTTATTTTATATGGTTTTAGGGGGGTTTGGGTTTTTATGGTTTTTAGGTTTTTTAGGTTTTTTAAAAATTTAGGTTTTTAAAAGCTTTTGGATGTTTCAGGGTTTTTTGGGGGTTTTAATATTTTTTTGGTCTTATAAATTTTTTAAAGGTTTTTAGGGTTTTTAGGGATTTTATGGGGTTTTTTGGTTTTAGGGATTTCATAAATTTTAGGTGTTTTATGATTATTAGGGACATTTAGGGTTTTTATAGGGGTTCCAAGTGTCTTTTATAGATTTGGGTGGTTTCTGTGTTCTTAAGGGGTTTTAGGGTTTTCATGATATTTAAGTGGGTTCTTGGGTTTTTAAAGTCTTTAATGGTTTTCATGGGGTTTTAAAGTCCTTTTAGATTTTTTGGGGGTTTTTAGAGTCCTTGAAAATTTTAGGGGTTTTTACAGACCTTGGGGGTTCATAGGTTTATTGTGGTTGTTTAGGGGTTTTTAGGACATTATTTGGTGTTTTAGGGTTTGGGGGATTTTAGGGTCCTTTGTAGTTTTAATAATTTTAAGGGTCTTATAGTGTTTTATTGTTTTTAGTGTCCTTTAGGGGTTTTAGGGAATTTTAGAGTCTTAGTATTTTGAGGTTATTTTAATGTATATTATTTTATTTTATGTTTTTAGAGACTTTCAGTGTTTTTGTTGCATTTTTGGGTCCTTTAAGGGTTCTTAAGGTTCTAAGGTTTTTAGTATATTTTTGGGTTTTAGGTTTTTTAATATATTTTGAGGTTTTTTTGGGTTTTAGGGTCTTTTAGTGGTTTTATTGTTTTTAGGGTTTAAAGGGTTTTTATGGTTTTAATGGTTTTTAGGGGATTTTAGTGTTTTTAGGGTTGTAGTGTTTTTTATGGAACTTTATGGTTTTTAAGGTTTTTAGGGGGTTTTATGGATTTTTGATTTATAGGTGTTTTTTTTAAAGGTTTTTAGATTTATTAAGGGTTTTTTGGGGATTTCATTTGGTTTTGGGGGTTTTAGGTGTTGTCATATTTCTTGTTTTTTTTTGGTTTTTATGTTTTTTTTAAGGTTATTAGTGTGTTTAGGGTTTTTATTTTTTGATGGGTTTTATGGGGATTTTAGTATTTTATGGATTTTTTTAGTATTTTATGGGTTTTAGTTTTTTTAGGGTTTTGTAATGGGGTTTAAAATTTTATGGTATTTAGTGTGCTTAAGGGTTTTTGGGTTTTTGGGTTATTTTGGTATTTTTATTAGGTTTTGGGTTTTTAGTGTTTTCATCATGTTTTTATAGTTTTATAGTGTTTTGTAAGGGTTTCTAGGGTTTTCTATGTGTTTTTAATGGATTTTGGGGTTTTATAGTTTTTAGGTTTTTTAGGATTTTAGTGAATTTTTTAGGGCTTTTATTGTTTTCAGTGGTTTAGGGTTTTTTAGGGTTTTTAGGGGTTTTGGGTTTTTACGGTTTTTGGGGATTTTTCTTGATTTTATTTTGTTTTTTGGGGGTTTAGGGGATTTTGGGTTGTTTTGTAGTTTCTAAGGTTTAAGGTTTGGGGTTTAAGGTATATGGTATATGTTGTAGCATACATGGTTTAAGGTGTAGGGTATATGGTGTCAGGTATATGTTTTTATATGAACAGTTTAGGGTTTATGGTGTAGGGTTTAGGGTTTTGGGCATTGGGTTTCACGTTTATGTTGTAGTGTATTGGGTTTAGGGTGTAGGTTTTAAGTTTTATCATGAAGTTTATAGGGTTTAGGGTGCAGGGTTTTGTTTTTAGTGTGTATTCTATAGGGTTTATGGTGTAGTGTGTAAGGTTTAGGGTGTTGTGTATAGGGTTAAGGGTTTAGTTTATAAGGTTTAGGCTGTAAGGAATCTGGTTTCAGGTTTTGATATTTGGGTTTAGTATGTAGGGTATAGGGTTTATGGGCCCAGTTTTAGTGTGTAGGGTATATGGTTTGGGGTTTTGGGTTTAGGGTATAGGGTTTATGATGTAAGGTTTTAGGTTTTGGGTGTAAGGTATAGGGTTTAGGGTGTTTGATTTTGGGTTTATGGTTCCAAGTATTGTGTTTAGTTTTTGGGGTGTATGGTATATGGTTTAGGGTGTATGGTTTGTGGATTTGGGTGTTGGGTATAGGGTTTTGGGAGTAGGGTTTAGTGTGCAGTTTATCAGGTTTAGGGTGTAGGGTGAAGGGTATAGGGTATAGGATTTTGGGTATAGAGCTTAGGGTGTATGGTTTAGTGTTTGTTGTGTTGGGTATAAGTATTTGGGTGTATAATATATCTAGGGTATAGGGATTATGGTGTGGGGTTTATTTTTACAGTGTAGGTTATAGGGTTTTTGGTTTTTGGTTTTGGGTTTTAGGTATAGGGTTTAGTGTTTAGGGTTTAGGGTTTAGGGTGTACGGTATAGGGTTTAGAGTGTAGATTTTAGATTTTAGGGTGTAGGGTGTAGGGTTTTGGGTGTAGGGTTTATGTTTTAGGGTGTATGGAATAGGGTTTAGTGTGTAGGGTATAAGGTTTGACGTATAGGGTATAGTGTTTAGGGTGTAGTGTTTATATTGTAGGGTATAGGGTCTAGGGTGTATGGTTTATGTTTGGTGTATAGGGTTTAGGGTTTATGGTGTAAAGTTTATGGTTTAGGATGTCAGGCTTTGAGTTTGGGGTGAACATTATAAGATATTAGGTGTAAGGTTTATGATGTAGGGTATATGGTTTAGAGTTTAGGTTTAGGGTTTAGGGTTTCTAGTGTATAGTATAAGGTTTAGGGTGTAGGTTTCAAGGTGTTTGTTGTAGTATATATGGTTTATGGTGTAGGGTATAGGGTGATGTGTGTAGGGTATATGGTTTATGGTTTAGCGTTTATGGTTTAGATTTGAGGGTTTAGGGTGTAGGGTTTGGGGTTTAGGATGTGGGGTATATGGTCTTGGGTATAAGGTATAAGGATTAGGGTGTAGGGAACATTGTTTATGGTGTAGGTATTGGGGTTTAGGTTTTAGGATATATGTTATATGATTTATGTTTTTTTTGGATTTTTATGTATTTTCATGGTTTTTAGGGTTTTTAGGGGTTTTTAGTTTTATTGGTTTTAGGTTTTTAGTGGATTTAATTGTTTTTATGTTTTTATGGTTTTTAGAGTTTTTTAGGGTTTTCAATGTTTTCTTACAATTTTTTGTTTTTTATGTTTTTTATTGTTTTTTATGTTTCTTGGGGATTTTAGTTGGTTTTTTTTTTGGTTTTTTCATTTGTTATGGTTTTTAATAATTTTATGATTTTAGGGGTTTTATTGTTTTTATGGTTTGGACGTTTTTGTGGTTTTTAGGTTTTTTTTAGTTTTAGCAGTTTGTTTAGAGTTTTCAGAGCTTTAGGGGTTTCTTGGATTTTCTGGTTTTTTAGGATTTTAGTGTATTTTAGGTTTTTCTTAGAAATTTTTATTATTTTATTTGGTTTTTTTGGGGTTTTAGGATTTTTATGCTTTTGAGGGTTTTGGGGGTTTTAGGGTTTTCTAGTGATTTTTGGAATTTTCAGTTTTTTAAGGATTTTTAGGGGGTTTAGTGTTTATTATGGTCTTAAAGGTTTGTTAAGTGTTTTTAGGGTTCTTTTACAAGTTTTTTCATTTTTAGGGATTATTTTCAAGGAGTTTTGGGGTTTATTTTTTTATTGTTTTTTAAAACTTTTAGGGTTTTTAGGTTATTTTAGGGTTTTTATAGTTTTTAAAGATTTAATGGATTTGTAAGGTTATTTAGGATCAGTTAGAGTTTTCAGGTTTTCTTAGTGTTTTAGGGGATTTGATGTGTTTAAGGTGTTTTAAAGAACTCTTAGGTTTTTTATGGGCTTTTAGGGAGTTTTAAGGGATTTAGGGTATTTAGGGTTTTATTATATTTTAGGCTTTTATGGGGGTTTTTGCTTTTTATAGTCATTTATAGTTTTTAATGTTTTATTTTAGATTTTTTTTTATGTTTTAAAGGGGTGTTTGGTTATTTTTTGGGGTTTTAATTGTTTTTAGGGTTTTAAGGGTTTTATTTTTTTGGGTTTTTAATGGATTTTTTGTTTTTTAGGGTTTTTATACTTTTTAGTATAGTAAGGGATTTTCATCAGGTTTTAAGGTGGTTTGACGGTTTTTAGGGTTAATAGTGTTTTATAGGGTTTGTAATTTATTTAGAGTTGTATATGGTTTTTAGGTGTTTTTTTAGTGTTTTTAGGATTTTAAGTATTTTCTTATGTTTTTATGTTTTTTTGTGGTTTTAAGGTTTCAAACGGTTTTTACAGGTTTTAGGTGAATCTTAGAGTTTTTAGGTTTTTAGGATAAAATTGGGATTTTAGGGGATTTTAAGGGGTTTTAGTGTTTTGGGGTTTTTTTGGTATTTAATGGTTTTATGGTCTTTTAGGGGCTTTAGGATATTTTAGTATTTTTATGTGATTTTTGGGTCCTTTTGGGTTGTTTGTGGTTTTAGTGTTTTTTGAATTTTTTGGAATTTTTAGGGTCTCTTTGAGTTTTTTAGGGTTTTTGGTTCCTTTTGGGTTTTTTGGTTTTTTGGGTTATTTTGGGATTTTTATGGGTTTTATGGTCTTTTAGGGTTTCTGGGTTTTCAATGTCTCTTAGGGGGGTTTTATGTTTTTTAGAGTCTTCAGGATTTTTAGGATATTTTATGGTTTCATAGGTTTTTTATGGGTTTTTTTCTTATAATTTTTAGGATTTAGGCTCTTTTAGAAAAATTTAAAAAAAAATGGGGCCATTGGGGTGATTGAGTTCATTTAGTAGTTTTATGGTCATTTAGAGAGTTTTTAGATGTTTTCAGGGATTTATGGTTTTTAGTAGGTTTTTTCATGGATTTTAGGGTCCTTTAAGGTTTGTAGTGTTTTTTGGGTTTAAGGGTTTTCGGATTTTTAGGTATTTTAGGATCTTTTAGGTAATTTGTGGGGTTATAGGATTTTTTGTTGTATTTTTGGGTTTTTTGTTTTTAGGATTATTTAGGTTGTTTATGGGTTTTAGGTGTTTTTAGGGTCCTTTATTGTTTCACTTTTCATATTTCTTTATAGTTTTAGGGTTTTAGGGTCTTTTATTGTTTTTAGGGTTTTTTAGCTTTCTTAAGGGTTTTTATATTTATTTATTATTTTAGGGGTTTTATGGCCTTTTGGGGGTTTTAAGAGGGTATTTATTGTCATTTAGGGTTTTTATTATCTTTTTTGGTGTTTTTAGTGCCTTTTGGTGTTTTGGGTTTTTAGTGTCTTTCTGGGATTTTCTGTTTTTTGGGTCTTTTAGGGGTTTTACATTTTTTATATTTTTTAGGGTGTTTGGCGTCTTTTATGGATTTTTTTTCGTATTTTGGGTTTTTTGGTATTTTAGGTTTTTAGTGTTTTTTAGTGTTTTAGGGTTTTTATGGTTTTTAGGGTTTTCATGATTTTTAGGGTTTTGGGGTTTTAGTGACCTTTAGATGTTTTAGGGTTCCTTTATACTTTTGAGGCATTTATGTTTTTTAGAGGCTATAAATGGTCTTTCAATGTTTTTATGTTTTCTGATGTTTTTTGGATTTCTTTTGGGTTTTTAGGGTTTGTTAGAGTTTTAAAGATATTTTTTTCTTTTATGCTTTTCAGGGTTTTATGGTCATTTAAGGGATTTTTAAATTTTTTTAGTTTATTTTAGTATTTTTAAGGATTTTTTCGGTTTTTGAGGATTTTTAGGGGTATTAAGGGTGTTCGGGATTTTTATGGGTTTTAGGGATTTTTAGGGTTTTAGGCTTTTTAACGGTTTATAGGGTTTTTTATTGTCTTTAGTGTTTCTCGGAGTTATAGGAATTTTATTGGCATTTAAGTGCTTTATTGATCTTTTAGGGTTTCTGTGAGGGGTTTAGGGGCTTTTAGTGTCTTTATGGTTTTGGTTTATTTTAGGGTTTTAGGGGTTTTAGTTTATTTTAAATTTTGTATGGTATTTATGGTTTCAATTATTTTTATTATTTTTAGGATTTTTATGTATTTTTAGTTTTTCTATGGGTTTTTAGTGTTTTTTAAGTTTTCATGGTTTTTAGTGTTTTGTGGATTTTATGGATTTTCAGTGATTTTATGATTTTTATGGGTTTTGGTGGGAGTTAGGTTTTTTAGTATTTATTCTATTTTTAAGGGATTTAGTGTTTTATATTTTTTAGGGTATTAAGTTTGTTTTTGGGGTGTAAGGGTTTTTTTCTTTTTTAGGGGGTTGGGGGGTAGTGGTTTTTAGTGCTTTAAAGGTTTTAAGTTTTTTAGTGGTTTTAATCATTTTAGGGTTTTTTGGGTTTTTATGATTGTCTTTGTGGATATGGGGGGTTTTAAGAGTTTTGGGGTTTTAGGGTTTATATTTTTTTTCATATTATTATGGATTTTAGGGGTTTTTGGTTTTTGGTTTTTTGGGGTTTTTAGGTTTTCTGGGGTTTTAGTCTTTTGGGGGTTTTGTTAGGTTTTTTTTGGTTTTTTATATTTTATACTGGTTCTGGGGTTTTCAATGTTTTTAGGATTTTATTGTTTTTAGACATTATTAAATATTTTTTATGGATTTTTGTTTTTTATTGTTTTTTAGTAATTTTAGTGTTTTTAGGTTTTAGGGGTTTCTTGTTTCTTTCAAGGGTTTCAGGGTTTTAGGATTTCTATGGACTTTTATGGGGATTAAGGGTATTAAAGTGAATTTAAGGGTTTTATGGGGTTTGGGTTTTATGATATTTTAGGGGTTTTATGGTTTTTATGGTCTTTAAGGTGTTTTGGGATTTCTAGGTATTTCATGGTTTTTAGTGGTTTTTAGGGGCTTTTAGGTTTTTTAGGGTTTTAGTGTTTTAGTATTTTTTAGCATTTTTATGTTCCTTTAGGGTTTTTTGTCACCTTATGTGTTTTTAGGGATTTTCTATGTTTTTTTTGACTATTAGGGTTTTTATGGTTATTTAGTGTTTTGAGGGGTTTTAGGGTATTTTAGGGGTATTGAGCAGTTTTGGGATTTTAGTGCCTTTTAGGGTCATTGTGGTTTATAACCCTTTAGTTCATTTGTATTTTGAGTATATTTCAGGTTTTTTAGTGTTTTATGGTACGTTTTGTATTTTATGGTAATTTAAGAGTCATATATTTTTTAGGGTATTTTATGGTCTTTAGGGGTTTTTTGGGTTTTTAGTGCCTTAATGGCACTTTAGGGTCTTCAAATTTTATTAGGGGTTTTAGGGTTTTATGGGGTTTTTTTATTTTTTAGGATCATTTAGGGTATTAAGGTATTTAATGTTTTTTAGGGTTTTTAGGGGTTTAAGGAGGTTTAGGGGTGTTGATGGTTTGAGGGACCTTTAGTATTTTTAGGGATTTTTAGGGGTTTTAGGTTTCTAAGGGATTTCATTTTTTTAGGGTTTTTAGGGATTTTAAAAGTTTTATAATTTTAATGGATTTTTAGGGGATTTATTTTTTTATGGGTTTTAGAGATTTTAATGGGTTTTAGATGTTTTAAGGTTATTAAGGTTTTTATGCTTTTTAGGGGTCTAAAGGGGTTTTAGTGAGTTTATGAGTTCTTTGATTTCTTAGAAATTTTAAGGGTTTAAGGGTTTTAAATTTATTTTTTAGTGTTTTAATGTTTTAGAGGTTTTTATTATATTTTACGTGTTTTATGGTTTTGGGGGGTTTTATGTTTGTTTTTATGTTTTTATGGGTTTTTTGTGTTTTCATGTTTTTTGGATTTTTTTGGGTTTTTAGGGTTTGTAGGGGTTTTGAGGTTTCAGGGGGGGAATTAGTTTTTTTTTGTGTTTTGAGGAATTTTAGCTTTTTAGGGGTTTTATTTTTTACGGTTTTAAGGGATTTTCAAGGTTTTATGGATTTTAGGGTGTTTTTTTGTTTTAGGGGTTTTAGGGATTTTAAATTTTTTGGGGTTGTTAGAGTTTTAGGTTTTTTATGGGTTTTAGGATTTTATGGTTTTCCTAGGGTATTTAGGATTTTTTTGGTTTTATTAGGGTTTTTTGGGGGGGTATAGTTTTATGGGTTTTTATGAGTTTTTAGTTATTTAAGGGTTTTAGGGGTTCAAAGGGTTTTTTGGGATTTTTTTGGTGGGGGGGGGGGGCTGAGGGTTTTTAGTGTCATTAAATGTTTTTATGGTTTTTATGATTTTTAGGGTTTTTAATGATATATAGGATTTTATATTTTATTACGGTTGATTTAGGGAATTTATAATTTTAATGGGTTTTAGGAGTTTAGCGTTTTTAGGGGGGTCTTAGTTTTTTTTGGTTTTTAAGGTTTTTTATGGTCCTGGGGTTTTATGGGTTTATGGCCTTTTAGGTTTTTTATGTGTTTTTGGGTTTTGGGGGTTTTTAGTTTATTGAATATGTTTTATGGGTATTTTAAATGTTTATAGGGTTTAGGGTCATTTATGGTTTTAGGGTTTTGAGGGTATTTTAGGGATTTGGGTTTTTAGGGTTTTCAGGTTTATTAGGGTTTTAGGGTTTTTTTTGGATTTTCAGTGGTTTTTGGAGAGTGTATTTTCCACCATTTACCCCTCATGATAATCATGTGTGAAATTTAGACTGAGATCCGTTTTTAGTTTTTCGGGAGTTTAAGTATTCTTTGTTTTTTTAAGTGGGTTTTAGGGTTTTTTTTGGGTTTTAAGGGTTTTATTATTTTTGTTGATTTTTAGTGTTTTTAGGGTGTTTAAGATTTTAATATTTTTTAAGGATTTTAGGTTGTTTTAGGGGTTTTTAGGGAATATTTACTTTTTTGGGTTTTTATGGTTTTTTGGGTTTGAAGGGTCCATTTGTGTTTTTAGTGGTTTTTGGGTCGTTTAAGAGTTTTTGGGTTATAAGGGTATTTTATTTTTTTATTGGGTTTTTATCATATTTTATAGTTTTTTTTGGGTTTGAAGCGTATTATATGGTATTTAATGGTCCTATAAGGTGTTTAGGGTCCCATATGGGGTTTAGGGTCATTTAAGATTTTTTGTATGTTTTTAGTGGATTTTTTTGTGTTTTTAGGGTGTTTAGGGGTGTTGCGTTATTTTAGGGATGTTTACTGTTTTTAGGGTTTTCATGATTTTATGGTTTTAAATATTTTTAGTGTTCTTATAGTTTTAGGGTTTTTAGGGTCTTTTAGGTTATTTTGTCAGTTTTAGGATTTGTATGGATCTTTTAGGGTATTTTAAAGTAACTTAAGGGTTTTTAGGTTCTTTAGGTTGGGGGTAGGTATATTTGGTTTTTTTGGTGTTTTTTGGTTGTTTTTGTTTTTAAGATCATTTAGGGAATTTTAGATTTTCTATATTGTTTAGTATTTTTAATATTTTTAGAGGTTTTATGGTCATCTAGGTTTTTTATGGTTTTTATGGTTTTTGAATCCATTAGATATTTTCAGTGTTTTATGGACTTTCATGTATTTTTAGGGTTTTTTCCTTTAGGGTTTTCTAGATTCCTCTTGCATTTTTAGGGTTTTAGGGTGTTTTATGGTCTTTTAGGGTTTTTAGTGGATTTTGGGCCCTTTAGGGTTTTTAGCATATTTTTGGGGTAATTAGCCTCTTTTAGGGGTTTTAAAGAACATTAAGTGTATTTAAGGGATTTAATAAGGTTTTCAGGTTCCTTTCGAGTTTTTTTTTATTTTAGGGTTATTTTATGGTTTTGGTGTTTTCTTCTATTTTTAGGGTTTTATGTTTTTTCTGGGGTTTTGGGTTTTATTGGTTTTAAATCATTTTTTATGATTTTTAGGGGTTTTTCGATCATTTAGTGGCGTTTTATGGGTTTTATGGATTTTGAGGGTTTTAGGTTGTTTAAGGGTATTTTGGGATTTTAGGGATTTTAGGTTTGTTAGGGGTTTTATGGTATTTAAGTGTTTCTGTGTTTTAGGGTTATTATTTTTTTTGGATTTTAGGGTTTTCAGTTGTTTAGTGATTTTTTTCTTTTAAGGGTTTTGGAGTTTTTAGGTGTTTTTAGGGCATTTATAGTATTTAGGGTTTTATGGGTTTAAGGATTTTTAGGGTTCATAGGGGTTTTAAGGTTATTATCCTTTTAGGGTTTTCATTTTTTTAGTTATATTTAGAGTTTTTATGTTTTTCTATTGATTTTTATTGTTTTTAAGGTTTTAGTGGTTTTTAGGATTTCCATGTTTGTTTTTGGGATTTTTTTAGGGTTTTTAGGGTTTTTAGGGTTTCTAGGGGTGTCATAGGTTTTGGTGGTTTTATGGTTCTTAGGATTTATTTAGGTTTTAGGGATTTAAAGGGTTTAAATGGTTTTTAGGGTTATTATAGTTTTTAGTGGGGTTTCTGGGTTGTGTATTTCTGCGTGTTTTAAATATTTTGTTTGATTTTTAGGGATTTTTGGGTTTTTAGGGTCTATTATAATTTTTAAGTTGTTTAATGGGTTTTAGGGTCTTTTAGTATTATTAGGTTTTTCTATGGTCATTTAGGGTTTAATTTGGTGGTTTAGGGTGTTTGGGGGGGGGGGGGTAGTGTTTGTTGAGTTTTTAGGGTTATAGAGTTATTTGGGAGTTTTAGGGTTTTGAAGGATTTTTCATATTTGTAGTGTTTTTAGTGTTTTAGGGTGTTTTATAGTTTTGATGGTTTCTTCAGGGTTTTATGGGTTTTGATAATTTTAGTGTTTTTAGGGATTTTAGAGTTTTTTGGGGGATTGGGAGATTTTAGTGGTTTTAGGATTTTAGGGTATTTTAATGTATCTTATGATTTTAGTGTTTATGGATCTTTTTAGTGTTTTTAAAGTTTTAGGGGTTTTTGGGGTTTTAGAGATTTTAGAGTTTTAATTATTTATAATGATTTTATGGGTTTTAATGGGGTTCTGCTATTTTTAAAGGGTTTTAGTGTTTTATGGGGTTTATGGTTTTATTGGATTTTTTGTTCTTAATGAAATTTTTAGGCATCTATATTATTTTTAGTGTTTTTTGTGTTTTTAGGGATTTTTAGGGGGTTTTAGTAATTTGGGTGGTTAAGGGTTTTTTGGGGGTTTTAGGGTTGTTATTGTTTTAAGCTTTTTTCGGTTTTATAGGGTTTTTAGTTTTTTAGGGGTTTCATGTTTTAGGGGTTTAAGGTGTTTAGAAGGTTTTTGTTGGTTTTTTGGGTTTTTAGTATTTTTAGGGTTTTAGTATTTTAAAGATTGTTAGGATTTTAAGGGTTTTTAGTGTCTTTTATAGTTTTATTATGTTTTTTATAGTATTTAGGGTCTTTTATTGCTTTTGGGGGTTTTAGGGTTTTAGGGGGGTTGTTTTAGGGGTTTTTTGTGTTTTTGGGTCTTTAGGGTTATTTTATGGTTTTTAGGGTTGCTTAGGATTTTTACGATTTTAGCTGTTTTTAGGATTTTATGGGGTTTTAGGGATTTTAGTGTATTTTATGGATTTTAGGGGTTTTAGAGTCTCTTTGGGATTTAAAGTTATTTTAGTGTCCTTTTAGAATTTGGGTTCATTTATGGGTTTTTATCATTTTTAGGATCCATTAGGGTTTTTTTAATTTGGGGTGTTCAGGTTTTTTTTTTATTTTTTTAGAATTTTTATGTTTTTTGGGGGTTTAAGGAGGTTTTAATATTTTAGAGTTTTTATTTGGTTTTTAGGGTTTTACGGGTTTTATGGGTTTTAGGTTCCTTAAGGGTTTTAATGGGTTTTAATGTTTTTTAATGGTTTGAATGTTCTTATGGGTTTTAGGTGTTTTCGGTTTTTTAGGTTTGTTAGTGTTTTTCATGTTTTAAGGTTGTTTTAGGGTCTTTAGGGATGTTGACATAGATATTAGGTTATCTATAGTCTTTTTTTTGTTTTTAGTGAGTTTTAAGTATGTTTACTGGTTTTAGAGTTTTTAGGGGTTTTATGGTTTTTAAGGGTTTTTATTGGTTTTAGGCCCCTTTGGGGTTTTCATGGTCCTCTTGGGTTTTAGGGTTTTTAGGTTCATTTATGGGTTTTAGGGATTTTTATGGCCCTTTATAGTTTTAAGGGACCTTTAATGCTTCTTATGTTTTTATGTTCTTTTAGGAATTTAAAGGCTTTTAGGGTAGTTTTTAGGTTTCTTGATTTTTAGACTCTATTAAGGTATTTTATGGAGCATTATAAATTTTTTGGGTTTTTGGTTACTTTAATCGATTTTATGGTTTTTAGTGTCTTTTAGGGTATCTTATAGTCTTTAGAGTCTTTTAAGTGTTTTCATGTGTTTTAGGGTCTTTTAGTGTTTTATGGGTTTTTGTGTCTTTCTGGGGTTTTAGGGATTTTATGTCCTTTTAGGGGGATTTTTAGTGTTTTAGGGTTTCCAAGGGGTTTTAGGGTTTTTAGGAGTTTTAGGGTTTTTCTGGTTTTATTGATTTTTAGGATTTGGGGTCCATTGTGGGTTTTTACGGTCCTTTAAGGGTTTTAGTTTTTTTATTGGATTTATGATTTTTTTTGTTTTTAGTGTTATCTAGGTTTTTTACTTTGTAATGGTTTTTATGATTTTTTTTGTTTTTATGGTTTTTTAGGGTTTATACCATTTTTATTTTTTTTATGGATTTTAAGGATTTTTAGTGTTCTTTGGAGCTTTTAGGGGTTTTAGAGTCTTTTTTGGGTTTTATGGGTTTTTTTGGTGTTTTTAGGGTTTTTTAGTGTTTTAGGGGTTTTAGGGTTTTATATTCCTTTTGGGGTTTTTAGGATTTGTAGGGTTTTGAGGGTTTTATTGTGGGATTTTAGGGTTTTTACGGTTTTTACGGTTTTTTTTTGGGTTTTTATAATGTTTAGGGTTTTTAGAGTTTTTTAGTGTTTTTATATTTTTTACGGTTTTAGGGGTTTTACAGTTTTTAGATATTTTAGGGAAAGGAAGATGCGAGGCTAGGCTATCCCTACCCCCCAGAAATATAAAGAGAAAAAAAGTAGGAGACAAGGGTGGGGTGGGGTCAAACAACCCACGCCCAAAGCCCTGAAAACCCCACAAAAAAGTCCAAAAGTACAAAACTCAAAAGGATAGAAAACTATAGAACAAAATCACCATCCCCATAGGGATCTCCATTAGCGCCATTACCCAAGAAAACATTCGAGTCCACTGACTAAAATTCAAGGTATTCATACTGCTTGAGAAAGGCTGCACAATACCACTTGAGTCCCACATCTGGCTTCACATTGGTAGCCCGAACCTCCCTTCCATGTGCGTTGCATTTACCTTAACTGGACTTGGAGGAATCCCTTGTAGCCATTGGCCTAGGCAGGGAGGAATATTCTCTCCTATCCCTCTATTTCATAGGAGGGTCACTCTGCATCTTTCTCTTCCTTTGGGAAGAGGCGTCAGGCACAACTGTGTTTCCCTGCTTGCTACATTCAGGGTCAGACCACGAACTTTCCCTCGGTTTACTACCAGATGAATCAGAGAGACCCAGCTTCTCCTACACCTTCTTAATCCTATTCAAGATGGCATACATGAGATCATCACGGTCTCTAAGGATTTCCCAAAGCCTTATGTGTTCATCATTTTCATCTCCGAAGAAGATCACCTGCTTTAGATCTGACTTGTGGAAAATATTATAAATATGCTACTCAAGAGGTATTTTAGAACAATCCAGTATAATAAGGTCATACAATTAAACAAAGGGAGGTAGATTCTCAAACAGAACAAGATCCGTGTTCTTGTCGGGCTGCTCAATGCTCCAGTTATCGGCACAAGGACTGAGGATTGCATGAGCAATGGGCCTTCATTCAAACCCAGTCCAGGCACAACAGGATCCAGCCGCACATGCTCCTGAGGGGGCACTGTGCTAAGGTGATGCTCCACACCCAAGGCCCAAGAACCAACAATAGGGGAAGGCAGGTCTACGTCCTGGAGGACATCAGCAGCTTCTACCTCTTGCAGCACCAGCCTCCCCTAACCCCTTTCTTCAGTACCCATAAAGTCCAAATGATTCAGACTAGAAAACCGATTCTAGAATAGAGCCATCTCACGACCACATCTAGTATCCACTGAAGGACTTTGTAAAGGCCCTCCCTCCAATATAGGACAGGCTGGCCTCAGGGCCAAGCTCATGCCCCTTCCAGGATCAAACTATAAGGCAACATCCCCAACTCCACCGGGAACTCCCATGTCAGAAGGGGTTCTCCCCCCAGGCCAAAATCACCCTTCACTCGTGTAAAGATGCTCTTAACTGATACAGGCTCCCCAGAAGCAATCTGGGGGGGATGAACCCTATTCCTCCTTCCTATCATGTCTCTGAGCATACAGCAGAGGATCCCAAGGGGCTTCATTCTTTTCCTCTATGTCCCCTGTTGAGCTAACCATCAAGGAGATGGTCTCCTTCCCAAAACTAGCCACCACACCATCCCTACATCTCCAATCCCTTTTCAAATGAACAAGAGAGAAGCACGAGGTACAATATTTCTCCCACAATTCGATGACCACCGGCTGCTTCCAACAAAGCTCTTCACTAATTTCAATCCAGACGAAGTCAGCTGGTTCTTTCAAGACATCAATTTCAACACACAACCTCGGGGAAACTGGGTGACAAAGGGCCCTGGTCCGACTATCCACACACAGAAACCATCCAACAAAATTCCCCAACATAGAAATAATTGAAAAGTTTTGAAAGGGAAGAGGGAGTTTAAGGAACCCTACCCAAATTTCCATTAGAGGAGAGTCGTGGTTCCAATGGAAATCAAAATTACACTAGAAAAGGGAGAATCGAGCAGCATCGCACCTACAAGGAGATGAAGACTAGGCCCAGATAAGGTCCTCCTCCGATGATAACTGAATCAAAATATGATTGGAATCAACTAGACCCATAGTGGCACGATCCCTGAGATCCCAATTCCGAAACACGAACCTGTAAAAAACATCAAATAGGGGATTCCTGTTCAGGAACGTAGCTACCAGGGTCATACTATGGAGGGAAGAATCCTTTTTTATCTCCACAATCATCATATAGAGCTTCGGAAACCCTTCATGCAAGCCTGGAACCTTAGGGCAGTGATCAATCCACGGGAAATCAGGAAGTGAATCTGGATCTGGGAAAGGAGTGAATCTTTCATTAACAGGGGTAGAATTGGCCCCTCCCCCGCAAAGGGGGAAGGTGAGGTCACAACCATTCCATCATCTTCAAGCCATCTATGGAGTGACAGGAGCACCATCACGAGGGTGGAGCGGAGCAGCCATCAGCTTCTTCCTTTAGATATTTTAGGGGGCTTAATGTTTTTTAGGTTTTTGGGGGGGTTTAGTGTTTTTAAGATTTTTAGAGGTTTTAAGTACTTTTTTAAAAAATTTGTATGGTTCTTGGTTTTATAGAGTCTTTAGAGTTGATTAGGGTTGTTTTGGTTCATGGTTTAGGGTGTATGGTACCAAGTTTAAGGTCAGGGTACAGGGTTTAAGGTGTATGGTATATGATGTAGGGTAGAGGTTTTTTGGTGTTGGTTATAGGGTTTAGGGTATAGGGTATCTGGTTTTGGGTGTTGGTTTTATAGTTTTGGGTGTAGGGTATACGGTTTAGGCTGTACTTTTTAGGGTTTAGGGTGTAGGGTATAGGGTTTAGGATGTAGGGTTTAAGGTTTTAGGTGTATGTTATAGTGTTTAGGGTGCATAGTTTAGGGTTTTGGGTGAAGGTTATAGGGTTTAAGGTGTAGGGTATAGAGTTTAGTGTGTAGGGTATAGGGTTTAGGGTGTAGGGTTTAGTGTTTAAGGTTTTAGGTGTATGTTATAGGGAATAAGGTGTAGTTTTTATGGTTTACGGTGTATGGTAAAGGTTTTGGGGTTTAGGTTTTAGGGAGTATGGTATAGTGTTTGAGGTGTAAGGATTAGGTTTTAGGTTGTATATAATTTGGTTAAGAGTGTTGGTTTTAGGGTTTAGAGTGTAGGGTGTATGGTTTAGGGTGTAGTGTTTAGGGTTTAAGTGTAGTATTAAAGGATTTTGGTGATGTTTTTAGGTTTTATGGTGTAGGGTATCGATTTTATGGTGTATGGTTTTGGGTATATGGTATAAGGTTTTGGGTGTTGGGTTTAGGGTTTAGGGATTTGGGTTTAGGGTAATGGGTGTAGGGTATAGGGGTTTGGTTGTAGTTTTTAGTGTTTTGGGTGTATGGTTTATGCTGTAGGATTTAGTTTTTGGGGTTTACGATTTATCATGTAGGTTTTAGGGTTTAGTGTGTGGGTTATAGGGTTTAGGGTTAAGGATATATGGTTTTGGGTATAGGGTATAAGGTGTAGTGTGTAGGCTTTATGGTTTAGGGTGTATGGTCTTGGGTTTTGGGTGTAAGGCATAGTGTTTTTGGTATCAGGTATAGGGTTTAGTGTGTAGGGTTTAGGGTTCAGGGTTTAGGGTGTCGGGTATAGAGTGTAGGGTTTGTGGTTTTTATAATTGTGTTCAGGTCGTAGGGATAGGGTTTAGGGTGTAGGTTTTATGGTGTAGTTTATAGGAAAAGAAGGCTCGGGTCCAGGCTATTCCTGGAACCCCCAAAAATTTATTAAACAAAAAGACACAAACACTGCAGACAAGGGAGGGGAGGGGTCGAACGACCCACACCCAAAAAACCTTACAACCCACGCCAAAGAAAGAAAAACACAGAAAGAAAAAGGCACAAAAACAGACAAAAACGCAGCATCATCACGTCACATCCAGCCAGTACCAGCATCCAAATGCACTACATCGAGCATTAACCAGCATCCAGCAGCTCACAACTAACCAACAACCAGCATTCAGACTACAGCAGCAAACAACATCCAGCAGCAGCAACCAGCCAACCGGCATCCACAACAAACCAGCAACCATCATCCTCGTTTTCAAACAGCCAGCACCTCTTTCGGCCACCAAACATCTCCCAGCATCCCACATCCACTCTAGCAGCACAACAACAAACTCATCCACAGAAGCAGCAAATACCAAATAGCCACACGTCCTCACCAAGAACCAGCAAGCAGAGTGCACTTCCATACAGCAGCCATCATCAAATTTCTTAAAATCCAGCATCCAACACCTTGCAGCCTCCACCATGTCGCACGAAGAGGTACAACCAACAACACAACAGAAAAAAGAACAACGCCACCAGCACCTCGAATTATAACCCACAGCTTCATCACAACCCAGCATGCCAGTAAGCAGAGAATTCTCGGAATAGTCGCAGCTTAACAACTAGCAGTCATGAGATTCAAACCAGACAACTTTCAGCATTCCACACCTCTTAGTACAGCAAACCGAAATCCACAAAAATTTCCAAACACCTCTCAGCAAACCCATAAACCAGCGTCCTTTTAGAACCGAAATCAAGTAAGAGAACATGGAATTCCAAAAGGTCTGACCGAAACAAGCAGCAACAAACTGGAGCAAAGGCGAAGCTGATAGACATGGTTGAGCACGCACCTGCAACTGCTTCGTGAACCGACAAAAGAAACGAGCTTCTGCAATGTAAGATCGAGAAGACCCCGACCAGCGTCGCCAGACCAGATCGTCGCACCATCTGCCTAAAAGAAACAGTTTCTGAAAAGAACCTCAACGCCGAAGCAACCAGCTTTGCCATTGCGCCCTTTGACTGCGTTGACCCGCCTGTAGAAACCCTAGATCTGAAAAAACAACCCCAATCTGCAGCTATTGGAGGATGTCGAACCAAGCAAGAACATCTGAAGGCATCACGACCACCATAGCAGTCGGAAGCTAGACGTTCCAGCAACGGAACAAATCCGTGTCAAAGTCTGAAGTCCAGAGCACTCGGGGAAGACGATGTTGTCAAATTGCAGAATCCACCACCATCTTGAGGCCGAAGAGCACATCCAGGTCATACCATCTCCGAGAACGAAGGAGCAAGGATCCACCGATGAAGCTTCGATCTGGATCCAGGGGAAAGCCTGGAAGGATCGCCGACCGAGAGAGAATTCCAAGAGAGTGCACCACCATCCCCAGGGTGTTAGTTTCAGGGATTAGGGTGTAGGTTATTGGGTTTGGGGTTTAAGTTTAAGAATGTTGGGTGTTGATTTTAGGGTATAGGGTTTACAGTTTTGTATGTCGGTTATACAGTTTTGGGTTTAGGCTGTAAGGAAAATGTGTTTTGGTATAGGGTTTAAAGGGTAGGGTATAGGGTGTTGGGTGTTGGGTATAAAGCTTATGGTGTATGGTAGAGGGTTTAGGGTGTAGGGTTTAGTGTGTGGGGTCTAGGTTGTGGGGTTTAGTGTGTTAGGTTTAAGGTTTTATGTGTAGGGTTTACAATTTAGGTTGTAGTGTGTAGGGTTTAGGGTTTAGGGTGTTTGGTATAGGGGTTTGGGTGTATGGTTGAGGGTTTATGGTGTAGTGTATATGCATTATGGTGTAAGGTTTATGGATTTGGGAACATGGTATAGTGTTTAGGTATTTTGGGGCCTTAGGGTTTTTAATTGGTTTTAGGTTTTTTAGGATTATTTTGTTTTTATGGGGTTTTTAGGTTTTTATAGTTTTGTGTTTTTTGGGGTTTTTTCAGTTTTTTTTTTTGGTTTTTAGGGTTCTTCTTTTGTTTTTTGAGGGTTTTTGGTTTTTTTGTAGTTTATAGGGATCTTCAGTGTATAATGGGTTTTAGGATTTCTTGTATTTTTAACTGTTTTTAGGTTTTGGGGGGTTTTAGGGGTTTTTTATGGTTTTTAAGAGTATTAGGTTTTTAGGGGTTTTAGGGTTTTTAGGGGTTTTATGGTTTTTAGTGTTTTTTTAGGTTTTTAAGGGTTTTGTAATGTTTAGGGATTTTATGGTTGTTTTAGGGGTTTACAGGGTTTAAATAGATTTTTTATGTCGGTTAGGGGTTTTTAGTGTTTTTAGTGATTTTTAGGGTTTTGAAATATTTTTTCTTGTTTTTTTTATTTTAGGTTTTATAGGGGTTTTTTGTTTTTTGTTTATTTTTTAGGGTTTATTTGGGATTTCATGTTCTTTTATGGATTATAATTTTTTTTATGGTTTTCATGTTTTTTTGTGTTTTTTGGAGATTTTATGACTTTTAGGGTTATTTAAGATATTTTGGGTGTCAAATTGTTTTATGGGTTTTTAAGTTTTTCCTAGGTTTTTAGATTTTCTTTTTATTTGGATGGGAGTTTAAGGGTTTCGTGGATTTGGGGGGTGGTGGGTTGTTCATTTTAGATATTTTTAGTGTTTTTAGTGTTTTAGGTTTTTTTAGGGGTTTTATGGGTTTTAGGTTCGTTTAGGGATTTTCAGGATTTTTAAGTGTTTATTCACATTTCTTAGAGTTTTTATGTGATTTAGAAATTTTTAAACGTTTTTAGTTTGTAGTTATTTTCATGGGTTTTATGGGATTTTTGTTATTAGGGGTTTTAGTGTTTTAAGGGGGCTTTTGGGTTTTATGTTATTTTTTACTTTTTGTATTTTTAGGGGGGTTTAGGGTTCTTTAAGTGTTGTTTCTCTTTTTTACATTTTCTTGTAGGGGGTATAGGTTTGTAGGGGTTTAGGGGAGCTTTATTTTTTATGGGTTTTAGGGTTTTGTATGGCTTTTAGGGTATTTAGGGGTTTTTATGTTTTTTAGGTATTTAGGGGTTTTTATGGGTTCTTTTTGGGTTTTATGGTTTTTAAGGGGTTTTAGGGTTTCTTAAGTTTCTTAGGTTTTTAGTGTTTTGTTGTGGTTTTTGATGGGTTTAATGGTTTTATGGGTTTTTAAGGGTTTTTAATTTATTATAAGGTTTTTAGGGTTTTAGTGTTTTTTATAGTTTTAAAATACTTTAACCATTTTTTGGGGTTTTTGTGTCTTTATGATTTTCAAAGTTTTCAGTTTACTTATTATTTCTAGGGTGCCTTCGAATTTTTAGATTTTTTTGGGTATTTTAGGGTTTTTGGGTTTTTGGGTTTTTGGGGGTTTTAAGGATATATGGGGTCCTTTAGGGGTTTTTAGGTTCCTATAGGATTTTTAGGGTGTTTTGAGGTATTTATGGGGTTTAGGGTTTTTATTGTCCATTAGGTTTTTTAGGATATTTTAGAGTCTTCTAGGGTTTAGAGGTTTTTTTCACTTTAGGGGTTTTAAGTATTTCTTGTGTCTTTTAGGGGTGTTTTGGTTTTTGGGTTTCTTAGGGTTTTATGTTTTCTTAGGTTCTTCTAGAGATTTTAATTATTTTAGGGTCTTTTAGCTTTTTGGGGTCATTAATGTCTTTTAGGTGTTTTAGGGTCTTTTATGGTTTTATAGTCTTTCAGTGGGTTTTTATGTTTTTTAGGGTTTTAAGGGGGTTTATAGGGTTTCTAGAGTTTTATATTGTTTTAGGGTTTGTAGTTTTTTTTACTTTTAGGGTTTTTAGTGGTTTTGGGTTTTTATCATCATTTAGGTGTTTTCAAGTTTTTTTGTTTTTTTTTTGGATTTTAGGATGGTTAGAGGACTTTTGGGTTTTAAGGGGGTCTGAGTTTTAATGGTTTTGATTTTTTATGCATTTTTAGTTGTTTTAATGGGGTTTTTTGTGGTTTATAAGGTTATTAGTGTTTTTAGGGTTTTTAGTGTTTTTAGAGTTTTTATGGGGTTTTAGTGTCCTTTAAGATATTTTTATGTAGGTATATTGGTATTTTAGGGTAGTTTATAGATTTTAGAATTTTTTTAATTTTTTGGAGTTTAAGGAGTTTATTGGTTTTTATGATGTTTTCAGGTTTTTAGGGTTTTTAGAGGTTTTTAGGGGGGAGGGTTAGAGTTTTTGGAGGATTAATGTTTTCATAGGATTTTTCGGGGTTTCGTTGGTTTTAAGGTTCTTATGGGTTTTAAGTTGCTTTGACGGGTTTTATCACACATTTAAGGATCTTTTTTTGTTTCTGTAATTTTTTGTCCTTTAAGAGTTTTAGGGTCTCTTAGGGGTTTTAGGGTTTTTAGGGTCTTTCAAGGGTGTAGAAGTTTTAGGGTTTTTTGGTTTTATTTTTTTAGGGGGATTTAAGGTTTTTATGGGTTTTATGGGTTTCTGGTTATTTTTATTTTGTTTTTAATTATTTTATAAGGTTTTTTAGTTTTTATGTGTTTAAAGGGGTTTTATTATTATTAAGGGGTGTTTGGGAATCTTTTCTAGTTTTAGGATTTTTAGGGTTTTTGGGTTTTTACGGTTTATAGAGGTTTTAGGGTCTTTCAAGGTACTTTTGGGTCTTTTAGTACTTTTATGGTTTTTAGGGCCTCTTAGGGTTTTTAGTGTTTTTAGAATTTTTGGGTTTTAAATGGGTTTTAATTTTTTGTGTGATTTTCTGGTGTTTAAGTGTTTTTTATCATTTTTTAGGGTTTTGGGTGTTTTGGAGTTTATAGGGGTGTTATTGTTTTTTGGGTTTTAGTGGGTTTTAGTGTTCTTAATAGTTTTAGGGTTTTTTGGGTATTTTATATTTTTTAGTGTTTTTTTTGTTTTTATAAATTTTAGGATTTTTTTTATGTTTTTTCTAGGTTTTTAGGGTTTTAGGGTATTTAGGTTTTTTAGTGTATTAGTGTTTTTAGGTTGTTTAAGGGGTTTTAAATATTTTTTTTTGGTTTTTTGGGGTTCATTTTTGTTTTTATGTATTTTTGGGGTTTTAGAGGTTTTAAGGCTTCTTGGGTTCATTATATGTTTTAGGTATTTTATGATTTTAAGGATTTAGGGTATTTTTATTGTTTATTAGGGTCTTTATAGTTCTTTTTATTTTTAGGAGTTTAGGGTATTTTAGGGGGTTTAGTGATTTTTTAGGGTTTTTAGGGTTTTTAGGGGGGTTCTATTTTTCAGGGTTTTAGGGTTTTTAGGGTTTTTGGCGTTTTTAGGGTTTTTAAGGGTTTTATATTTTTTACAATTTTTATGGTTTTTAGGGAATTAAGGATTTTTTGGGGTGCTTATAGTTTTTAGGTTTCTTTAGAGGTTTTTATGGTTTTTTGTGGTTATAGAGTTTTTTGGGATGTTTGTGGGTTTAAAGGTATTTTATGATTTTATGGAGTTTTGGGGGTCTATTGGGTTTTTAGGGGGTTTTAGGGTTATATGGTTTTTGGATCTTTTATTGTTTTAGTTCTTTATCGGTTTTCAGGGTTATAGTATTATATGTGATTTTTATGATTTTTAGGGATTTTTTTAGGGTTTGTAGGGTTTTAGAAAATTTTAGGTGTTCTTGGGTGTTTGTATCCTTTTAGTGGATTCTATAGGGGTTTTTTGGAATTTTTTAGTGTTTTTTGGGGGTTTATGGGTTTTCAGGTTTTCAGGTATTTTTTTTGGGTTTTAGGGGTTTTATGGTTTTATGTGTTTTATATGGTTTTTAGGGTTTTAGGGGCTTTCAGTGGATTTTTTTGGAATTTTTAGGTTTTTAGGTGTTTTTTGGGTTGTTAGGGGTTTTAGTGTGTTTAGGGTGTTTTAGGGTTTTGTAAGGGGTTTTTTGTGATTAATTTGGTTTTTAGGGTTTTCAAAGAAATTAGGGTCCTTTATGGATTTAGGGTTGTCAGGGGATTTTTGGGATTTTTGGGTCTTTTAGCATTTTTTTTGTTTGTTAGGGTATTTTAGGCTTTTCGATTCCTTTGTGTTTTTTTGAGAATTAACGTTTTTTGGGCAATGTACATGTTTTAAGTTCTTTTAGGGCCCTTTAGGTTTTCTTGGTTACATTAGGGTATTAGGATATTTTAGTGGTTCTATAGTGTTTTAGGTGTTTTACGGTATTTTATGGTATGTTAGGGTTTTGAGGGGTTTTAATGTCTTTTAGGGGTTTTAGGGTTTTTAGAGTCTTTTAGTATTTTTATGATCTTTTCTAGTTTTCAACATTTTTAGGGTCGTTTAGGGTTTTTAGGTTAATTTATGGGTTTTAAGGTCTTTTAATGGATTTTTAGTGTTTTAGGTGTTTTTAGGTTTCTTGTTTTTTTTTATGGTTTTAGGATTTTTTATAGTTTTTTTTATTTTTTTAGGATTTTATAGGGGTGTTAGGGATTTAAGTGTTTTTAGGTTTCTTTAGTGTCCTTTTGATTTTTAGTATTTTTATGGTTTTTTTGTATTTTTTGTAATTTAGGGAAATTTAGGGGTTTTATGGTATTAAGGGATTTTATGGTTTTTAGGGATTTTAGTCTCTTTTACGGTTTTTAAGGATATTATGCTTTCTATTTTTTTAGACTTTTGAAAGGGTTTTTAGTGTTTTTAGGTTCTTTTGTGATTTAAGGGTCTTTTAATTTATTTTTAGCAGGTTTGAGTGTATTTTATGGTTTTATGGTTTTTTGGAGTGTAAGGGATTTTAGGTTTTTAGGGTTTTTTTTGTTTCTAAGTTGTTTTAAGGTTTATAGATATTTTAATGGGTTTTATGGGTTCTTAGGGTTTTTTGGGTTTTTTTAGTGTTTTATGGTTTTTAGGGTTTTTGTGTTTTTGTGTGTTTAATTGTTTTAGGGTAATGTTAGTGGGTTTTCGGGTATGGTAGGGTATTTTATGGTTATTATGGTGTTTTATGAGTTTTAGGGGTTTTAGGATCTTGTATCGTTATAGGGTCCTTTAGGGGGTTTGGGTTTTGTTTGTTTTTAGCGGGATTTTAGGGTTTTTAGGTCTTTAGTTTTTTATGGTTTTAAAGGTTTTAATTTTTTTTAGAGTTTTTAATGGTTTTATAGTTTTTTACTGTTTTTAGGTGGTTTAGGGTTTTAGGTTTTTTGGGTACTTTAGGTATTTTAGGGTTTTTAGGTTTTTAGACTTTTTAGGGGGTTGTATGGTTTTTATGTATTTTTATGTATTTTTATGTTTTATATAGTTTTAGGGTTGTTTGTTTTTTGTGGGTTTTTAGGGGTTTTAGGGTTTTTATGGGGTTTTATATTTTTTATTGGTTTTAGGTTTTTATGAGGTTTTAGGGTTTTCGGGGATTTTTAGGTGTTTAGTTTTTTTTTGTATATTTATAATTTTTTGTTTTAGTGGTTTTTTCTAGTGTCTTTTGGGGTTTTCATGGTTTCTAAGATTTTCAAGAGTTTTTATTGTTTGGGTGGGTTAAGGTTTTTTTGGGTTTTGGGTATTTTTTTGTATTTTAGGGGTTTTTTGGTTAGTAGGGGTTTTTTAGATTTTTTGTGGTATTTAGGGTTTTTGGGTTTTCTAGGGTTTTTCATGTTTGGGGGTTTTAGGGTTTTCTAGAGTTTTATGTTTTTTATAGTTCCCTAGGGTTTTAGGGTTTTAGTTTTTTTATGTTTTTAATTTTTGGTTTTTTGATTTTTAGAATTTTTTATTGTTTTTTTTGGTTTTAGTGTTTTTATGGTTTTTTGGGGACTTTTGGGATATTTAGGATTTTTAGGTTCTTCCTAGGTTTTTAGTATTTTTAGGGGTTTTTGGGTCTTCATGGTTTGTTTAAGGTTTTGTGGGTCTTTTGTGGTTCTTTTGGGATTTTAGGTTCTTGTAGGGTTTCATGGGGTTTTAGGGATTTTATTAGGTTTTACAATTTTTAGTGTATTTTATGGGTTTTTTGAGTTTTTATGGACATTTAAGGGTTTTAAGGATTTTAAAGTTCCTTTGGAAATTTTTTTTGGTTTTTAGAGTCCTTTAGGGTTTTAGGGGTTTTTTGTGTCCTTTAGGGACAATTACAATTTTAGGTTTTTGGGGCCTTTGGGGTTCTAAGGCTATTTTATAATTCTTGGATCATTAGGGTTTTGGAGACCGTTAGGGTTTTTTTAGGTTTTTAGAGATTTTTAGGGGTTTTGGGGTCCTTTAGTGTTTTTAGGATCCTTCATGTTTTGAGGTTTTTAGGGTATGTTAGTGTTTTTTGGGTTTTTAAAGTCCTTTAGGGATTTTTACTATTCTTAGTATCTATTATAGGTGTAGGTTTCCCGAAATTCTTCATTCAAGATGAATAAAATTCCATCAAACACCAAAAAAGATAGAAATAAAATCTTGAAGGAAGATCAAAGAATAATGTTGAAGAATACAAATTTGTAAAAAGAAATTAGTCCATCCACATACTTATTTTCAAGAATGGTATGTAGATGGTATTCCCCACAAACTGAATGGTACATAGACAGGCCGCAAAACACTGGCCGACAAGGCATTGTCCAGCAAAACAGGCAGTTCGTGGAATATACGAGGAACGACACCGGCCCCCTGAGAACCATGTCGTTCGTGAAATAGAGGTATAGAAATTACACCTGTGAACTGCAGCCCTGTGAACCATGTTGTTGGAGAAAATTTGATAGAGAGGTACGCCCCCGCACACCGTCCCCACAAACTCAGTTCGTGGACAAGGTGAGGTCGACGGAGTTCCATGAATTGTGTCATTTGAGGGATTGAGGTGGTAATTTCCGCAGCCGCAAACTGTAACCCCATAAATCTTTGTTGACTGATTCATCGTGTGACCCATAGATACAGCCTCCTCGACACTCTATAAAAGGACCCCAAGGGGATCCAAAAGAAGGTATTAGATTTTCAGAGAGCTTGGAGTTTGCAGACTGAATAATTAGAATGCAAATGATTGACAATGTATGGTACTGCGAATGTTTTCTAAGAGGTATAAATCCACTATGAACCACAAAAATAATTAGGCATAATAATATTTTCAAACCACGAACCTAATTGGTGAAACAAAAAACCATACTCCCTTCATGAATGAACTTCACATGAAATGTAGGACCAATTCCCCTTATTTAATCTGGTGTACGGCATAACACATCTCTAAGAAGACAAAACCCTTCTATGTGTAGTGTTCAACCACGTTGATGGACTCTAGTGTCGTATATCACCTCCCTATGTGGATGGAACCTGAGACCATGAACCCCAAAGTTATGCAGACCACATTCAGGTCCCCATACAACCTTGGTATGCAGATAGTGTCTAGGTCCACATACCACATCAATATGTGGATGACCCCTCCACCCACATAACAATACACCATGCGAAGGGTACCCCACACTGCTTGAACAAATGATATGTAAAATAGGGTAATTTCGAGATTTCCACGTTTCGATACCGATCAAACCTTTCCATTTCCATCCAATCCTCTGAATCCCCTTCGTGAACTAGTCTATCAACATCAGTCCAATGCCTCTTCTAAAGCCACCAGACCCATATGTTAAAACCATAGGGCTCATCAGCGTGTCCTTCTATGTCTACATACCCATTGTAAGAGGAGAAATGTGGGTAATCCTCGAAATAGTAGGGGCTACTAGAGTGTTTATAAGTCTACATTCCTAGGGTAACCTGGGGTCCAAACCTTGGTATGCTCACATGTAGATCCACATTCTAGTGATAAAGGGTAATCACTAGCTTTTCCATTCAATGAGTGACAAAGATAAGTCAAAGGGATCATGCATGTATCTCTATTTTATGAGGATTGATGATTATCCTATTTCTCCGAACTAGCTTTAGGGAACCCCCTTAAGGTGACCCCATAGCCTTTGTACTGGAGGTGGTGCTCTTACTCTTCTTGAGCATGGTCCGAGACATATTCGGATAGACTTCCAAACATGGCTATCCCAGATATCAACATAAGTGAGAGTTGGAGCATTAAAATCCCCTCTCTATTATCGAGCTATCTTCCCAGCCTCTTCTGTCGTCATCCTCATTTTCCATTAGTAGAAAAGGAACGGTGTGTGGTATTATGGATCTACCACTACCTATTTTTTCTCAAACTGAGCATAACTCACATGGTTTTATAGGTTGATGATAATCACATCATCCACACCACTTCAAAATGAACTATGAGAACTCTGATTCCTTCTCTAAGAAGAACATGTTGGATGCATGTCTGAAGGACTGAGCTCAAATTGGACGCTCCCGTGAACAAGAACCAATCATATAACTTATATAAATGAACTATGAGAACTCTGATTGCTGCTATAATGAGGATACTTAGGATGCCTGTTTTAAGGACCAATCTCAAGTGGGAAGTTCCCATGTGCATGCCCCACCCCAATGAACAACAAGAACTATGATTCTGGAGCCAAATAAGATATGATGGACGATTATCTAAGAGGCCCAATATCAAAGGGGATCCATTAAAAGTTTTATCCCCAACCATTCCCAACAATATAGGTTCTCCCTTATGGTATAATCCCCAAAATAAACCAAACTACAATGGATTTGATTCCAATCTAATGGGGATACATAGGTAGCCTCCTCTAAGGTCCAAACCCAGTACTCTAATCTCCCTAGTGTTCACCAGGCCATATCCCTGTAAGGTCTATACCCCCTAGGAGATAATTCCTCTCCTATGCCTCTTGGGAAGATTCAGTGTAATCCCCACATGAAATCTTGACTAGGCATATTCCTCCTAGTCTTCTTAGACACATGATGTTAAACTACATGGACGGGTCCACTTCGCACAACCTTAAAATGTGATGTGTTCAGTTATGTGGCATCAAAATATGTGGGTTCTAATTTCTCTCATGAGGATACATAGGAATCCCATCTCATGGGCTCGATCCTGATATCGAAGCAACTTTTATCCTCCTTAGTTGATGATAAACTCTAGAGCACCTCATCATAGAAATTTTACTATAGTTGTCTCCGTAATTCCTAATCCAATCACATCCATGATTGATTTTTAAACCAAAGGGTAACTCATTGAGACATGCATGGTAATGAAAAAAGTATTCAAGAATATATGAAAATTTCTTACATTTATAAGAGATTCTCAGAGTATGAAATAACCCCCCTCCCCCCAAAAGGGTGTGATGACCCGACCTCTCATCCTCTCAACCAATGTAGTCCTTAAGTGTCGTTGGCTAATTTTTCATCCAATGAGCAAAAATATTTGGAAATTAGGTTCATGAATCATGAATACAAGGGTCATTGGATATTTCTGGTTCCATAAATAAACCTATTGGAGACCATCTGAGGACATTGTATCTGACATGGAACCCTTCATAATAATAGACAATTGGTTACTATTTGACAAGCCATTTTGTCTTCCCATGTATGATGAGAATCGAGTAGAAATAAAAATTGTGAACTTGATGTGAACCCTTCATAATAATGAAAAATTGGTTACTATTCATTAGGCCATTTTTTTCTACCATAGTATGACATGAATCAAGTCAAAACAAAAATGGTGAACCCGATGTGAATCCCTAACAAAGGTGATGATATTATCCCACCACAAGCCCATTTCATCAAAAAAGGAAAATGACCAAGAAAGATCATAAATTAGGCATGTGATCATGAGATTATATTTTAAAATCATTTTTTAGTATATTTCATATATATATTCAAGTATTTTTGTGGAGATCTATTCAGTCCAAATGGAATCTCGGCAATTTTCTATGAAGCGCATGTCAATGACCACACAGGAGGCCTGGTCCCCTATAAAGAACATGACTTCCTCACCTACTCAGCATCATTAATTCTAGGTTTCCAATAGGATAATCAAATAGTACCACCAAAATGGTACTCTCCCTATGGTGGAGGCTACAAGGACGGTCCTCCAATCAGTGGAATCTCACTAGCTGCCTATTCAACCATGGTCGTAAATCTAGCACAAGATGGATCCACTGGGCATATTAATTCATTTTGGGAGCCTATCCTCAAAATGAAAAAATAAATACCTCCTTTATCTTAGGTAGAAAGATGAGTTCATCACCAATGACTTCATCCCAGCTGTACAAGAACCCTGCTCAAGGGCTCCAGCAAGAGGAAATCACCACCAGTGGTGCACAACCCAATATCATTGCTCTGAAGAGGATCCCATGATTAGGGAACCTGATGATTTACAATGTACACGAGCCTCTTGGCTAGCCCTTTGATGGAGGCAAACACATAATCAAGAGTATGTTTCCAACGATGAGGTCTTCCACACAAATGTGGTGGAATATAACAAGCATGCATACAATTCTGCCCCTCCTATTGAAGCCCTCCATGGAAATATGGTGGAAATATATGAAAAATTCATATAACATATCTCTCATATGAATAAAACCATGTAAATTGGGTGGAAAAATATAAGAAAACTCACATTATTTCCAGTGCTTGCTAGTCCTTCCATGCAAACAGAGCGACAAATTATAGGCACATACAAATCTCTGTCGATATGCAAGAAGCCCGTAATCCAAATAGGATGGCACCCAACTTTAACTAGAATCAAATCCTTACTGAAGCACAAAAATACCACCATCCAAATAGGGCCTCAAAACATGGGCAGTCATATAACACTATCGATGCATATAATTCCCACCAATCATATATAGTGGCAATCCACATGTAGATGCAAGTTTATACCTATGACAACAAAGACCACCAGTCAAATATGATGGAATGAAAATATGAGTATGGTCCAATTACTATGGATGATAAAAATACCACCATCCAAATATGGTGGCAACCAGAGAATACAGTCGGTGGAAGACTTGTTCCTCTATCTGAACATAAGATAACTACCAGTACCCACGAGAAACCCATGGAGGACTAGAGAGCATGCACAAACTCCTGCTCTGACATTGGAATGGGTATTCATACTCATTCCATCCAAATACGTATCTCAACACATCCTGGAGATGATTGAAGATCAAACCTTGACCCTAGAATACAACCTCTAGACATTCCAAGACGTCATTGTGTTAGTGGAAAAAGAAAGGAGTCTGGCCCATGATCCCACCTCCTTGGGCGGGGTAATTCATCCACAAAATCAGATAGTCATGCTCGACTAGAACATTATAACTTCTCCATTCCAAGATGTTTTACGGACATATTTTGTGATATATGGACAATTTAATTAGGAACAAACACCTTTTCTAATAGGGGGACCTTGTCCAACATGGTGGCCATTCCAGGGTAGGCATATACCCCTACCAGAACTCAAGATGCTCATCGAGATATCCTGACAACATCATGGGAACCAACCAAAAAGGGTCCCATATATAAAGGATTCTACCAATAGCAGGTGACCCCCGTTTCCCATAAGAGATCACCCTAAACATGAAAGGATCCAAAGGCAACTGAAAAATTAAGATCACATTCATGATTCTGATCTGATGGAAGATGAATTTCTTGACACCATCGAAAATTTATCTATAAAGGATAAATATCCAATAAATCTATTACCAAATTAGGGAAGTGGAAGTAGTAGTTGTGAAGGTCCTCCCTGTAATTTTTCTGCCACCAGCTCTAAAGGTCCTCCCAAGAGCACCCACGGGGGCTTACTCCGTGGTAGTGAAATAATCAATCATGAGAGCTTATGTCCTAATGCATGTTAGGGTATGTTGACGCTCCTTTATGTCACAGTGTTTAATGACTGGAAAGGGAAATACCTTAACACAAAGTGATTCATCCTTTGAAAAACATCAAAAATTGACAAAGGCATGAACAAGGATTTGCTTCAGCATGGGTCACGCATGTTCCAAGATGGTCGCGCAGGGTACCTTCATGCCACATATTGGGCACGCAGTTGACCTGGGGGCCCTATATAGTTTTCCCCAAAGGTCTTCAATATCCTATAAATACCCCTTGTGGGCCCCCGATTTCGAGGACGAAAAATCTAGAAACTCGGATTTCTGATCTCGGCGCCCTAGTATCTTCTTGAAGTCTTCTGAACACTTATAAGGTAATTTATTACCTATAATGGAAGATCTAAAGAGGGGGAACAAGGCCTAAGTGTTGAAATTCACCAACACTTGTGTGCCTAAGTGTCTAACCCTTAAGGGAAATGGTCACACTTGAGCGCCGCCTTATTCCTTCAATAGAACCTGCGCGCCACCCTTTTATAAGCCTTTAGAGATAATACTAAGGGCTTGAGCCAAGTCTCACCCAAGTATTACCCTATGGGTTGACAGGCGTGCACGTACACCTATGCCGCGTAGGTATACATGTGTTCCTAGGACTTGCACGACCAAAAAGGACCTGTGTGCATACCTATTATTGGGTGCCCCTCCGGCTTATTCAGCTCTTTTATTCAAATCCACATCTCCTATTCAAGATTTAGCCTTCATAACCCTCTTCAAATCCATTTATGGCATGATTACTTGGTTGGATTCCTTATCTGAAAGGAATTCTGTGGAACATCCCAAAAAATCTAGTGATTTACATATCTTCATATCACTAAGGTGAGAGATTTCATTCATTTAACCTCATCCTTTAAGATGAGAAGATCTTAACCTGGGCATCCTCCATAGTAGTAAGCCCCAAGTCCCCTATACCTAGGCCTCCTTTTCAGGAATAAGCCCCAGTCTTCAAGCTCCAAATTTCCAAATTCCCTTAACCTAGGCATCCTCCTGAGGAGTAAGCCCCAGTCATAATTCCCCTTATCCTGGGCCTCCTTCTTAGGAATAATCCCCAGTCATAATATTTCTTAACCAGTCTTAATTTCTTTTGATTTGGACTTCCTTTTTAGGAATAAAACCCAATAATAAGTCCCCTATAATTTGGGAATCCTTCTCAGGAGTAAGCCCTAAGTTAAGTATCCAAATCTCCATAAGGCATATATACCTTTATGGACCTTGTTCCTGGGTTTCTTCCCTGAAGTAAATCCCAATACGCATCTATCTGGGCACTCATACATACATAAGCCCCACATTATTTCTTATGATTGCATCTTTCATGGCCCAATTGTCAGGTTTTACCAATACCTCTTGTTTCTCACACCGAGTATGACTCATGTGATCTTAGAGTGTAAAATTAATTATGACATCTTTCTTTTAGCCATTAACCATGCATAAACCTCATAATTATTTACTCTAACTATGTGGGTTCTGATTCCTTTTCTAAACAAGGATACGTAGGTAGCCCATCTGCGGGTACGATCCCAACTCTGAAATAATCCATGTCCTTCTGAATGACAATAAACTTCAAGTGTCCCACTGAGTGGCTTTAAAACCAGTATGGTTATCATAATGACCAAGAGATATCTATATAATGTATGGAAGGATACCATTAAATAAGAATCTATAAAAAAATACAGATTATTCTCTATCAATGAATAACCTCAAATACATATAAAAGATTCTCTAAATCTCATACATATCAATCATTGATTGTTAGATCTAAAGGAAAGATCATTTTCATAATTGGTAATTTAATAAGGATTCATGAACATAACTTAAATCTATAAAGAGAGTCCCGGAGTAGATAATAATTCCCCCCCAAAAAGGAGTGATGAGTCTAACCTCCCATCCACTCGACCAATGCACATTATTAAACCTCATTGGTTCACAACTAATGAGCACCTACCTTTGGAAAGTAGGTCCAAATGGATATAGAATCATTGGATGTTTCCAGTTCTATGAACAAACCCATTAGAAACTGGTTGGAATGTTTTAACCTTAAACCAATGAGGTCATCCCCATTTCAAGAGGGAAACAAAAAATGGTGAACCCGACATGAATCCTTAACCATGTTAAAATGATGTTTTACTTATTTTTTCGGCCCCTATTTAAATTCAATAAGCGGTCCAACAAAACAATAAATATAATATGTTCTCATCCAAAAGATGTAGTGGCCGAAATTATCTTGATTATGTCTGTTATATCAAATAGGAACTCTTTTCCAAGATCTTCTACATTACATAAATAGCTTCTCAAAAGTTCACACCCGTGAATGCCTCTGATGTGAATACCTCTACTGCTACTCCTGCTGGATTGCCGTCTGTTCTGAGGATGACATCACCTACTTAGCATCTTCAATGTTGGGTATCAAATGCACTGGTTAAGAAATACCATCAACAAGGTACCATTCCGACTCTAGAGGCCGCTTGACAAGGCCTGTAAGTTAATAATTCACCCAGGTTGTCCGGATAGCGATGACCAACGATCAAGAAGCAGGTGGTGCCAACCACCATTTCCAACAGTTTGGGGTTGTTATCCCCGTAATGCAATCACCAGTCCCTCCCATATTATAGGGAGGTGAATGAGAAGGTCACTCAAGGACTTAATTCAAAGATACATGAGTTCTTCCCAAGGGACCCCATCAACAATCACCATCAGACTCTTGTGTAAGTGCGCCCTCAACATGATGAGGGTATCTCCTTCGGGGGTTCTACTCAGGTTCCTCAGACCTGAGTCTGCAAGATGAACCGCCAGAGGAGAAATCTGGTAAATAGTGAGCAGGTTCTTATCTCTCCCATTTAGGGAGAATTCCACCAACCTAACTTGGTGGAAAGAAATGAACGGGCACACACACCAATCCATTTTAATTCCACTATCCAGCAGACTCATCTGGCAGCAACACGCCATTCTCGCTAGTCAATTCCGGCGGAGTACTATAGATAGGAACATACACCTGTTTATAAATCATCATATAGTCAGCAGGCTCGTCTGAATACATACGATGATGCCTGGCAACCCAATGTGTTGACAACTAGTAAACAGTCATATACACCTGCTTACACTCATCAATCCTACTAGCAGCCTCGTCTGCCATTATTGAAGGAAGATCATCAACCAAGTTTAGTGGAGTGCAATCAGCAGGCACATACACCTACTAGTATTGATCATGCCTACCAATAGTCTCATTTGGTAGCACTCGGATAAGTCAATTGGAAATTCCCTAATGACAAACAAGAGGCAGACTCAACTCTCTGCCCCCAAAAAAGAGTACTGTCCGAATCTACTGATAGGAAAAGCAGGACAGGAGCAGGATCATACAACTACTCCATACACGGAATGGATGTATATCCCTGTTCCGGCAGCTGAAGTCACCAAGAATATTCTATCAATGGTGAAAGAGCAGAAGAAAATTCCTGCTCATATTCTGGATGCCTTTCAGAATATTATAATAGCTTCAGCAGCATCACAGAGAAAGAAATGAAAATCTATCCCTACTAGTGGAGTGACACATCAAAATATAACTCCGAAATAGATACACACCTCTGTTCCAGTCCAAGAGGGTTGTGGGGAATACTCTCCCATGTCATACAGACAACCAAGTTAGGCACATACACCTAATTTGAGTGGAGATAATCAGCCTAACCTGACTATTTCTCCTGAGTAGGAAAATACACCTTCCCATAATAACCACTTTTTTCATCAAGTGGATCCTAATGTGAGTAAGAATATGTCTAAGAAGAAGACCCATCCAGCACAATCATTAAATCAAGATCCAATTTGCAATAAGTCCTTGATCGATGCTGGAATTCTTAAAGCCCTCAGACAATTATTTGTTGGAATTCAAGATTCTACTCTCTCATTTCCCAATAGTGGGAACATTAATTCTGATGGTCTTCATAAAAAACTTCCTCATGAAGGCTTACTTCATGACAGTTCGATCGATCTTGATGTTTCATCTTTAGATGAGAGCCACAAGAACCCTCTGTGTGTCCAGAAGATCAAGGAGAAAAATGTTTCATCTTTTGATGTAACCCACCACTGTGGTCCTCCCCATGATGATGAATTTAGCTGTGAAAGTCCTATCTGCATAAGTTATTCACATTGCCTGGAAAATTCTCCAATGGACAATGTAGTGATGATAAGGCCCTCTTATCTTTAGGCACTTGAAAATGTAAATCCAGTCATGTATGATGCTTTACCGCTAGAAAGTAGAATACTTTCTCAATCAGAAGATTTCCTAGGGTGTAGGTCAATCTTTGAACCACCCTTGGGTCATTCATCTTCTAGTTTGATAAGTGAATTCTCTACTAATCATGTTGAATCCGATGAAGCAACAAGGAATCACCAACTCTGGTCTAATCAGGTAGAATATTATTCATTGAATGATAAAGAGGTAGTGCTGAATATGAGAAAACAAATGGTGAAAGGTGAAGTGCCGGTCATGTTTTGGCTTCTGGATAACTCTCATTATGACATTCCAGAAATGTTTACGGAAGATTGTATTCACGATATTCGTCTCAACATGTGGAAAACTATTTTCCAATTGAAAAAGAAAATATTATCTTATGATGAATATGAAAATCATGTCAAGATAATAGAAGGGTTACAATGCCAAATTGACTTGTAATCTCTCTCGGTTTCTCGATATCTGAAGGCTGAAAAGTAGCAGAGAGCCCTTTAGCGGTCATGCCTTGGTGCACTAAAAAGATTGAGCCAGTTAATTGTCGATTCATTATCTGGTATTCATATATGGGGATGGGGTGTTTATGGAGCACTGTGTTTCACTGTACTCTCTAGTCAACAAAGCCCGCCGAAAATGGTCTCATTCAATGTTATTGCCCATGGCCAGCCACAACCAATTGGATTTGATTGTAATCAAAGGCTTGCTCAGGAACATGCCTCAACTAGTTCTTCCCAAAGTCAGGAATACAAAGAACAAGTTGTCGAATTAATCTTGCATAAGGAAAATGAGAATATCGAACATGCTTCTCGTTTAGAGAGACTGAATCATCAGGTGACAGAAGTGTCAGAAATCATCCAGTGTTCATTTGAGCCAGGTGATTTGAGTGGATGCAGGTTGATTCATCCATCCAATTTCTGGACTAATGCCCACAAGATCAGAAGATATTTTAATAAATTCTTAGATATAGCAGCTCAAGAACCACCCCATCTTGCCCGACTGGGGACTCTTTTAACCCAACCCTCAGAATCAACAAATACGATTTGATGAGTTGAGAAAAAACAGTAGGAATAGCCCCAGTCCACTGAATTGGGGACTTTTTCAAATCCTCAATCTCTTCCTCCGAAAAATTCAGTCTTATCTCGATTATGGAAGAATCCAAAAGAGGAATTCAAAGCTGAATTATCATGAGATTCCCTCCAAATTACGATTCATCAAGAAGTTCTTGAGGGATCAAATCAACAAAAGGAAATGTATTATAAAGGACATGTAAAAAGACAGTATCGTAGAAATTTCAATAGAACGGATGCAATGCGTTATGAATCAACTAATGTCAACAATGCCATTGTTGTTGATCCCCCAGATGAGGCTCATTCAGAGGGATCAGATGAAGAAGTTCCTACTCAAGAAGTTGTACAAACAGACAAAAATGAAGAAGGTGTCCGTACATGAAACCAAAGGCTTACCCAGAATCTTGGTATTCCTTCAAGTATCCAACTTCCCCCTCTCTGAAAGGCATCCAAAAAGGGAAGAGGAAAGAATCAGGTTTCATTAGACCCTCCCTCTAGAGAAGGCCAATCACTCTCACTAGAGAAAAGATTTGCACAACAAGAGGAAGAAATGAAGGAGTTGAGGATGTTGAATGAAGAACTACTTCAAGGTAGTCTTCCTCCCAAGCATGATAGAGTTAGTCAGCCAAGGGAATTTGTTACGACTACTGATATGGATCAAGAATATCCTCATTTATTAGTACACCCTCACAGGTCTAATCCTATGGGTCAGGTGAAACAACAACCGGTGGTGTTATCATCAGTTGAAGTACTAGCCACCACATCTGTCAAAGCTTCAGTTGTTGCACCTACTTAGGTCCAAGCTCATTCGGATGTTTCTCAAAAGTTAATAACTACTATTTAGTCATTAACAGCTTGTTTGGAAGTTGTAGAGGGAAAACATACTCAAATTGAACCAGAAAAGAGAGCTTACCCTGAATGGGTTGATGAAATTCCTCCCCCATCAAATTTTCCAAGTACAATATTCCTAATTTTTAATGGTTCGGGAGACCCAGAGCAACACTTAACACATTTTGTTTCTCATTGTGATCCTATGATGGGAACCCCTTAGAAACAGGAAGTAGTTAAGACCAGGTGTTTTGTACATTCATTACATGGACCTATTTTTGTTTGGTATACAAGCTTGCAATCCCAGTCAATTACTGGGTGGGAAGATCTTCATCAATGATTCCTTCCTCAATTCTGCTCAACTTTTCCAAAGACAACAGTTTTTGATCTTACAAATTGTAAGCAAAGGGATAATGAAAGAGTTTCGGATTTCATTGCTCGCTGGAAGGGATTAACATATTACCTAAGCTTAGTAGTCCCTCAAGAAAAACTGTTTCCAATCTGTGTGTAAAATTTGCATGATGAATTACGCACAGCGTTGATCCCTATGAAATACACAGGATGGTTTTGAGACCTTACTTTGATCACTCAGCAGATCAAAGACTCTCTTACAAAGACTAAGGATAAAACTTGTGTAATTCCATCAGCTCCAGGAAGAAGAATGGGTACAGAAGATACAGCTATAGTTACACTTAAACAAGCACCTATACCTGCTTCTACTTCAAAACCTTCATCTTATAGAAGGGATATACCTCCTGAGCATCAACAACAGAGGTCATTTCATCAATATGATCAAAGTGAACAAAGATGGAAACAATTTGATGAGTTTAAAAGCAAATTTTACTCTTTCCGAAATGAATAGGTTCCTTGTTACTTCATTTCTGCTCTGGAAAATAATTTGGTTCAATTTCCAAGGCCCAAGAGGCTGAACAAGGAAGGAGATGAATATCTTCCCAACTATTTCCCATTTCATCAGATTTTGGGGCATCCCATTCAGGAGTTTCTTGTCTTCAAAGACCTCCTGCAAAAAATGATCGACTCGGTACAAGTCAAATTGAAAGGTTCTTTAGCTCAGGTAGCATGTTTTACTACTACAGATCCAGAGGAAGAAGTCCAGTGGCAAGAAGTCAAAAGAAAAAATGCACAGAAATATAATGATTGGATGGTCAGAAAAACAATTGACCAAACTCATTCCATTTTACGAACGTAATAGAAGAAACCAATTGTGTCTTCTGCTATGAACGCCACAGCAAATCACCCTTCATCAGAGGGAAAATCCTCAAAGAAACAACATAATTTAAATAAAGAAGAGAAATCAGAAGAATATGAGATCATGTCAAAGCCCATGTTGTCTTTGACTCTGGAAGAATTTATGCCATCTACTTCAAAGCCACGGGCACCATCCCACTAAACGACACAACCTAAATTGGCTAATAAGGCAAAGTCTTCATCAGATGAAGAGTTGATCTTTGGTTTTGTTAACATGATTCACCTAACAGATCCTTATGCTAGTCACAGTTTCGATCTTGATGAACCTGAGTTCCTTGTATCAAACAGAGGAATTGGATGGAATTCCAAAGGTCTAGGATACAGAGGAATATGTGGATATCCTAGAAGAAACTATTCCAATTCTACCACTACTAGAACTGTATATGCAGTAGAAACTCGTGGAAGATCCCTTCAGTGAGCTCAACAAGAACAAGCAAGATCTTCCACACATGGCAGATTCAGTCCTGGAACAGTCATTTTGGAGGATCGGTTGGAGGTTACACCTACTTACTCTCAGTAGGTAAACAGACCTATTCAGTCTAATTTTCCAATTCCAGGAGTATTTATAACTGTTACCCCGATACAAGATGCATCTACTTCTAAAGAATCAACTTCTAAGGCACCTGAAAAACAACAAGTTCATGTTGGTAAACGCAAACCTTTGGATAAAAAATATGATGTCTTGAAACATTTGGCCTAAGTACCGGCCAAGTTATCAATTCTGGATGACTTGAATCTATCAAAAGATCTTTGGGAGGTACTCATTGAGGCTTTGTCAAGTCCTTAGGAATTCGAAAATGAAATTATTGCAGATTAAGTCAACCATGTAAGGAATAATCCTACAGAATTCCATGGAGTGATATCATTCAAAGATGAAGATGGATATGATATTGTGCATGGACATATTAGACCTTTGTATTTATCTGGAAAGTTCAATGATGTAGATATCCTAAGAGCTTTCATTGATAATGGTTCAGGAGTCAACCTCATCCCCATTTATACACTTCATCGATTGGGACTCACCGAATCTGATTTATCTCCTTCTACTTTTATGTTTCAAGGATATGATAAAAATGTACAAGAACCTCTAGGTGAGATCACACTCAGAACTGAGTTTGGAGATCTTGTATCCAATTCATATTTCATGGTTCTTCGTCATGACACAGCTTTCAACAATTTTTTTGGAAGACCTTGGCTACATCAGCATGCGGCTATCCCTTCACCATACCATCAATGTCTCAAATTTTGTTTCAATGGTCAAATTCAGACATTGAATGGTGATATATCCCCATTCAAAACATGTGAATCTCAAAACATTGAGGTGGAATTCAATCACATGGAGGGAAAGGAGAAATCCACAACAATTGAGGTTACCAAAGTTAATGCTCTATATGGTTTGGAAAAGATTCCAGTAAACCCGTTCATACATGTGAGTACAGATTTTTTGATTCCTATTAGTGAAATTGATAGGATAGACCCAAATCAAAATACTCTTATGGAAACTTCCATAATTTCAATTACAGTAATCAAGCCAGATAGCATGGGAGAAATTGGTGATTCACCAGGCAATGATGAAAGCTCAAATGGAGATGTCTTCATTTCATCCTCTATAATCCGGAAAGTCTACACTTCGCCATCCATGCCAAAAGAATTTATAATAATTTCAGAGGTGAACGATGATGTCGATTCTCAATCCATCATCTCCTCTTTCTTACCCAAGGAAGACCTTTCATCATCAATAGGGTCAGAAATGGAAGCCTCTTCTTCAAGATGTTCAAATTTTAAAATCTCTCTTCATCTTGGAAATTCTTCTTCATCGTCTACTATGCAAGTAGAAATAGAATAAATAACACATGTTGAAGAAGAAGAAGAAGATCTCAGGGATGCTCCACCAACATTTGAAGAGGGTATCTATAACACTGTGGATGAACTCAGAGAAATAAATTGGGTACAAAAGAAGATCCACATCCCACTTTAATTAGTGCAACCATTACTCTTGAAGAGAAAGAAATGTATATTTCATTTTTTAAGAAAAATCGAGATATATTTGCTTGGAACTGTACATAAATTCCAGGGCTTGATCCTAATGTTGCTACTCATCGTTTGGGTTTACTAGAAGAACATCGAGGATTCAGGAAAGCCACAAGAAGAACACACCCAACTTCTGCTTCCAAAATTGAAGCTGAAATAGATAAGCTTATTAGAGCTAACTTCATCGGATAAGTTCAATATCCCAAATGGCTAGCTAATATTGTCCCTGTGAAAAATAATAATGGACAAATTAGAGTTTGAATTGATTTCAGAGATCTTAATTAGTATTGTCCCAAGGATACTTTTCCAGTTCCAATCACAGAACTCTTAATTGATTCAATAGCCGGATATGAAGCACTTTCCTTCATGGATGGATATTTTGGGTATAATAAAATTCGAATGGCTCTAGAAGATGAAGAATCTATATCCTTTAGAGCCCCTCAGGGTGTGTTTTTCTATTGGGTAATGCCCTTTGGCCTGAAGAATTCAAGCGCAACATATCAATGTGCCATGCATCGTATCTTCATACCCTTTTAGTGAAGTTTGTTGAATGTTATGTGGAGGATTTGGTGGTTAAATCCAGATGACATTCTAATCAATTTGCTGATTTGGAAATCATATTCCACAAACATCGACAACACAATTTGAAGATGAACCCCTTAAAATGTGCTTTTGGGGTAACCTCATGAAAATTTCTCTACTTTGTTGTACGCCATCATGGTATCGAAGTCGATCTTGAGAAGATAAAGTCAATCCTTGGTATGTCACCTCCTCGAAATTTGAAATAATTGAGAGGACTTCAAGGAAACTTGGCCCATATTCGGAATTTCATCGCTAATCTGGCCTGAAAAATTTTACCCTTCACCAAATTGATGAAGAAGGAAGTCACATACTAGTGGACTGAAGAATGTCAATAAGCATTCAATATTTTCAATAAATATCTCTTGAGTCCACCTGTATTAATTCCACCGATTGAAGGAAGACCACTTATTCTTTATGTGATAGCTTTAGAGTGATCATTGGGTGCCTTCCTTTCCCAGAAGAATGATGTTGGGAATGAAAATAGCCTTTACTATCTTAGTCATACTATGCTTAAAGCAGAGACCCGATATTCAAGTATTGATAAGTGCTACCTTGCATTAATATTTGCAGTTCATAAATTAAGACACTACCTACAACATCATGAGGTCCAATTGGTATCTCATAATAACTATCTCAAATTCATCCTTAGTCGTCCAATGCTTACAGGATGTCTGGTAAGGTGGGAAGATATTTTGCAGCAATTTGATATCTAGTATGTGTCTCAAAAGTCAATAAGGGCCCAAGTTCTGGCTGATTTCCATGATGAATATCCTTTAGTAGAAGATAAATCTTTAGATATTGAACTTCCTGATGAAGGAGTCTTTTCTATTCAAGATAATCTTCAACCATGGGAAATGTACTTTGATGGTGCTTCCAGAAGTCCAACAGGGAAGAAAATGGAAGATCCTAAATTCAACAAAGTTGGGTTAGGAATTTTACTTATTTCCCCAGAAAAGGTAGTGTTACCCTTTTCCTTTTTATTGTGGGAAGGCGGTATAAATAATGAAGCAGAATACCAAGATCTCATCGCAGGATTGGAGTTGGCGCTTCAGGCACAAGATGAATCACTTAAAGGTGAAAGGTGATTCAGACCTGGTAATCAAACAAGTCAATGGGGATTATGCCATTATAAAAGAATAGTTATTCCCTTTATATGATTACGTCAGAGAGTTAATGGTGGAATTTACTTCAGAACCGAAATTTTCTTAGGTCCTGTGATCACAAAATGCCCAAGCTGATGCACTAGATAATATATCCACAGCTCTGGAAGATCCAAATCGGGATGAGAAAATCATCAGTATTTCCCACCGTCGTACAATTTCACCTTATGTTAAAACCAAAACAGATGAAATCAATGAAATTATTCCCATTTCTGAACCATATGGTCATATACAGGATGGATGACACCTATTAGGGAATACCTTCAAAATGGAACACTCCCACCTGATATAGCCAGGAAAGAACAAGTTCGGCAATGTGTGGTAAATTTTACTCTTTATGATAGCCCAGATCACCTAGATAAAATTCTCTACAAAAGAGGTTTTTATGGAATTATCTTCAGATGCATTGATGGTGAAGAGAAAATGGTTGTCATGATAGAAGTGCATGCAGGAGTCTATGGTGCCCATCAGTCCTGACATAGACTGTCTGATCAAATTTGAAGGCTTGGATACTTTTGGCCTTAAATGATACAATATTGTGTTGTTTTCACAAAGAATTTTCATTCTTTCCAAGTATGTTCCAACTTCATTCATTAACCCCCAGAGTTGCTCATACAGCTAAATACTCGTGGCCATTTTCCACATAGAGAATGGATATAGCGAGACCTTACCCTTTCGCTACAGCCAAGCATTTTAAGTATATTCTTACTGCTACTAAATTATTTTCCAAATGGGCAAAGGAAATACCTCTCAAAGAAGTTAGTTCTAAATTAATTGTTAACTTCATCAAGTCTAACATCATTAACAGATTTGGTGTCCCTCATACCATATTGACGGACAATGTCACCAACTTCTATTCATCCGAGGTAAAAAAGTTGTATCAGTAATACAACATCTAATACAATCATTATTCTTGGTATCATGCAGCGGCCAACAACCAAATCAAATCCTTCAATAAGACTCTTTCAAACATACTGCAAAAGATGGTGGATAAAGATAAGAAATCATGGCCCGATAAACTCTTTTATGCTTTATGGGCTTATCAGACCACCACCCGTACTGCAACACAGTCAACTCAATATTCATTAGTATATAGAACAAAAGTAGTCTTTCCTATTGAGGTTCAATTACCCTCACTTAGAGTAGACATTTGTGATCAGTCATCTACAGATGAACAATCTCAAAAGCGATTGGATGAATTAGAAAGATTAAATGAAAAAATATTGGGCACCCTTCACCATTTGGAAGTCTATCAGAATCAAATAGCAAGAGATTTCAACAAAAAAGTTTGTCTTTGTTCATTAATTTAGGGAGAATTGGTATTGATTCTCAGAACTCCAATTATACCAGGAAATAAACCTCCCAATATTGAACCAAAATGGTAAGGACCTTACTCAATACTTAAGGTCTACTCCAATGGAGATTATTCTTTATTCTCAATGGATGGAGAACTCATCACTACTCCAACCAATGCCAGATTTCTAAAGAAGTATTTTTATAACACAAATACATCATTTAGGTATAAGAATATGACCTTAAACTATTCGCACCATCGTCAAAAATGACGTTAAATTGTGTCATCATCCAACATGACGTTAAACTGTGTTCCCATTGTCCTTACTACAAGACATTAAACTGTATAGCCATACATCCTACCTACATGACGCTAAACTGTACAACACCCATCCTTTCTATATGACATTAAATTATACAGACCCTCTTTTGTCCTTACTACATGACATTAAACTGCACAGTCCCTTATATGTCCTACATGACATTAAACTGTGCATCGTTAGGGTTGTTTATATCGCTTGTTTCTCACACTGAGTATGAATCACATGATCTTAGTAAACTTCAACCATAACATACTCTCTGGTCTGCTATCCATGCGTAATTCCCAACACCATTTTTAAGTCGTTGTTCTCAAAAACAACTTGATCACCAATTCATTCTTCAATTGAACTACGCAGATTTTGATCCTTGCCTTCTAGGCTCGGTACGTAGGAAACCTCCTGAGGTTCAAGACCAAAACCAATCTCTTCACATCGGTTCACCTCCATCTCATATGATGTTAATTCGTGAAGCCGCCCCTAGAATCAATATCTTCACATTTGTTCACCTTTGTCCTTGCTATATGACGTTAAACTGTACAACACTTTTGTCCTGTATGACAATAAACTACAACATTATTTGACACCCTCACTTGAGAGAAAATCATTATTTACATTGATCTCCAATCATGTTATATTCTAAAGACTACGTTCATATATGGAAATTCCCGAACCTTTTATCTTGGGCCAAACCATCATTGCACTAAAGTCCCCTTTTACCCTTCACTTGTACGAACCCAATCTGTACAGAGTATATTTCAAGAACTATGTGCGAATTGATTCCCCTCATTATGGGATACGTAGTAACATTTGAGAGACCCTCGAATCCAGCCCCAAATATTTGGGCCTAACACCAAATCTCACTTTCAGTCCCTTAGCTGAAAAGTCCCCCTATGAAAACATGAATGTGGTAGGAAACCCCTATTCTTCATTCACATCAGGTTTATAAAACACACACTGTGTATTCCTTATAATGGTCCGAGCTCTATGACCGTAAAATAAGATCTCCTACACTCTCTTCCCACATGATGTTAAAGTATATTTCAAGAAATACATTTGTCATGATTCTCATTCTAATAGGATATGTAGTGAATTCCAACATCTCAATTCAAGACCCAGCCACAACATGATTATGGTTAGTGTTGGTCTGTGTATCTTCTTCATGCATTGTACAATACTCATTTTCACGTGTCATACTCCTAAACTTAAATACTTCCAAATCTTTATAACCCTTTTCTTGACTTCTGGTCACAAAATTTCTGATTCCCGAGAGTTTTTTTGCTTGAATATGCAGCACGTGCCCTTAGGCGTCCTTGCATAAGTAGTCTACATAACATACTTGACATCCAAAAGATGCTATTATTTGACTATGCAGCCAATGACCTTAGGTGGCCATGCATAATTCAACCCCCTAACGTGTTAGTAAAATAATGGTAATTTCATTCTTGGGAGAAAAACCTCTTTTTTCCTTATTGGTCTTATCGACAATAAGTAAGGATCTTAAAAATAATAGCCATCCTTAACATATTTTTCCCATACTCTTTTTCATGATCTGAAAGTATTCAAGTCTATGGTTTATATTTCCCTTCCCTATGTTTGGGTCAGACCTTCGCAGGAGTGACATTCATCCAGTTCTTACACAATCTTGATTGGAAATATCTTCTCCATATTCAAGTACCTCTCTCCATACAAAAAACTCTATGATTTGGAAAATTTGAATCTCCATAAACTTCCACTGGATTTTTAACAGTAGAAAAGTAAATTTCAGAGAGTTCTTTTTTCTGACTGTGTAGCATGTGCCTTTAGGCGGCCTTGCATAAGCAGTCTACATAATGGACCTATCAGCCAAAAGATGCTATTATTTGACTATGTAGCCAATGCCCTAAAGTGGCCCTTCATAATTCCACCCCCTAACGGGTTTTTTAAATAGTGGTAACTTCATTCTTGGGAAATACTTCTTCTAATTCCTTTTAGCCCTTTTTTGTATCATTCCTCAGATTCAAAATTTCTTAAGTCATAATTTACATTTTTTCTCGCATACTTGAGTGTGGTAATATGTTTTCAGATAAATTACCAAGGAATTGATTCAACTTTAATACATTCGATAAAATCTATTCGACCTTAAACATTAGCCTTTGTTTTTATGTCTAGCGTGCATGACTTTAAACTTCTCACAAAAGACATGGGAAATATGAACAAAAGTCAAATCCCAGCTCACTAAAAATACATTTTGTCTGATTTAGGTAATGTTAAGCAATAAAAAGATTCAATGTTTGTAGGGTTATTTATAATAATCTTCGAAAAAACCAAACTATTCTTACTAGGCCAATTGTCTTAGGTAAAAATTTAAATCAGGTAGCAAAAGAAGGAATGCACAAATGATTGAAGATGAAAGTATTTTTCATTTGATGAACAAGAGTTAGAAGGACATCCACAAATTGGTGCCTCTTATCTTTTCCAATAATTACAAAAGGTTGTCAACATAAATCTTCATTTGATTTATGGCATCCCTAGCTTCATCAGCATCCACTTGAAGCTCATGCACTCGACCAACTTCAATATTTTCAGCTTGATGGAGTGCTTTCTTGGCATCTGCAATGGCTTTCATACTATTTGTTTGAACTCCTTCCAGTAAATTATTAAGCTGTTCAAGTTCCCCAGAAACAGCATCTAACTGTTGCTAAAGGTGCATCTACTAGACAACATTCACTTTGATCTTATGCTTCATCTCCTTTAACTTGGTATCATGATCCGCCTCAGCTCGGGACACCACAGACTCAAATTCACTAATATTGGCTGACAGCCTTACCCTGGTCAAATATTGACGGTACTTCGGCTCCTGCTCCCTTCTTACAATGACTTGTTTTACCGCGGCATGGATATCTTGATATCCAAAACCTCCAAGTCCCAACATAACGAATACGGATGACAGACGGGGAATATTTGATCACAACACATTAAGAGGCACTTCATATATGATCTTCCATATGTTCTGCCATGCTTTGTGATGTGAAAATTGGAGTGCCTTTTGTACTTTCGGGTCTGACTCAGCATCACTATCACATGGGGAATATAATCCGGGATTAATTCACTTAGAGAAGTACCATGTTCTACACCTTCCCCCATGACCCTTGTTACTTCACTTTCTATTCCCGTTGGGGGAGAGATTGAGGCTTCACCTCTAGATCTAGCCACTGAAATTGATGGCCCTGCATAATCGATTGAAAGATTTGGTTAGTTTCAAAGGATAAAAATAGTTTATTGGATGTCTTTAAAATTAAGTACAGTCGCAAATATTGTTATCCCTTACCCAACAGTGGATTAACAGCATGAGAAGGCTCCTACCCATCTTTCCTAGCTTCTACAGGATTTTCAGGATAAATTTTTGGAAGCTCTGCTAGGTTAATCTCTACTTGTTCTAGTGTCTTTTCAATAGTAGGGTTTTCTCTACCCCCTTCAGGAATTGTCAGTTCATCAGCTTGCTTAGATGGAACTGCACATTTTAACCAATCATGGTCAAATATGTAATAAGAAGTTATTTTAACAGGACGAAGGATAACACTCATGTCCAAAATCCTCTAAATAACATGGTAATTTAACATAATCTAAAATATCTTCAAAAGATGTGCCAAGTTTCATCATTTCATCTAATGATATATCAGATTCCTAGTTAGTCTCACCAGTGAAAGAATTAAATGTATCTACTTGGAGACCCACATCCTGCAGCCTCTGACCCTGGATAGCTTCTTCAGTTAAAATTGTGGCATCAGTTACAGTGGCTGCCAAATGCTCTAGTGTAGGGGTTGGACCTAAAGTATCACATAATGGAAGTCAGTTGATGTTTCATTCAACATTTTATGAAGCATTGTTAATTTACCAGAAGAAGGTTATTATCTTCTTACAGTAGCAGTAGGAGTGGTACTGGGAACAGATGTTGGTTCCTCTTCAGAAGCAACCAAGCCATCATGAACTTGGGATTGTTCACCAGCACCCTCCATTGTTCTTAGAGGAGGGTCAGTCCTCTCCCTCAAAGGGGAAACTGAAGAAGCCCATGCAATCCCAAGAAGTATGAGAAACCTTTTCATGGTTTAAGACTCATGTCTATCCAAAGGACTTTCCACTACTAATAAAACGTTTAGCTGTGGACTTCCTCCTTCAATGTTTTTGCTTATTTGGATTTTTAGGAGTGTTGACATTCTCCTCTCCAAATACAGTTATTGGAGAGTTAAAAGACCTTTATAATTCCTCATTCATGGCTTGCTGTCCTGGAGATACCTCACCCAGATCATGAGGAGATTCATTACCCCTGATGATACTACCATCAGGGATATACTGTGGTGAAGGAACCTCTACAGTTCCTTTCTTTGCAAGCTGTAGGATGAAGAAAATAATTTCCTTGAGTAACAAAGCATTGACCAAAATCAAGTTGCAAATCAAATAAGTAAAGAAACTTACATCTTTAGGAGCCACGTAATCATGCCAATCCTTATCTCTGGAACCACCAGTCCCCTCAGTGGTGCCACGATCTATCATTTCCTTCACTCTCCTGGTGACGGGAATGGAATCATCGATGGCATATATAAGAATCTTTAGCTCTCTGATGTGAGCCTTCACTTCATAGGGATTATCCTCGAAACAGTTATCAGTAGAATCCTGAATATTCCCTATTCTAGGGATGTATAGCCCTTCGCATAAATCCAACTAGGCGGTTTCTGTATTGTAATATAGACTCCATAATGTGTGGAAATCCTTTGGTTGTAAATATAAAGCATGTGTACTAGAAGTCTATGAGGAGGGTCCTACAATCTTAGACTTCAGCTTCTTCCCAGCTCCTGCAACTACAGAGAAATGATAAGAAAATAAGACTTTTTGCTCTATAAAGTAATGATGATTAAATTTTCCCAATGAAGTAACTCAGTAGTTGTTGATGGAGTTGGTCTCTTGATTCTGACAGGAAGATTATATCTGGCACGAGGCCGCTTTGCCGGATGTTGTGCCTTGTCATCCCCATCTTGGGAATCCAGCGAGTTAGCCCTAGGTGAGGAACCTGGTGAATCAACTCCAGGTGGGGAAGTGTCACCTTCCCGTTGAAGGGTTTCTTTCTCTACCATTATTTTCTTTCTCCCCACCTGCTAAACCGGATGATTAAACACCCCTTCAGGGTATGATCCTATCCAGTTCTTGGCATACCATGAAGACACGTTACTCGCCGCTTTATCAACTGGTAGATCAAACACTGCCCCGGTCTTCTCCATAGATGTCAGAAACCATAGTTGTCGAGAAACCATCAGATTCTTCTCTGACCTAACACGAAGAGGAGGTGATACAATAGTCGACTGAAGACACTTGAATTGGCGTGAAAATCTGTATGGAGCATGGGCCTCGCATATAATCTCTCTGTCAATCTTGGTGGCTAGTACACCATCTCTGCAAGCCAGCATGTATGACCTAAATTCTAGGACGGTTGTTCCATCATCAACAAACTTCCCGGTTGGAGGGTTTATATAAGGAAAGAAATTTAATTTATTGTACATGATCAGCCTCACCTTCATATCATAGATGTTGAGAGCTAACAGAGAAACTCCAAAAAATGCCTGCACTGATGGTCTGAAAGAGCTTCCAGGAACCTGTTCTCCATTCTGTACATTATATGTCCTGAAATGAGTGGCGATCCATCCCTAAAAAACTTGGAATGGTCCCACTATTCTCAAAGGAGAATTTCCCATAAAGACATGGAGTAAGCTCTTGTGAATCTTCACCAAAATGGGGGTTTCCAACCCAACCATTTTCCTCTTATCCAACTTGGCTGCCACAATGAAGGTCCCTGTCCCGATGCCTCCCTTTGAATCCCTGATTGGAAGAAGATAAACATTGAGCCACAAGGCTAAAAAACCTACCAGACGGGTCTTTTTGGGATTATTTGATCCACTTCGTACACCCACTTCTCAAATTCTCCTTCTTCTAGAGTTGGCCAAAATGTGCCAGAAGCACCCCTCTTCTCTATTTTGGGGAAAATAGTTGGAAGAGTATAGTTGGGCCACTCCCCCTCCTTCCTGGTAAGAAACATATCCATCCAATCCTCTAGATGAATATCCTTTATAGAATGATTTTTGGAGGTCTTGGAATTCCAGAGCTTGTAGAAGATTTTCAATAATTCCCGATCCAAAGCTGGAGTCTTATCATAATTATTCCAAGTCACCTTGATGGGGATGAATTCATCATACATATCGCCCAAAATTGGAGCCCCTGTGATCTTGTAAACATCCCACAAACTAATGCCTACTTATCCATGATTTTGATGGAACGAATTAGTTTGTGGGCTCCAGCGGTTTATTAGCTCCGACACAAACTCATCATTCCTATAGATATATGTCTACCCAACCCAGACGGCTTCATATATCGCAGATCCTTTCAAATCCTTGACAAACTCTACACAGGTTTTTCACACCCAGTATGCCCACATCCTAGTTGGCTTCACTCCTCCTCCAGGATGGAAGTCCCAACTCTTCTTCCAGCCATTGGATTGATCCATCTGATAATTTTAGAAGATTGAAGGATAACAATGTGGTTTCAGCTCAGGCATGTGAGGTTCCAGATCTGGCACACAAGGGCTATGATGCATCATATAGGCCTTCTCCATTATTCTAGTATTTACAAATTCTCCTCCACTTGAGATATTTTTTGAAGCAAAATTGGTGTAATTCTGAAACCAAGAATGTGGGAGATAATTCTTTTCCTCTGAAATGTTGACATCTTGCAGATGACCATGCCCATACAGAGGCAAGTTGATGATCTATGGAAAGTTAAGATTATACTTCTTAAAGTACTTAGCCAAATCTGGGAGAGTGCTATTGCCGACAGTATAGTAATCATAGCCAACAACATTCATCATATTAGCAATCCGCTTTCTAGCTAGTTCATCAACCATTCAAATTATTCTAGGAGCCATTGAATCTTCACAAAGGTCGAATAATTAACTCTTAAGTGAGTTTATTTTTCATAAATTTTTTGAAGAAAAGTGAAAAAAAGGGTAAGGCATCAAGGGGCGCAAGTCCATTTTTGGCACACAAGTGTAACTGTGTCGCGCAAGTTTTTGGCGCGCAGGTATCACTGCACAGGTCAAAATACCTCTACAGCGTGATACGAAAAGAAGCAATGAAACCAGGGAAAATCAGCCACCTGCATGACAAGATAAACCTGTGTGGCGAGAGCTCAGAAGAATTCAAAATCGGGTACTTTGCGTGGGAATGAGGCGCATATTTAGAGGCGAGGCCACACCCCTGCGCGCCTCTCACCTGTGTGCCGCTATCTGCGCACTCAAAACATGCGCACCACCCTTCCTTGGTTTTCTTCTTTACCTCAGAGTCACATTCTCATTCCTTTCAGATCCAACTCTGAGGTGGGGTGGATTTTGTTGATGCTCCTTTCCATCATAGAGTCTAACGACTGAAAAGGGAAATACATTAACACAAAGTGATTCATCCTTTGAAGAAACATAAAAAATTGACAAAGGCATGAACAAGGATTTGCTTCAGCATGGGTTGTGCAAGTTTCAAGAAGGTCACGTAGGGTACCTACACACCACATATTGGGCGCGTAGGTGACCTGCACACCCTATATGATTCTCACCCACGTTCTTCAGCAGACTATAAATACTCCATGTGGGCCCCCCATTTTGAGGACGAAAAATCCAGAAAATCAGATTTCAGCTCTCAGTGCCCTAGTCTCTTCTTAAAGTCTTCCTAACCCTTCTAAGTTAATTTCTTACCTATAATGGAAGATCTAAAGATGGGGAACAAGGCCTAAGTGTTGCAATTCACCAACACCTGTGTGCCTAAGTATCTAACCTATAAGGGAAACAGTCACAATTGTGTGCCACCTTATTCCTTCAACAGAACCTGCACGCCACCCTTTTATAATAAATTAGGGATAATACTAAGGTCTTGAGACATTTCTCACACAAGTATTACCCTATGGGTTGATAGGCGCGCACATACACCTGTACTGCGCAAGTATACCTGCGCGACCAGGACCTCCATGCCCAAACAGGACCTGCGCGCTTACCTCTTTTTGGGTGCCCCTCCTGCTTATTCAGCTCTTTTCATCAAATCCACATATCCTCTTCAAGATTTAGCCTTCATAACCCTCTTCAAATCCATTTATGGCCTGATTCCTTGGTTGGATTCCTTATTTGAAAGGAATTATTTGAAACATCTCTCAAAACCTAGTGATTTACATATCTTCATATCACTAAGGTGAGAGATTTCATTCATCCAACCGCATTATTTAAGATGATATGATCTTAACCTAGTCATCCTCCTTAGGAGTAAGCCCCAAGCACCCTATACCTAGGCCTCCTTTTCAAGAATAATCCCCAGTCTTCAAGCCCCAAAATTCCAAATTCCCTTAACCTGGGCATCCTCCTTAGGAGTAAGCCCCAGTCATAATTCCCCTTAATCTAGGAATCCTTCTTAGGAATAAGACACAGTCATAATTTCTGTTAACCAGTCTTAATTTCTTTTGATTTGGTCTTCCTTATCAGGAATAAAACCCAATCATAAGTCCCCTATAATTTGGGAATCCTTCTCGGGAGTAAGCCCTAAGTTACGTATCCAAATATCCATAATGCTCATATACCTTTATGAACCTTGTTCTTGGGTTTCTTACCTGAAGTAAATCCAAATCCTCATCTATATGGGGAGTCATACATACATAAGCCCCACATTATTTCTTATGACTGCATCTTTCATGGAACAATTGTCAGGTTTTACCAATACCTCTTGTTTCTCACACCAAGCATGACTCACATGATCTTAGAGCATAAAAGTAATTATGAAATCTTTCTTTGAGCCATCAACCATGCATAAACCTCATACTTCTTTATTCGTACTACGTGAGTTCTTATTCCTTTTCTAAATAAGGATACATAGGTAGCCCATCTTCAGGTATGATCCCAGCTCTGAAATAATCCATGTCCTTCTAAATGACAATAAACTTCAAGTACCCCACTGAGTGGATTTAAAACCAGTATGGTTATCTTAATGACCAAGAGATCTCTATATAATGTATGGAATGATAGCATTGACTTAGAACCTCTAACAAATACAGATGGTTATCTATCGATAAAGAACCTCAAATACATATAAAATATTTTCTAAATCTCATACACATCAATCATTGATTGTTATATCTAAAGGAAATCTCATTTTCATACTTGGTAATTTAATAAGGATTCACGAACATAGCTTAAATCTATATAGAGAGTCCCAGAGTAGACAATAATTCCCCCAAAATAGGTGTAATGAGTCCGACCTCCCATCCTCTCAACCAAGGAAAATTATTAAGCCTCATCGGTTCACAACTAATGAGCACCTACCTTTGAAAAGTACATCCAAATTGATATAGAATCATTGGATGTTTCCAGTTCTTTGAAAAAACCCATTAGAAACCGATTGGGATGTTTGAACCTTAAACCAATGAGGTTATCCCCATTTCCAGAGGGAAATAGGGTATCCATACTCTTGATTAGAATATAAAACAACAATATAGTTCTCTATACTATTGCCCACTCTAATTTTACTCCTCAGGTTATACGCTATGGATATGTTTCTCCCTATAGTTAGATGTCAAGCTGTGATGGAAGTCCTCTCCATGACGACGATCACTGTGAAGTCACTCTCTATAGTGACTTAAATCAACAATAAGGTCCTCCCCTCACTTCAGTACATCCTAAAGGCCCTCCCCATAATTTACAATATAGATAATCTCCCTATTTCCAGAGCTATTATTTTAATCCTCACCATTATAGTAGTCATTGTGAAGGCCCTCCCCTCAATGACGCCAAGTGGAAAGAAGGTCGTCACCTTACTGCAGTCCGCCCTGAAGGTCCTCCCTAGGGTATACACTATAGAAGTCCTAAATATGGCCAAAAACTAAGACATGGTGGCAGTCCATTCCATCACGACACCGACTATGTTTATCCTCCCCACAGTCAAAATTTTCGCTGGTGAGAAGGTCCTCCCCTCGTTGGGTAAAATACAAGAAATCCCGAATATGCCAAGGTGCTTGAAAAAATGGAGTACGACATGTTGGATACTATATCCATGAAATTGATATCCTTCCTAAACTATAGGATTTCCTGGGGACATGCTCATATTCTGATCCACACTCGTACCGTTCAAATTTCAACGAGACTCTCACTAACCCCGTTGCTTGGAACAAAATCATTAAGGAGTAGTCAAACCAGATGGATCAAGCAGAAGATTCCCTGGTAGAAAAACAAAAAGATATGTTTCCTGTGAGAATAAAATTATCTAGGGATGAAATACCATTGATTTTTTTCCCATGACCACTTCTCATTTCAACATACCATGTGATTTTTTTGAATAATGTATATATAACATTAGCCTCAATATTGGGTAACTACATACTAGTTAAAAGTAATGTTTCTTTTCCTATGATGGGTATACAGACAATGTTAATGACCTTGGAGAGATTTTCCATTAAATCTCCCTAGAATCCCTTCTTTCCACATAGTGGCCACAATCAGAAAGTTAAAATAAAGACCTTGAGCTGGCCTGCCTCCATGTGCTACATATGTTGTGATGCCTTATTAGAAACACCCCGTCTAGTGTTCATATATGGGGATGGGAAAACACAGAGCTCTACACTTCAACCCACCTCCCATCCAAAAAAACCAACTATAAGTGACATCCTGAAATTTCTTCATCCCTAGACAGCTGTCAAATAATGTCCCTACTCAGTAAAGGTACAATGCTCGACAAGAACCGTCCTTGAGAAAGTATTAGAAGCATTAGGACCGATGATAGAAAGTCATCAAGAAGGTCTTAAACCAAGACACTATGGACATCCATCTTTCCCCCTTATAAGGGAAGCCATTCTATGAGCACTACTCATGTCTCTGAGAGAAAACAATTCACTTAAAGACCCGACATCATATCCGGATCACACCCACATGGGAATGTGTGAGATCATGATGGTGGAAATAGTAGCATCAATAGCCAAAACATGGGATCAACCTGAGACCATAGGCCTGGGAGAATATTCAACACAAAATGACGATGTAGGACTAGGAAATATGGTGAAAAGGCATGTCAAAATAAGAATGGGAGCAACCCCATCACGTAGGGCTGGGAGAATTTTTACCTCCAATTCTCGCCTAGTGGATGTTTGTCTTCTCCCATATGGGGAGCACAATGGATTGAGGTGTTACCCATTACATGAAATCCTATGACTCACATACCCCAGAATGGGGGAACACTACAAGGTCATATTGTGGCATCCTACGAGTTACTCATCACCAAGAAACCCGAAGTGTCACAAAATTGCTAGAAAAGATCCAAACAAGGACACTTGAAGATATCCTTACATTAAACACCTTGAACAACACCTCCAATGTGGTATTCATCAGGGAAAATCATGGACATCATCCTCATATATCTTGTGGGAGATGATAAAAATAATGAGGAAACAGGAGAAGAGGGTTCCCTCTCAGATATGGTCCACACCGAGCATGGATATGTGGAAAACCAAAACGAGACTATTGTCATAAATTTGGGCACCCCCTCAGTTAATCCACCATTACCTCTCATGTGAATCCCCAAAAAGTAGGAAAATAAGAGAATGGTCTAAAAACAACATCCTCCTCCCCATGAAGATGATTCTCACATGCTTTTGGAGTGATTATCTCGGTAGGAGTATAAAATGAAAAATCTAAGACAAATCAAATCTAATATATTATGTGAAATCCATACTACTAGGTATATTCCTTAGGTAGAGCGTCAACACACACTTTCATTAGATGTACCTATGCCTCACAGGCACATCCGGACGGATGAAGAAAGTCTGGAAAGCTAATTCAAGGCAGCATCATGACCATCAGTCTTCTGGAACTCAATCCCAGCAAGATATCAATATTTCCCATTATTGGGGTAGTTACCAGAAAAGATTCAGGTGAATCCACAAAGGATTCCCCTGGTGGGGTATTTACCTCATGTTCCAGCAGTGCCGACACATCCAATCTTTCCCCCTACTGTACCCCCTCATGCTCAGGTCTAACAGTACATGCATAAAGGGTTCATTAATACCATCTAATTATTAATGAATCGAATAGAAGAAATGGATGGGCTTAATGCTCTGATACAACCAGAACAAAAACCATTCCCTGAGTGGGTAAGCAACGTCCCACCTCCACCAAATTTCAAGAATCATGTATTCTCTATTTTAAATAGATTAGGGGACTTAGAGAAGTGTCTAATTCACTACTCTTCTTATTGTGACCCCATGGTGGGCACCTCTAAGAAATAAAAAGGATTGAAACTCAGATGAATCATGATGACTCTATAAGGCTCAACCTTTGTGTGGTATACCAATATACCTTCTAATTTGATCATAGTCTAGGAAGGAATCCTGTAGTTGTTTCTCTTCCATCTCAGTTCAACATTAATAAAGAATATATTTAGTGATCTCAAAAAATAAAAACACTAGGATAATGAAAGAGTTTTAGACTTCATTGCAAGATGGAAGTGTCTGACTTACTCCTTGAACCAGCATCTCCCCCAATATGGGATGCCTTCCATGTGAATTGATAATCTATAAGATTAGTTGAGAAATCCACTCATTCCTATTCAATATACAAGTGTATTCTATTATTTTTCTACCATTTGTCATAGGTTATAAGATTCCCTGCAACAGACTAATCTTAAGTCCTGAATATTCCCGTCAACCCCAGAAGAAATGGTAGGGAGAGCTGAAGTGGCTTCTGTCATGCATAAGCCACCCCATACAGCAACTCATTCTCCAAGGACACCACCAAACCATGTAGGGCCCTCTGTACATCAATAGTCACCCCACCCCATCAAGATGAGAAAAGTGGGCCAAAATAAATCAATTCGATGAAAAATGAAACAAAGTGTATTAATTTTGGGGTGATCAAGTATGTGGATACTTTGTAGATGCAATGAATTGAAACTTTATTCAGCTTTCAGAGCCAAGGTAGGCTGATGATGTAGGTCTTTATGGCCAGCTATATTATATTCCCTTCCATCGGATATTAGGGCACAACATCTTGGAATTATTTTTCTTTAAGGACCTCCTAAAAAAGATGATATATTCCAGACAATTCAAGTTAGGACCACTACCACCACATATGGTGTATGTTTCCACCACTGATCCGAATGAAGAGTGGGAGTGGAAATGAGTTTTTAAAAAAGTATAAAAAGTTTGATAGTTGGTTTACTCATAAAATAATCAACTGATCCCACAATATCCTACATGAATAGTTGAATCAACTGAATTTTCCTCCAAGTAATCCTCATTCAACACAACCGACATCCTCGACCCCACAATCCCCCAAATGTCGACCGCTCAAAAAAAGTCATCCCATCAAAAGGGAGGAAAGAAAGTACAGAGAGATGAACTTGTACCAAATCCAAAAATGGATTTTACACTATTATATTTCATTCCATTGAATCTAAAGATATGGGCACCATCCCACCAAATGGCACTACTGAGGGAAGATGATACAAAAAGTATTCATCGGGATAGTATCTGATTTTTGTCTCCATCAATATCATCCACTTGATGGATCCCTTCTCTAATGATGAATATTATAATCAACTATAATTCCCTACACCCATTTGGGTGCCTATAGGAAAAATCCATAGAATACATGAATATCAATAGAGGAAACACCATGGAATAAATCAAGCTTATGGATACACCCCTACTCAAATCTTTAGTTTTGTACAAACCCATGGAAGGACCATCCAACGAATCCTAATGGGGAAGGAAAATTATCCTGACCCCATAAAAAGCCACCCCAGTCAGATCCGTTGGCAATATCTGTTAGAGGAAGAACATATGAATAATGTCCCTTGGTTATCAAGCATACCTTCCAGACCTAATCCATAAAGGATGGAAGCTCCACCAACTCTGAACCCAATGGTTGACCCATCTTCATAAAATTCTCAAGCTACTAAAGTGACTATGAAAGCGCATCCCTAAGTTGGGAAGCACTAGAATTTAGATGAGAAATATGACATTCTGAAATAGTTATATTCAATAATTGTTAAGCTCTCAATCATTGGTGCACTAAATATATCGATATATCTCATAGAATCACTCATTGATTCTTTGCTAAGTCCTTATGAGTTTGAAATTGAGGTGGCTACAACTGATGTCTAACAGAAAGAGACCAATCCTATAGAATTACATGTAGTTAACTCCTTTAGTGATCAATATGAATATTCCATCATGGAAGGAAAAATCAAACACTTATATGTGTCTCACATAATAAATGGTGTCAATATCTAAAATGTCTTCATCTATAATGGATATGTGGTTAATATCCTCTCATTTCAGACACATCATCTATTGGGATACATTGAGGATGATCTAACACCCTTAACCGTGATCTTGTTGGGCTATGAAAAAACCAAGAAAAATCCATTAGACCAAATTAAGCTAGAAACTTGATTCAATGACCTCATAGCTCACCCAAAATTTATGGGGGTCCGAAATGATACGGTCTTTAATTACCTATCAGGGAGGACCTGGCTACATAATCATGTAGAAATCCCCTCCTCATACCATCTGTGCCTAAAATATAGCATGAATGGAATGAGTGGGACACTACATGTTGATACATACAAATTTGACCTATGTGAATCACATTGTATTGATACAGGGTTCTATGAATCAAATGGGAAACAACCCTCAGCTGACAAAATTGATTGGGTCACCATCAAAAATAGTTTGGAAATGTTTCCCACCAATACCCTCAAGCATTTTGGGGAAGAATATGTACTATCAATCCATCAGATTGAAATCACAAGTCAAAATTCAAATGAGGATTCAGCAGTCCCCATGATTTCAGTTATGGCCCATGAGCCTGATAATGTTAAAAAAACTCATTGACTCCCAAGATAATGGTCGGGATTCATATGAAAATTCCCTTAAACCATCTTCAGAACCCCCAAAAAATTACCACCTCACCCACTAAAGTGTGAGAAGTGTCTCATCACACATAGAAGAAGGGGAAACACTATTACCCCTCACTTAATCTTCTCTGTAGAATCCATTTCCAATTGTTGGGGTGGAGGAGATGGATTCACCTCCCAGACACAAAAATTTCAATTCTTACCTCAACCATGGAGAAATGTTTTCATGGATTTTTTCCCAATTTTAAGATAAAGAGGAAGATGATGCAAATTCAAAGGAGGAAGAATGAGACATAAGGGATTATCCTCCATCATTTGAGGAAAATAGGCCTACCACCATTGATGAACTCAAGGAAACTAACTTCTGTATTAAAGAGGACGCACGACCCACTCTGGTTTGTGGGGCCATGCCTTTTGAAGAGAAAAAGGTATATGCCTCTTTCCTAAAAAATAATTTAAATTTTTTTACTTGGAATTATATAAATAGTACAGATCTTGACTAAAGGTGTCCACTCACCACCTGGTCCTCCTAGAGGTCCATTGTGGTTACAAGCAAGACGCTAGAAAGATGCACCAAACACATGCTTTCAAAACATAGGCTGAATTAAACAAGCACATCAGATATAAAATCATTCAAGAGGTCATATAACCCAAATGGCTTGCAAACATTTTTCTATACAAGATGAAAAAAAGGAAGATTGTGGTCTACATTGATTTCAGGGACCTCAGCCTACACTACCCGAAAGATGATTTCCCAATCTCAATCATAGAATTCCAGATGGATGCAACAACTGAATATGAGGCTATCTATTTCATGGAAAACTATTCAGAATATAACCATATCTAAATGGCCCAAGAAGATGAAGAGGACACTACCTTCAGGGCTCCCTGGGGAGTGTTTTTATACAAGGTTATGCTTATCAATTTGAAAAATTCTAGTGCCACATATTAGTTTTCCATTTACTATATTTTAAAATACTTACTAGGAAAATACATTGAATTCCATATTGATGATCTGGTGGTTAAATCATGAAAATTCTCAGACCATATGGTAAATCTATAAATTATCTTCAATAAACCATGACAACAATGTCTGAAAATGAACCCCCTAAAATGTTTTTTTGGTGTTTCCTAAGGGAATTTCCTCATCCTTGTCGTATGCCACCAGGTCATCGAAGTAAAACCATAGAAGAAAAAGGCCATGCTTGGAATTTCAGCTTCTAAAAAACCCACTGAGTTAAGAGAAATCCAAGAAAACCTAGACTATATTAGACGCTTCATATTCAAACTCGTAGGCAAATTCTTTCCCTCCACCAAGTTGATGAATAAAGGGGTATAATATAAATGGAATAAAGACTATCTGGAAGAATTCAAAAATCTAATGAAATATCTCTTATTTCCACCAGTGATAATGTCGCATGTTGATGTAAGACCACTCATTCTATATGTAACCGCCTTGGAGCGATCCCTAGGAACTTTCATCACACAAAAAATGATATTGGAAATGAGAATAGTCTCTATTGCCTAAGATGAATGATGATTGATGATGAGACTCATTATTTGAAAATCGAAAATAGTTTCCTTGCATAAATATTTGTAGTCCAGAATCTAAGGCATTAATTGAAGCCCCAAAAAGTCCACTTGGTCTCATTTAAAAACCCCATCAAGTATATCCTTATCCATCCAAGGTTAATAGGACACCTGTCACAGTGGACGATCATCCTACAACATTTTGATATATAGTTCATACCATAGAAATCCATCAAAGTCCATGAATTAGTAGATTTATAGGCAGAGCATCCCTTAACAAAGGCGCCCCTATTAAATGATGAGATACCTTATGAGAAAGTGTTCTCTATTCAAGAGAACTCTCGGATGTGGGAAATACACTTTGAAGGTTCCTCCAGAATCCCAAAAAGAAAAAGGATAGAATACCCCAAGTTCAATAATGTGGGGCTGGGAGTAATACTCATATCCCCATATAAAGAAGTTATGTCATATTTCTTCCTACTATTAGAAAGATGCATGAAAAAAGAAGCAGAGTACCAGGCCCTTATTATAGGCCTAGAGTTTTCACTTTAAGAACAAGATGAACACCTAAATATTATAGGTGATTCATAACTAGTGATCATAAAAATCAATGGTTACTATGCTATAAATAAATAGGAGTTGATCCCTTTGATGAACCATGTATGAGAAATTATTGAAAAATAACCATCATAGATGACATTGAGTTATGTTACCTGGTATCGAAATGCATAAGATGATGCATTGGAAAATGTAGCCATGAATCTGGCCGACCTGGATTGGAGTGAAACAGTCATCAGTATTTTCCACTGACGGATGGTCTTACCATTCATTCAGTACAACAAGAATAAATTAAAGAAATCAGCCCCATATTTGAGTCGTATGGTCCTACCACCATTTGGATGAATCCCATTGAATATTACCTTCAAAGGGTATATCTCCCACCTGATAAATCTATAATGGAGAAAATACAGAGATGGGGAAAAAATTCTTGATATATGATGGTATAAACCGACAGAAGGTACATTATAAGTGAGGCCTTATTGGATTCCTTATCAAGATCATTGATGGAGAAGAGATAGTCTCTGTCACAAAATATGTGTATACTAGAACCTGCAGAGCACATCAATCAGTGTCCAAAATCTCATAGCAGATTTAAAGGCTTGGATACTAGTGACCCACCATGATGCAGAATTGCACCACATTCACCAGGAAGTGTCAGTCCTACCATGTTCATGAAAACTTCATCCACTCACACAGCCAAGAACTCATGGTCATTTTCCGTATGGGGAATGGATGTCATGGGACCATACCCTCCCTCCATAGCCAGACAATTCAAATATATTCTAACAAAAAACTACTTTTTTCAAATGGTAATAAGTTGTACCTCTCAAAGAGGTTGGGGAAAGAAGCATTAATGGATTTGTGAAATCCAACATCATCACGTGGTTTGTTGTCCCTCAAACAATACTGATATACAACAACACCAATTTTTTCTCTATTGAATTGGACAATTAATATCAATAGCATGACATCAAGGCCAATCATGCATCCCTTTATCATGAAACTACCAACTTGTAGATAGAGGCCTTTAACAAGACACTATCCAGTTTACACTAGAATATGGTACAAAACGATAAGAAATAATGGTCGGAGAAGCTCCTCCATGCTCTGTGGACTTATCGAACCATAACCCCACCACCACTTAAGCAACCCTGTACTCATTAGTATATGGGAAAAAGTCGATTCTACCCATTGAAGTTCAATTACCATCACTTAAAGTGGCCATATATGATCAAATGTTGGCGGATGAGAAATCCTAGAAGATGTTTGATGAGATGGAGTGGTTGTATGAGAAAATATTTTAAACATTTCACCATTTGGACGTTTACCAGATCCGGATTTCCTAAGCCTTAAATAAGAGGTTTTACCACAGATCTTTCCTCCAAGGAGAAATTGGGCTGGTCCTCAGAGCCCTGATGATACATAGAAAGAAACCTCCATTGTTGGATCCAAAAACAAAGGATCATATGTTATACATAAGTTATACTCCAATGAAGCATAGGCCTTAATTTCAATGAATGGAAAGCTCACCACATCTCCCAAAAATGTGATGTTCTTGAATAAGTACTTTATGTAATCATATAAAAATTGTCTTAGATACACGATGTTAAAAAGTATAGTGATGCCTATGTCTATGTTACACGATGTTAAACTATATAGAAATGGTCCTGATCATATGATATTAAACTACATGATGAACTCGTCTTATCTACAAGACATTAAACTTCATAGTGACTTATGCATCCACACTATACGGCATTAAACTGCTTAGCACCTTTATCCTTACTGAATGATTTTAAAATAAATGGTGATCATTTTGTCTAGTACAATGACTTTTTGTGTGTAAATCAGATCTATGAGAGGTAAAGGTAAAAATTCCACCCTTTCATTTTATGGGTTAGACCAGTGAGCAGAGTATATCCAAGAGATATTTATGGATTTATTCCCATTAATCAATGGGATACATAGAGATTCTTGGATTCTATATCATGGTCCAACCACCATTTAAATTCAACAATTCCCCTATCCCTATGTTCAAGACATTCTTGCATAGGGTAATTAATGAAAATTCCTAACCATACGATGTTAAACTTAAGGATACCTCAAAAACTATGTATGGATTGATTCCTTCCATCATAGGACATGTAGAGACACATTGAACCTATGTCTTGTTCTAACCACCACATGATACAAATTCCTCCCTCTCTGCACATAGGTCAGACTAGTATGGAGAGTTTTCAAGAACTATGTGTGGCTTGATTCCTGACCTGAAAGGATATGTAGGGATGCTTGGATCCTTCATCCTGGTCCAACCACTATTCAAAAAAATATTTCTCCATTCCTATGCATGGGTCAGACCGTCATATGGATCATGATTTTAGAACTACATGGACATTTCTTCCCAACCAATTAAGATATATATGAAACCTCTATGAAAATCAATCCTAACACTTCACTAACATCATTTTTTTTATGTCAGATCACAATCATCCTTACCGCATGATGTTAAAATATATAGGATACCAAAACTATGTGTGTCTTGATTCCTATCCATCAATGGGACACGAACTGACACTTGGGCCTTCCCTGGTCCCACTACCTTGAAACAAATTTCTCCCCCAACATATAATCCAGACTTTCATAGGAAAATTCATGAGTCCGAACCACATGATATTAAACACTGTGGATAGAAAAGTCATAGACACATGGAATTAAACTCTAAGGTATCTCAAGAACTATGTGTGGCTTGATTATCAGTATAATGAGATATATAGAGACACTTGCGCTGAAAATCCATCTAGCCATGAAGAATAAAATAAGAAAAAAATGCCTCCAATCTTCTGTATGTGAAATGAAAATAGATTCATGGGATTTCAAATCTGGACTCTTACATACAGAAAGTTTTAAAAGACCTTGATTCCCTTTACATTAGAATCTAATCTATAGAGATGATTTTTTACAATGTAACTAAACATGGTTTGGATATTTCTCATGTACTAATACATCCCATTTTCATCCATCAAACTCCATTCCATGGGAATTCTCAGATCACCATAATCACCCCTGACTGTTGGATATTGAAGGATAGTGTCTTGTGGACACCTTTTTTTTTGACTATGCACATAATTCCCCAATGTATCTGCATATGTTTCCCCCAAAAATGGCTGGTCAACCAAAGGGAAATTCATCCCCAAGAGAGGTTGTTCCTAATTCCATACACCCATTGGCTCCTAAGCTCCGCATCAACCCTCCTGACTCGAGGGATCCCAGAATCATGGTTTACACCTTCCCCCCCACCCCCCGCTGATGTTTGGGGTGTACCAAGAATATCCCGACTTGATTATCTCATATTTATGCACGATCCCATTGATATTTTTTTCCTACAATATGAAATTAAACTGTGTTGTCAATTTCCATTCTTTTAGACTCAAAACTACATTTACCCAAAACAGCTAGCTCATTCACATTGAGTCACCCAAATCCTCACCGCATGATGTTAAACTACATGTCCCAATAATACTCTTTTATTTGTTCCTTTCATACTTAGGTGGTTGAGTTAAACCCTTTTCCCCCCTTGTTTGTCACACTAATCATAGATCAAATGGGCTTTGGAATTTTGGTAGGGGACTCATCATAGAGATAGGGTGAATCAATCTACAATGATTGAACCTATTTTAATGACTCTAACAGGAATATTTTTGTTTATCCCTCGCTATTGGGAAACGTAATGTCATAACCATATGACATTAAACTTCAAGTTACCCCAAATATAGCTAAAATACCCAGCTGATGTACATACCTATCCTATGTAGGGAATATGATCCTAGGACACTTGGATCTTCAAATCTAGGTCCTGATCTGACAAGGGAGTCAAAATGTACCACCACACATATAGGTCAAATCTGTGGAGAGAGGCTCACAATTCCACAAATTATCATGACTTGAGTGTTTTTTATATGTAAAAACCAACTCTCTCCATTCAAAAAACCTCATGCTTTGAGTTATCTTGGATTGTAATGATTCTTCGTGGAAAATGGGAACAAAAGGTTAGTGTCCTGCAGACACCATTTTTTGACTATGAACACAATGCCCTGGCGGCTCTACATATGTTTCCCAAAAAAATGACCTATAAACCAAAGAGAAAATTTTCCCCAGGAGAGTCTTTTCCTATTTTTTATGCCTAAAATCTTCTAAGACCCATGTAATTTTACCTGATCCAAGATCCCTCAAAACCATGGTTTACACTCTCCTCTCTACCCATATCCTATACATGTGAGAACAACATGGACCAATTACCCTCTATTTACTTAGAGATTATATATCAACGTCCTAATCAGATGATGTATAAAATGCATGATACTCAATACTTGATATTCTACCTTAGGTTGGGTCATGTTAAAATTTTACTTCCCCTCAGGACCCTATGTAATAAATGAATCTGCACAGGAAAGTTTAAAATATGCACTAACTCATTGGTGAATCCGTATACAAAACAAAAATTCCTCATCCATATGCGTGAATCAGATAAACATAGTAATGATCCTTAAAATAACTATGTACAGCTAGATTCCTTCTATAACAAGATATGTAGTGTCATTTTAATATCATATTTTAGGTCCAGCTAAGAAATAGAATTGTCCTATCCTAACCTACGTAAGGGTTAAACCTGTGTAAGGAAATGACTCACATGGATGGCATAAAAATTCCTCCATTAATTCTGAATATTGTAGGTAAAGTTCAAAAAGAAATTCCCCCTTTTCATGATCAAACACTCCTCTTCACACAACATACTTTATGCCCAAAATGGTCTGACTCCCCATAATCATCCATGTCCATCATAAATGTATAGGAAGCCTCCAATGGAAAACTCTGTTTGATTATGCACACAATGCCTGATGGTTTGGAATATGTAGCCCGAAAAATGGATTGTCAACCAAAGAAAAAATTTTACCAAATTGAGGATTTTTTTTTTCTCTGTTCACCCCTATGACGTTTTCATGTCACCTCATTCCCCAGTTTTGGAATCGCCCTAGATTGCAGTTTACATCTTTCTCCTTTCATCATACCTAAAAGTGACAGAGCATTTCTGGTCAGACTGTCATAGAAAAGACAAAATTTTTACCCCCTCTAGTTAGAGTAAAAAATGAAATTAAACCATAAGTATCAAAAGTCCTTGTTGTATTATGTTAAACTACACCATTAATTATCACTCCTTTGCACATTTAAAATTCATGTGGGAGCGGTTTCTAGACCAAAATCAATGAAAATGTTCCCATACATTCAAACATCATTCCCTCAACAGGCTACTCACTATATTCTTCAACAATGAAACAAACACAAATTTCAATAATATTTCCTGCCCATCAGAAATCAGAGGCCAGTATATTATGGAAACCATTATTTAACTATACACATAGTGCCATGGCGTCTTATCATAAATGGAAAAAAAACGACCTATTAACCAAAAATATTTTGTCTTCAATAGAGTTTTTCCCTATCTCTATACAACCCATGTATTCCATGATGCATGTCATATCCAATTCTCTAGAAAACACAAGTAATGATCAAGAAAATGCCTTATACGTATCTGGATTTTTTTGTGACATTCTCAGTCAATGAGTCCTAAATTGGAGTCCTTGCCCTGCGAATCAGGGTCCAAACTATTCGACCTAAAATTTATACAATGGTTAAAGTTTTTTTACATAAAACATTAGAAATGATAGTATGGTTTTCAAGACTTTAAAATACCCATGAAAGAGACAACACTCTCGAGGATGATAGCTTTCATAGTGCATCTTGGACAAAAGTTCAGTGACTTCTCGCAAAACCTAGGTCATGTATGGTTTAGGAGAAAATGTTGAGAAACCAAAAAAAATCCAGATACACAAAGATTTATAAGTCAAAAACCTGTAAATGGGGGCCTAATAAAAAGTCTAATTGTACTCACTAAGTCAACACCATAATGTTATTACGCAAAAATTAGGGTCATAATAGAAAAATGCAAAGTTGGTGGGTTTTTTTCATTTAACCCTATAAATTTTCAAACTACACTCACTGAGTCCCTTGCCTTAGGTAAAAATTAGAGAATTATTTGATCATTACAATTGGGAACAAATATATATTGGAATAACCTCCTCTTCATCTTGACCGTAGCCCATTCTGATGGGGGGTATTTTTAGGGTCCTGATAATTCTGCATTCAAGATGAAGAAAATTCCATCGAACTAAGAAAATGATAGAATGAACATGTTGAAGGAAGATCTATGAATAATGTTTAATAGTCCAAATTTAGGAAAGGAAATTAGTTAGTATGTGTACTGATTTCTAATAATAGTATGTGGATGGTATTTCCTACAAACCGATCGGTACATAGACGGACCGTGAAATGTTGTCCCACAAGGCATTCACCAGCGAACTACATAGTTCACAGAATAAATGAAAAATGACGCGGATCCCCATGAACCACATTGTTGGAAGAATGGAGGCAGAGAGATTCCACCCAGGAATTGTAGCCGTATGAACCACATCAGTGGAGAAAATTTTATGGAGAGGTATGCCCCCCCCCCACACCATCCCCACAAACTCAGTTTGTTGATAAGGTGAGGATGGTGGCACCCTGTGAACTGTGGTGTTTATGGGGTTGAGGCCGTTATTTCTACCACCGTGAACTACAGCCCCAAAATTCTCTATTGGAAGGGTTTCGTATGGGCTAGATGATTTCCCCATGGTCTTCCGCAAAAGGTTCCATGTGACACATTGATACTGCCTCCTCAACACTCTATAAAAGAACCATGAGGAGGTCTGTGAGAAGGGATTGGATTTTTAGAAATCTAGGAGTTTATGTACAGAATACTTATAAGGAAAATAATTGATGAAGTGTGTAACTTTGAACAGTTTTTAGTAGGTATAAATTAATTTTGAACGTTAAAAAGAAGGAAGCATAATAATAAGGTCAAACCACGTACCTAATTGGTGAACCACGAACTATACTCCCTTTGAAGATGAACATCCCGCGAACTGCAAGACCAAAACCCCTTCTTCAATCCAACAAACAACTTAGAACATCTCTATAAAGATGAAACCCTATCCTATATAGTGTTTCTCCACACGGATAGACTCCAACTCTACGTACCACTACCCTATGTGGATAGAACTTGAGACTGCATACCACTACAATGTGAAAGAAAATATCCAAGAACACATACTACCTCAGTATGCACAAAGTGTCTGGGTCTGCATACCACATCGCTACACAAGCGACCCCTCCACTACCCTCCATGATCAAATGGTATGTAAAGTAGGGTGCCTTCAGGATTTCCACCTTATAGTACATATCATTCCCTTACATTTCCATCCCTTTACCTGAATCCCCTCTGTGAACCAGTTCATGGGAATTAGTCCAAATCATCATCTAAACCCCACTTACTCATAAGTTAAAACCATCAGGAACACTGACACATCCTTCTAAGTTTTTTTATTCATGGTAAGTAGAGAAATGTGGCTAATCCCTACAACGGTATATCCCATGGAGTGTTTCTTAGTCTAAATTTCTAGGGTAACTCGGTGTCCAACCCATGGGATGCTCACATTTACCTCCATGTTCTAGGGATCAAGGGTAATAATTATTTTTCCATTCAATGAGGGACAATGATAAGTCAAAGGGATCATGTGTGCCTATCCCTTTGATGAAGATTGATGATTCTCCCCTTTCCCAAAACCATCTTTAGGTCACCCCCTTATGGTGACACGCTATCCTTTATACGGGAGGTGTCTCTCTTGGTCCTCTCAGTCTCGGCTAGGGACATGTCCATATAGACTTCTAAAAAGAGAATATCCAAGATATTAACAATGGTGATAGTTGGAACATTCAAATCCCCTCTCTCTCCCATCAATTTTTCACCTCTACTTCTTCCTCCATCATCCTTCTTTTCCATCAATAGAGAAATAAAGCTGTGTGGCCTGTAAAATCTACTACTTCCTCTTGTTTTTTACGAAGAGTGTGATTCACTTGGTCTTAGAGGTGGACGATGATCACAAAATCCACACGACTTTAAAATAAACTACAATAAATCTGATTCCTTCTCTAACCAAGATATGTAGGACACCTGTTTGAAGGCCTGAAGTCAAATGGGAAGCTCCCATGTGCAAGCCCCAATCATATACCATATCTAAATAAACTATGAGAACTATGATTCCTAATCTAACAAGGATTGTTAGGACTAATTTATAAAGGCCCAATATTATGTGGAAATCTCCCATATTAAATCCACACCAAAATGAAATATGATAACATTGATTCCTGCCCGAAATAGAATACGTAGGATGCTTATCTAAGAGGCCCGACCTCAAAGGGGGTTATTTTCAAAAGTTAAGCCCCAATAATACCCCCACCAAAAATATGGTTTCCCTTACTATATAATCCCTAACATAAACTATAATACAATGGATTCTATACCCATCTAACTTGGATACATGTGAAAACTCCCTAAGGTCTAAACTTAGCACCCAAATAGACCTAGTTTTCACCAGGCCATATCCTTGATAAGTCTATATATGTAGCACCCCCAGTTTGTGTTATGTAGAATTTTTATTCATTTTTATGTGTTCAAGGATCTTGTTATGAGTTGGGATGAGGGTGGAAGAATTTTTAAGCGTTTTAAAAATGTTTGAAGGATTTTCTATGGGCGCACAGTTTGAGAACTTTTAGGGGAAACAATGTGGGTTCTCCTGAAAACCATGTATTGGTGGGGATAGAAGGCTTCGAATAGCCTACGGATGGTTTTCCAAACCATGTGAGTCAACCATGCAGATTACTTCTCTCGAGATATTGGCGTGTGCATGGATAGTGAACGGTTTTAAAAATTGTTTGGTCTAACAGTGTGGCCAATTAAAAAGAGGGTTTTTTAATCAGGGCTCCCTTGGGCTTGACCAATTTCACTCCAAATCATCTCCCAGTCAAGTCCCACTTGGGAGTTTGGGTTGTAAAAGGTCTAAGGTTCTCTCCCACATGTTTTAGGAGAAAATTGAAGGGGATTCTTGGTCAATTGAAGGCAGTTCTTCTCAGGTAAGTCTCCTCTCAGGGTTCTTTGTGGTTTTCTCTAGATCTACATCTCCCACTCTCTCAGTTTTATAGATATACACCCGTTGTGTGTAGATATAGAGTTTTTGTTTCCATGGGTGTTTTTTATGGAATTTATTGATACGGAAGGAGACCTAGAGTGATTTTCGTGGAGGATTTTCCCGGATTGGGGTGTCTTTGCTTGTGGGCCGAATTCGCTGGAACCCTAAAGGTAGGTGTCTTCTCTATCGACTCCACTTGGTTATAATTAGTTTTTTTTGTACAATTAATTTTTTTTGGCTTGAAATTAATTGTTATAATGATATTTTAATCTTTTTTGAAACCCAATTGGTGGTTATTTGGGGGATATTGGGGAAAATGGGTTATTGTTACAAAAAGTGGCTTGTTGTGTGACTTTATAATGTTGATTTTAAAATTGTTAGTGGTTGATTATGAAAACATGTTTTTTGAAGGATGGTATTCAATTACGATTTTTTTATTGAAATGTGTTTGGGCATGGAAAAATTGGATAAAGGGTGTTCTCAATAAATGGGAGTTTTATTGAAGTGAATTGGCATGTGGTGGGAATGATGGTGTGCCTTTGTGTTTCCATGGTGCTTAGTGCTTTTTGGTTGATTAAGTGTTATGGATTGTGTAGATTGTGTGAAAGTTTGTGGGATGTACCACTATAATAAGGGGATGGATAGTGGATGGAAGGGCCACCATCAAAGGATCAGTGGGTAGGAAGTACCACAAGTTGGGAATGGGTGAACTGATTGGACGAAAGCTCCACCGTTTCTGTTGCCTTGTTGTTTGTTTCTTTGAAATACAGAACTTATTGTGCTAATGTGAATGGTGATATGGCTTAGGACATGGTTATTTGGATTTCCCTTGGGTTTCATGGTTTTTTTAAGGTGGCTTAGTAAGGGTTTGTTTGGATTGTTTGAAAAGTTTTAACTATTTAATGTTTTATATAAACTGCTTTATATAAATGCGATAATGGTTTTGTACTTGTGGCATGTGTAGGGAAGTCATTTTGGAAAAAACTACTGAGTATTAGTACTCACCCCCTAATTTGGAACTTGGGTTCTTTTGTAGATGTTGTATTCTGAGACACAGGTAAGAGTAAAGCATCTCATTTTTCTAGATGTTCAGGAAGATGCTTTGGGGATGTTGTGGTGCTTAGAGCATGTAGATTTGTGTAGAGATATGGATGGTGTCCAAGTTCCTTGTGGTCTCATTACTTAGTCTAATTCTTGGTACTCTGATTTTTTCTTGGTTTTATTTGGATTTCAAGATTGTTATGGAGTAATTTCTTTTCTTTTTGTATCATATGGGTTTGGTTGTTTTGACAACATGTGTCTTATAGTTTGTTGTTAGTGGATTGTTTGGTTGGTTGGTTGTATCTCAAGGGAAAATCATTCCCCAATTTATTCTCAAAGACCATGGCATTTATTTCCATCCTTTGGAACCTTGGTAACATCACTTAAGGCCAAGTAGCATTCCACTTCCTTCTCAAGCTAGTGAGATGGGGTGGGATGTTACAAGTTTTATCAGTTTTTTTGGTCCTTTTCTTTCAAGAGAGAATAGTTGTTCGGTCCTTTGGCGCTGATTGTTGGTCTTGGTGTTGACATTCCATCTCGGTCTATTCCTTAAATCAAGAGGGTAGAAAGGCATAGGATTATTGTAACATGGAATTAAGGGAATAAATGGACGTAGCTAACCATTTTATGTTGAACTTAAAGTTACCATGGAGTTGGGTACATAAGTGTTTAGAGACACTTATAGACATTGGATATCTCATTATTGTGGGTGTAGCCAAATACATGAACATGACATGCATGGTAGAAATGAATTCCCACTAGGATTCATATTTCATTGGGGAATAATGATCTATGGGGTGATATGAATGTGTTGATTTTGAAAATCTCTATTGGGTTTCAAAACAGATGGTTTTGAAACATGGAAACTTGTGGTATTTTGAAAATGGGTTGACTTTCAAAACATGGTGTATTTTTCAGAATATTGCAACATGAGAAATATGAACATGTGGAAATCCTGGTTGTGATAGTTGTTATGTAAATGAAATTGAAAATTTTATACACTTTCTTGTTAAGGGAGTGGGAATTATGGTTTTTTGGTTGATAGAAATGACACTGGGTAGGCATTGTAGAGACCAACCAGAGGAACCTGCTGGAAATGTGGTTGCACCTGACCTTCAGTTGAACCAGCAGCTAGTGCATATTATAGTGAAATATTTCCAAGCTGTGGAAAGTGTGAATAATGTGGATGAACCACGACATGTGGATCATTCAGTTCAGTTTCAAAGAAATAATCCACCTATGTTTAGGGGTGATTTGGAGACAGAAAGGTCTAAAGCATGGCTGAAAATAATGAATTGGATGTTTTAATTCTTGGGAACACTGAAATATCTAAAAGTAAAGTTAGCCACATACATGTTGGAATATATTTCCCTCCAGTGGTGGGAGATGGTGGTCCATGCTGTGATGGACCAAAGAGTGACATGGCAGGGGTTTGAGGAGTTATTTAATAAGAAATTCTACCCTCATATGTTCATAATTCAACGTACAACAGATTTCTTTAGTTTGAAGCAAGGGAACATGGTGGTAACGAAATATTAATCTATGATTATGTACTTAGTGTGGTTTCCTCCCTAGGGGGTGGGTAGTATATCGTTGAAGGAATATATTTTTGAAGATTTATTGAGGTAGGAAATTTGTTCCAAGATAGAAGTGATTTGTATAGATGATTAGACAGAAATGGTGAATCAAGATATGGTGGCTGAGTGGGATCTTGTGGGGGATATAGGTGGGGGAAATTTGTTGGTACCCATGGGAAATAGTGGGAAACTAAACAATGGGTTCAAGAGGAATAGGGACACTTATTTCCATGGTGGGAGTATGGTTCAAAATCTGACAGCAGGATCATTGAATCTTCCTCCAAGTCCTCAGAGCAAGTAGGGATGTTTTCAATGTGGTTCTATGAGCCAAATAAATTGGTATTGTATGACCCAAACTTGAGAATGTCATACTTTTTAGAATATGAAACATATTTAGTGTTATTGTTATAATGCTATGAGTTTGGGTGTTCATGACACTCTTCAGGGGTTGCATGGGTCTTATGCCGCAATGGGATGGGGGAAGCAACATACCCCTTCGAAACCGGGTAATGTGGGTCATGTTTATTCTCAAAATACCATGACACCTCAGCAAGGTAATAAGGTGTAGTGTTTGGAATGTAAGTAGTTGTTTGGATTTGAGCACACAGTGATGGATGATCAGTCAGGACCATCCACAGTGTGAGGCACAGTTCTTTTAAATTCATCATTTATTAAAAATTTGTTTGATATGGGTGCTTCACATTCTTTTATTGCTTCCTAAATCATTGATTTTTTGGGTTTACATGTGGAAATTATGCCTTCTATTTTGAAACTACAAAATCCTCTGGGTAAAAGAGAGTTTCTAGCCTTTCTATGTTGTGTCTATTTTTTAGATGTGGATGGCATCAAATTGATGTGGGATTTCTCAGTTCTTGAGATGGATGTTTATGATATAATCCTGGGAATGGATTGGTTGGAAATGATTAATTACCATATCGATTACTCTGCGCAAAAGAGTTTTGTGATGGAGGATGGTGTTAAAAGTCTCTTTAGAGGGGAGAAGAGTGAAAAGATGGGTGTAATAGATTTGTTGGAACCAAATTTTGGAATGATCTTTTATTAGATAGACACATTGTCATTGTAATCGGTGGAATGTGTTGAGTAGAGTGTTCTTCTAGCAGTTTTGGATCAGTTTATAGATATATTTCCTGAATAATTCGCAGGGTTTCCGATCATGAGAGAAGTTGAGTGTATGATTGATCTCCTTCCTGGGACCGGTCCAATTTCACTTTCGTCTTACCTAACGGCACCATAAGAATTGTGGGAATTAAAGTTTCATTTGGAAGGGTTAGAAAAAAATTGTTTCATGTTGCCAAGCATGTCTCTGTGGGAAGTGCCAGGTTTTTTTGTAAGAAAGGCATATGAAACATTGTACCTATGTATTGATTATTGTAGACTTAATCAGGTTATGATAATGAAACAATATCTACTTCTATGCATTGATGATTTCTTTGACCAGTTGAGGGGATATTAGTGGTTCTACAAGATCGAAATGAGGTTAGGGTATCACCAATTGTGGGTGAGGAAGAAGGATATTCCAAAAACAGCTTTCAGAAGTAGATATGGCCATTATTATCATGTGGTTATTCTATTTGTTCTAATGATTATGCTATCATTGTTCATGGAATTTATGAATCAAGTATTTCATATATATTTGGATTCTTTTATGGTGTTATTTTTGGAAGATATACTAGTGTATTCGAGGACATGGGTAGATCATAGGGATCACTTTCCGATAGTGTTGGGGATCTTGAGGGATCATCGGTTGTATGCCAAATTTTCAAAGTGTAACTTTTGGATACAGGAGGTTTTTTTCCTTGGCCATGTTATTTCTAATAAAGTTGTTTTTGTTGATCTGGAAAAGATAGAGGTGGTCATATCATGGAAACCTCCAAAGAACGTTTTTGATATGTGGTGATTCCATGGTCTAGCTGGGTATTATCAATATTTTTTCATGATTTCTCACGATTGGTTTCACCGATGACATATTTGACAAGGAAGAACGTTCCATTTCAATGGGATGAGTAGTTTCAGAAATGTTTTGACAAGTTAAAGGGTCACCTTACATTATCCCCAATCATAGTTTTTCCACAACCAGGGAAAGGGTATGTGGAGTTTTGTGATGCATTAGAATCAGGGTTGGAGTGTGTTATTATACAGGGGAATCATGTGGTTTTATATGGTTCACGGTATTTGATGTTTCATGAGAAGAACTACCCAACACATGATTTGGAGTTGTCAATAGTGGTTCATGATTTAAAACTGTGGTGTCATTATCTCTTCGGTGAGAAATTTACAGTGTTTACCAATCAAAATAGCTTAAATCATATTTTCTCAAAGAGATATTTGAACATGGGGAAAAGTAGATGGATAAAATATCTCCATACATTTTATTTTAACATAATGTAGACAGTATGTAATAGAAATATGGTGGCGGATGGATTAAGTAGAAAATCATATGCTCAAGTGGTGAAACAGGCATTAGATAAGTGGAAGTTGATGTCGTTCATAGCCAAAATGCTGTTGGAATGTAAGGACTGGGGTGAAAAGGGGGACTTATTTCCAGTTTCATTGGTTCCTAACTTGGATGGTTTGGTTAAATAAGCACAAGCATTAGGTTTCATGTTTATGGAGATGGGGTCAAAACTCAATGGTGGGGAGACCATTGAGAACTAGGAACTGAATGGGAATTCATTCTTGTGTTTTCGGAATTGGATGGTGGTACTAGTGGCTTCTCAGTAGAAACTTCTCAATGCCTATCATCATTCCAAGTGGGGTTTCCATCATGGAATTCAGAAAATGTATAAGGTTTTGAAAGTGCGGTTTTGGTGGGTTGGTTTGAAAAGGGATGTGGCTGGGGTTGTCTTGAGATGATTGACTTGTCATGAAGTCGAGGTAGAGAATCAGTGTCCATTAGGCATGTTACAGTCATTACCTATCCTAGTGTGGAAATAAGAGAAAATAGAAATGGATTTTCTGATGGGTCTCCCATGAATGGTTAGGAAACACGATTCCATATGGGTGATTATGGAACAAATCACTAAGTCAGCCCATTTCATCCTAATTTGTGAATCTCATATGGTGGAAGATCAATCCAAAATCTATATTTGGGCTGTGTTAAAGAGGCATGGTGTTCCAATTTTGATTGTATCAGATAGATATATGAGTTTCTCATCTCTTTTTTGGAAATCCTTACAGTAATACCTTGGAACATAGTTGACTATAAGCACGACGTATCATCCTCTGGAAGATGGAAAATCTGAGAGGAAGATGAAAATGTTGGAAGATATGTTGAGGGCTTGTGTGATAGATTTTTGTGGTTCATGGGAGGAGAAATTACCGTTGGTGGAGTTCTCCTATAATAATAGTTATCATTATTCAGTTCATATGGCTCTGTTTAAATCATTATATGGGCATCTGTGTCCTCCACTATGTTGGGTGGAAACAGGCGAGACTTCGATGATCGGACCGATCCTTGTCCAAGAGACTACGGAGAAACTAAATTTGATCAGGAAGAGGATGGAGATGGCTCGAAGTCATCAGAAATCATATGTGGACCATCTTCAATGACTTTTGTTGTTCGAGGTGGGTGATCATGTGTTTTTGAGAATCTCTCATAGGTTTGGACGTCTTTAGTTTGGGAAGTTGGGTATGTTATCTCTGAGGTATATTTGGCATTTTGAGATACTTCATCAGATTGGAGAGGTGGATTACTGTTTTTCTTTTCCACCACAATTTAGTGTGGCGAACAATTTGTTTTATGTGTCGCAGTTGAAAAATTATCATCTAGATCGTGACCATGTGATTCATTGGGATCATATTGAGCTAGAATCATATGCTTCTTTGGTGCATATTCCGATGTAGATTGTGGATAGGAAATAGAAATTATTGTGTGTTAGAAGCATTGGTTTATTTCTTATTTTGTAGAAGCATGATCATATTCAAGAAAAGACTTGGTAATCCGAGAAAGAGATGGTTGAGCAATGACCCGAGCTCTTTTGGCAAAGCGATGGTTCCCTACATTCCGAGGAAGGAAATATCAATGGTAGGGAGAATGTATCACCCCCAGTTTTAGGTATGTAGCCTTTGTTTATTACTTTTCATGTGTTCAAGGTTCTTTGTGTGTGTTGGGATGAGGGTGGAAGACACAGGAATGGTTTTGAAAATGATTGGAGGCTTTTCTAAGGGTGCACAGTTTGAGCACGAATAAGGGAAACTGTGCGGGATCTCTAGGAAACCATTCAAGAAGAGATAGTAGGCTTCTCATGGCCTACACATGGTTTTACAAACTATGAAAGGAAATCATGTAGACCCCTTCTCTCGAGATAGTGGCATGGGCATGGTTAGTGCATGATTTTCCAAACTGGGTGGGCTAATTGTGCGACCACTTAAAAAGAGGGTCTTTAAATCTAGGATCCATCGGGCTTGACCTATTTCACTCCAAATCTTATCACACTCGATCCTCACTCTTTATTTTGGGTTATAAAAGGTTGGATTTTCTCTGCTACACATTTTGGAAGAAAATAAAATAGGGTTATTTGTGGATTGAAGGCGATTCTTCTTAGGTAAGTCTCCTCTCGTGGTTCTTTGTGGTTTTCTATAGATTTATATCTTCATTTATCTTGGTTTTCTAGATCTACACCCATTGTGTGCAGATATAGGGTTTTGGTTGCTTTTGGTGTTGATTTTAAGGCTTTTAATGATATGGAAGGAGATATAGAGTTGTTTTTCTGGAGCGTTTTCCCAGAGTGGGGTGCAGTTGCTTGTGGGTCGAATTCGCTGGAACCCTAAAGGTAGGTGGCTTCTCTATCAACTCCACATAGTTATAACTAATGGTTATGGTAAAATTAAATTCTTTTGCTTGAAATTAACTTTTAGAGAGATTTGTGAATCTTTTTAGAAACCCAATTGGTGGTGATTTGGGGGATTTTGGAGAAAATGGGTTGTTGTTTCCAAAATGGGCTTGTTGTCTGATTTTAAAATGTTGATTTCAAAATTATTAGTGGTTTATTATGAAAACATTTTTTGTGGAAGATTGTTTTCAATAACGATGTTGTTTATTTAAATTTATTTGGGCATGGAAAAATTTGTTAAAGGGTGTTTTCAATAAATGGGTGATTTATTGAAGTGAATTGGCATGTGATGGGAATGATGGTGTCCTTTTGTGTGGTCTTGGTGCATAGTGTGTGTTGATTGATTAAGTGTTATGTATTTTGTGGATTGTGTGGAAGTGGGCGGGACGTTACACTATAATAATGGGATGTATTTTGGATGTAAGGACCACCATAAAAGGATCAGTGGGTGGGAATCACCAGTAGTTGGGAATGGGTGAACGGGATGGGAAAAAGCTCCACTATTTTTGTTTCCATGTTGTGTGTTGCCTCTAAAGATGTAACTTTTTATTCTATTTTGAATGGCGATATGGCTTATGAAATGGTTATTTGGATTTCCCTTGGGTTTCATGGTTTGGGTAAGGAGGATTGATAAGTGTATGTTTTTCTTTGTTTGAAAATGTTGAACTATTTAATGTTTTATATATAAGGATTTATATAAATGTTCTAACAGTTTTATCCTAGTGGCGTTTGTTGTAAAGTCATTTTGGGAAAACCTAATGAGTATTAGTACTCACCCCGTGCTTTGGCACTTTAGGGACATTGTAGATGTTGTATTCTAGGACACAAGTAAGTGTAAGTCATCTCATTTTTCTAGTAGTTCGGGATGATGATTTGGGGATGTTATGGTTCTTGGAACATGGATCTTTGTTTGGATCTATGGATGGTTGCCTAGTTCCTTGTGGTCTAGTTGTTTATTCTTTCTCTTGGTACTATAATTTTGGCTTGGTTTTATTTGGAATATGGGACTGTTATGTAGTAGTTTGTTGTCTTTTGGTATTTTATGGGTTTGGTTGTTTTGTTGACATTCATCATATAGATTTTTGTTAGTGTATTTTTTGGTTGGTTGGTGGTATCTCAAGAGAAAATGATTCCCAAATTTACACTCGGATCCCTAAAAATTTATTTCTAGCCTTTGGTGCCTTGGGAACATTTCTTAAGTCCAAGTAGCATTCCTCTGCCCTCTTAAGCCAATGAGATGGGGTGGGATGTTACAATATCCAACTAGGAGACCATACCTCTCATAAGGGACCTGGGCCGCATATGTGTAAGTATCACATGAAATCGTTACTAGGAATCTTCCTCATAGACATCTTAGCTGCATGATTTTAAACTGCATGGATGGGTCCTCATCATATGACTTTAAAAGGCGATGTGTCCAATTAAGTGGCACTAAACTACATGGGTTCTGATTCCTCTCAAGATGATACGTAGGAAGCCCATATCATGGGTTTCATCCTGATATTGAAGCAACTTCCTTCCTTAATGGATGATGATAAACTCTATAACACCTCATCAAAGGGATTAAACTAGAATTGTCTCATTAATTCCTAATCCATGCATATCCATGATGGATTTTACAAACCATGGGTAATAAAAATAAACAATATAAGGAAAGAAACAATGATTCATGAACATATGGACATTTATTAAACCTTTATGAGATTCTGAGAGTATGTATTAATTCCCCCCCAAATGGGTGTAAGGAGACCAACCTACCATCCTTTCATCCAATGGTGTCCTTAAGTGTCACTGGCTAAATCTCAATACAACAAGAACCTGCCTTTTAAAATATGGTCCATGAATCATTTATACAAGGGTTTTGGGTGTTTCAAGATCCATAAATAAACTCGTTGGAGGCCATCTGGTGACATCTTACCCGATGTGTATCCCTCCATAATAATGGACAACTATTTACTGTTCGACGATCCATTTTGTCTACACTAGTATGACACGAAGTTGGTCAAAACAAAAATGGTTTACCTAACTTGAACCCTTCATAATTATGGATAATTGGTTAGTATCAGTGAGGCCATTTTTTCTACCCAAGTACAACGCAAGTCAGATTGAAACAATGGGCTTTATGGTATTTTATGACCTTTTAGTATTTTCATGGTTTTTTAGTGTTTGATTTTTTGAACGTTGTAAGGTCTTTTGTGTGTTGTATGGTTTTTTGGGGTTTGGGGGGTTTTTAGGGTATTTAGGGGGTTTAGTGTTTTAGGGAATTTTTTGGTTTTTTGAGGATTCAAGGTATTTTTTGGAGTTTGTAGGGTTTGTAGGGTTTTTAGGGTTTATAGGTATTTAGGGTTTTTAATGTTTTTTGGTTTTATAGGGGTTTTAATGTTATTTTGGGGTTTTATGGGTTTTAGGGATATTAGGGTGCTTTAGGATACTTATGATTATTTAAGGGGCTTTAGGGATTTTTTGTATTTTAGGTGTTTATAGGTTTCATGGAAGGTTTTGGGTTTTTAAGGTTTTTAGTATTTTAAAAGTTATTAATATTTTTAGGGGTTTTTTGAATTTTTAGGATTTTTAAGGGGTTTTCAGTGTTTTAGGGTTTTATAATGGTTTTTATTAGTTTTGGTGTTCTTTCTCATTACTCAATGATTTAAGGGTTTTATCTATTTTAATGTTTTTTAAAGGGTGTAAGTTGTTTTATAGTTTTATTCGGTTTTTAGGGTTTTTAGCGATTTAGGGGTTTTATGATTTTTAGGTTCTTTTTTGGTTTTTTAGGGTTTTAGTGGTTTTACTGTTTTTTTTTGGTTTTTAGGGTTTCTTGGGGGTGCATGTAGGATTTTTTAAGGTTTTAATGTTTTTAGGGTTTTTTGTTGGTTTTATGATTTTTATAATATTTTTTGGGGTTAGGGGTTTTTTCCATTTTTTGGGATATTTGGGGTTGTTATTGATTTGTAGGGTTTTGGTGGGTTTATGTGTTTTTTGGAGTTTAGGAGGTTTTTAAGTGTTGTTTTGAGTTTAAAAGGGTTTTTAGGGTTTTTAGGGTGTTTATGTTATTTTTTATTTTTCAAGGGTTTTAGGTTGTTTTTTGTTTTTAGGGTGATTTCTATATTTTAGGGATTTTAAGGACTTTTAGTTGTTTTTAGGACTTTTTAGGGTCTTTATATTTTTTATGGTCTTTTAATATTTTAGGGGGTTTTGGATTTTTTTGATTGATTTAGAGTTTTTGGGTTTTAAGGGTCCTTTATTTTTTTGTGTGTTGATGTCTTTTATGGATTTTATGGTTTTTGGGCCTTTAGGGGTGTTAGGGTGTTTTATGGTGTTTTAGGTGTTTTAGGGTAGTTTATAAATTTTTAGTGGTTTTAGAGTATTTTAGGTTTTTAGGGTACTTTAGGGTGTTTATGGTTTTTTGGTCCTTTAGGAGTTTATAGGTGTTTTAGGGTCCTTTAATGGTTTTAGAATTTCTTTTGGTAATAAGGTTTTTATAGGTTTTAGGGATTTTTGTGGGTTTTAGGGGTTTTAGGGTTTTTGGTGTGTTTTTCGGTTTTAGTGTTTTTAAGGGTTTTAGTGTTTTTGGGTTTTTATGGTTATTAATTATATTTATTAGTTTTATAAAATTTTAGCTATTTTTAGGTGTTTTAGGGGCTTTGGGTAATTTATAATGTTTAGGGTTTTTAGTGATTTTTTGGTTTTTAAGGGGGTTTTTTGGATTTTGTTTATTCAAGGATTTTTTATATATTTATATATTTTTGGGGATTTTGGATATTTTTAAATTTCTAGGATCTTCTATAATGTTTTATAGGGGATGGTTAGTTTTTTTTGGGTATTTTAGGGTTTTAGGGGTTTTTAGGGGTTTTTAGGGTTTCATGCTTTTGGGGTGTTCGGGGTTTTTAGTGTTTTTTGGGTTTTTATGTTTTTTAGATTTTTTTGTGTTCAACGGACTATTTTGGGGTTTTTTGGTTTTTATGGATTTTAGTTCCCTTTTAGGGTTTTTATTTTGTTTTAGGGCTTTAAATTTTTTTTAGGGGTTTTAATGATTTTAGAGTTGTTTTGGGTTTTTTTGTGTTTTTTGTGTTTTTTATGGTTTTAGGGTTATTTTAGAGTTTTTAGGGTTTTATGGGTTTTAAGTGTTTTTATAGTTTTATTGTGTTTTAGGGTGTTAGATATTTTTAGTGTTTTTAGGGGGTTTTGACTTGTTTTTGGGTTGTTAAGGGTTTTTAGGATTATTAGTGTTTTTATAGTTTTTATTGATTTTTATGGTTGTTTACAGTTTTTAGGATTTTCTTATGTATTTCAGGGTCTTGTGGGATTTTTAGTGTTTCTATAGATTTTATTATTTTTAGGTTTATTTATTTATTTTTTGTTTCTCTTGTTTTTTAGGGTTTTCATGGATTTCAAATATATATAGGGGCCTTAAAGTTTTTAATGATTTTTTTAAGGTTTTAGAGTTTTTATCAATTTTTATAGGTTTTTCTATTTTATATGGTTTTTAGGGATATTTTTGTGTTCTTATGGGTTTTAGGGTTTTTTATAATTAGTTAGGTTTTTAAGGGAGTTTAGGGTTGTTATGGTGTTTTATTACTTTTAGTGTTTTTTGGGATTTATTATTTGTTGTAGGGTTTTTAGGGGTTTTTTGGATGTTAGGGGGTTTTTGAGTATTTAGGGCATTTAAGTGATTTTTTGAACCACATAGGGTTTTAATAGTGTTTTTAGTGTCTTTTGGTTTCTGAGGATCTTTTAGTGTATATTAGGGTGTTTTAGTGGTTTAGCGTGTTTTAGGGTTTTAATGTGTTTTTGGGTTTTGAAAGGGTTTTCTAGGGTCTTCTAAGGGTTTTAAGGGGTATAGTGTCTTTTAGCCGAATTTTAGGGTTTTTTTATTTTTTAGGGTACTCTATGTTTTTTAGGGTTTTGTTATGTGATTTTTGGGTTTTGAGGTTTATGGGGGTGTTTATTGATCGGACCAAGATGATATGGAAGATGATTGTTTTAAGGTATTGTCTTTTATATTCTATAAAATAACTAACAAGGAGAAATCACCTCGATTTTTTTAAATCATAGTGACCCATGTATTCAAAAAATTGGAATCACAATTCTGAAGAAATTCCATCGGACTTGGGATATGTTTTCATGCAGAAAGGATCATCAGACACACCTTGAGTCAAGAATGAAGCACCTAATCGTAATAAGGAAGAGAATCAGATACATAATGGATATGATATTAATTTTATGATTCTATAATGATTTTTATTTTTCAAATATCAAAATTATCATGGAGAATGTGTGATTAAATGCTTATGATGAAATGGGGGATAAAATGTTCTTTCAATCATATTTAGGTTTGATTGGAAAGAAAGATGTTGTTGTAAGATAGGTAAGTTACAATAATTTCCTTAGTAAGGAAGACAATGTAGAAACTAATCATCAATTTTTTTAAAGTCATGAGGAAGTCAAGAAACAAGAAAGTGTTTGTGGAAATAAATATTTTTTTGAAGAAAAAACTTTTTAGCCTCAAGTTCATCGATATGGACCGTATTCAGAATTGTATGAAGTTTAGATGAATTGGAGTGATGTTTTTAGAAGTATAAATAAGTTTCTAATTATAATAGTCAATTGGAAATTCTATTCTATAGATAATCGAAGTTAGTCTAAAACTAATAATTCATTGAATTGTGTTGGTAACCTTATGAAATTAGATGCAGATTGATAAGAAAAAATTGTTTTTATGAATAATTTCCTTAGGAGATGATGGGATAATTGAATAAGAAACGATTCTTAAGACAAGTGTAAGAGAAAGTTTTGAATATCTCTAACAAGTGGGTCACTATAAATGAAAAGGAAGAATATTCTTCTTTGAAGTCTTTTTGAAAGAGTTTCCAAATGTTGATAAGAAGATATCTTAATGTTCATAGAATTTGATTACCATTCTTTTTATTAGTTGGTATGGAGAATATTAATGTGAATAGATATGTTTTACATTTTTCACAATTGATATAGAGAAACATATTGAATAAACTGTTGTATCTATTTTAATGAGGAAATATGAATTGGAGTATTAGTTTTTTAATATATGTAGAGAAATGTTATGAGATGTCTTCAATAATGGTTGAAGAAGTCAAATAATGATTTGAAATTCAATGGGAATTTAATAAGTCAATGAATGATATATGATTTAAGTAATATTGATTATTTGGGAGTTTTGGTAAAGAAGGAAAACCATTTTTGGATCCAACTTTTAAATTCTTTTCATCCTATAAATATGAGGTGACTACTTCATGTATTCTGTGACATTAATTTTTGTGAAAGCAGATATAGAAGATCTGTAATTTAAATAAGAATAAGTTTTCATTTGTGATTTCATGAATATTATTTATGGTCTAAAGAAAAATAATAGTAATATGATCATATTCAGTTGGTTTCTATATTGGGATGGATAATTGAAATGGGAAAATCAAACTAGGATTTCTAGACTAAATAATAAGTATGTTCAGAATGTTTTAGCAATATTTTGACAGAGTATTGTTTCTGTATTGAACAATCATATTGGTAAATTAGACTGAGTATCATTATAAAGTCAAGAATAAGTTCTTATCATCATCATGGAAATAAAGTATATAGTTTTTTTTTTGAAAGATAATATTTGTGAAAGATTGTAAATAGGCATTATAACAAGTTTGTTGAAAAAAAAATCTTATAACATTTCCATCTACTTTAAGCACATGAAACATTGTATTGATCATAGTGTTATACGAGTGTAAGGGAATATCCTACTCATTGTATTCCAAATAAAAAGATTTTTTCCTGATGGATTGTGTGGTATTGGATTATTTCATAACATTGTGAAGGACTAGCTACTCTTTTTGACTAGTGAAACTTGTAAATTTTTATGTTCCTATGGTTGTGTGTTTGATTTTTTTCACACAGAATGAAATATTTATCTAGAGGTGATGTTTTTTATTAATTAAGGACACTATAAATAAAAAAATATCACTAATTCACCCTAATCCTCACGATGATTCTTGAATCCAAGTTGGACGATCTCAATTGGTATCACAATCGAAGGTTCCCTTCATTTATTATTTGCTGATGTTTTGAAGAGACTTTTTGATGGAGAATCTAAATTTTTTGAAAATCAAGGGGATTTTGATCTTCAATGGAAATAACTATCATATCTGGAAAGATATAATGATGCATTATATTATGTATTTTGTATATTATGTTATCAAAAATAAACTAGATGGATTTCCTCCTATTGATGATAATGTTCCTCTTACACCTATCAACAAGACGAATCTTTAGAATTATAGAAGTGCTAAAAATTATTTACTCTCATTACTTTCTAAAAGTGAGTTTTTAAGAGTGAAATTTTTTTCCCCTGCCAAAGGAGTCAAGGAAAAGTTGAAAACATTTACTAAGGAAATAAAAAAGTAAATAAGTAAAAGTTTAAAATATGGAAATTAAATTATGATTATATTAATATGGGTGAATATAAAAATGTTAGTGAATTATTTACCATGGTGAATGAAACTTTCAGCATTATCAAATGTCTTGGTGAACATTTAAAATATTCTACTATTGATGAAAATATCTTTTGAATACTTCCTAAGAATATTTATGTGACTGTTTCTTAATTGAAATATAGATATCTACAAACATTATTTCTAGGTGATTTTCATAGCACTCTCATTACATATAAGATGGGAAGGAAGAATGTTATGATGGAAAAAACAAAATCTAGTAGAGAAATGTATTTAAAATCCACCATGAAATAAAATTTTAATAAGGCTATTGAGGAAGGTAATGTTGTTTAATTTGACTCTAAGAATGAGATATGTAAAAACCTTGATTAATTTTTATTGTTTTTTTCTAAATATGTGAGAATAGGTATAAGTAAATGCTAAGGAAATCTCCCTTGAAGTGTTTTCAATGTGGTGCTATTGGGAACATTATGGCTAATTTTTACCAAGGAAAGAAATAAGAGGATATTGATGAAGAAGAATAAAGTCCATGAATATCATGTAATAAATATGGTGATAAGGATAAATATTTTTCTATAAGGAAATATAAAAATTATTCAAATCCAAAACAATAAGTTTCTTATCTAACGATAAAAGGTAGAACAAAGTGAAGCTAAATATAAAAAAAATTAAAAGGTGGGAGAGAATAATTTTATTAAAACAGTTTACAATGAAGAGTTTATAAGAAGTAGTTATAAAGAATAAAAATAAACTCAATGTGAATTCCATCTTAAAGAATATTAGAAAGAGTGTTTGAGAAATATTGGAAGGAAGGAGAAAGAAATATGGAAACTGAAGAATGAAAAATCATCAAAAAATAATCAAGAAGTATTTCTTGTTAAGAATGTCATGATGACGAATTAGGTTTATGATTTGAGGAAATATCTTGAGAAAGAAAAAAATTTAATGATGATATATATGTAAATCTATAAGAAAAAGAAGAAGAGTTGGAACTTATCAAACAAAAACTTTCTAAAGATGATCAGAGAGGTAAAAGTTTTTTAAAATCTATCATTGAAGTTAGTGAAATTTATCATAAGTAAAAACTTGATATGTATCAAAAACATTCACCAATAATGTTTGAAAAGAGTGTTTAAATTGTTCACAATAAGAATAAATATTGGAAAGTTACTTATGTGGAAAAAGATAACAAAGTTGAAATATAATAATTTTATAAAAAATACAAATCTAAAAATGTTTTTAAACATTTACAGTATGGAAATGGTTATATTAATTTTGTTTTTGATAAGGATAAAAACAAAACCAAGCTAAAAAATAATATTCCATTTTAAAACAAAAAAGTTGGTGGTCAATAATGTTTTTTAAGAAGGTTGTGAAGAAACATACTCACAACACCGATCAATCCAAAAGTTTCAGAGGAAAAAACTCTTTCTTTAGATACTGGAGGTATTTTAGTGATTTTGGACATATGTAAAAAATGTTCTAGTTCAACCAACAACATTACTATGATTCCAAATGTAATAGAAGGAATAGTTTTAGGGGGACTCGATCCACTAAAAAGGATAATTCTGAGATGGAAGTTTGGAAGGAACATGAGAAGGTTGATGTAAAAGATTTGAATAGGATACACCCCAAAAACTATTTGTGAAAGATTTCAATAACCTATTCATTTTACTAAGGTTTGTATTGTTTTGTTTCCAATACAACAATAGTTTCTTAACAATTCTTAGATTCCATAGGTGGGGAAATAAAAGGGAATTGAAAAATATCTTTTTGTTGAAACCACTTTGAAAACTATAAAAGGAGAATGACCTTGGATTATGGGTAGTGGTTGTTCTTATTTTATGATAGGAGACTTACATTGTTTAAATAATGTAAAAGAATATAAATAAATAATAGTTACATTTGGAAATGATTAATCTTTTTGAATCATTGGAGTCTAATAAGCCATCATTGGGAATTAAATGATAAAATCTAAGAAATATTTATATGTTAATGGGATGAAACACTACTTTATAAGTGTTTCATAACATTTTGATGAAGGAAACAAAGTTATATTCAGAAAATATGTGTTTTTTTTAAATTAAAGATGGTGGAAAGATAGTTACAAGTGTACAACCTGCAAATAGAAACTTATTTCAAGTTGGGTGAATAAAAAACTCTTGTTACCTGGGTATGGTGGAAGATAATCAGTTGTTGAAAAAAAGGTTGGGAAACAAGTTTTTGGGAAACATGATAATGTTATCAAAGTGATACAGTGTTCATGATATTCATAATATGTAAAGAAGAAGATATTGTTGTTGCACTATTTTTTTGAATGAATAAATTACTAATTTAGCGCATAAGAAAGATGATATTTGTTCAAAAAAATCCCAAGAACATGTACATTCTAATATTCATGGTCCAATGAGAAAATAATAAACAAATAAGGATAATCAATTCATCAGTTTCATCAATGAATTTACACACAGTACTTGTGTTATGTATATGAAACACAATTCATATGATCTGAAATTGTTTAAACATTTCATGAGGAAAGATGAGAATGAATTTGAGTATTCAGTTAAGAAGTTAAAAACTGATAATGGTAGTGAATATATAAATGATTAATTTTAAATTAATCTTGATAAACAAGGAATTAATCATGAGTTTAGTCCACTATACACCCTTAAAAAATGGGGTTGCTAAAAAGAAGAACATAAGTTTAGTGGAAATGGGGAAAACAATGTTACATGAACATGGTATGTATCATTACTAATTGATGAAATCCAAAGTACTACTATGTATATCAAAAACTGATGTTTCTATAGTCCAAGTTCAGAAATGACACAATATGAATTTTTTACAAAAAAACTCTATGATTTAAACACTAAAGAGTTTTTGGGAGTCCTTGTATTAAAAAGAAGAATGTTATGAACCTTGAAAACTTTTAGTAGATAAGTGATGATGTAATTTTTCTAGGTTATTCTCTAAATGTATTAGGATGAAAATGTTTTAATAAAGTGAGAGTAAGAAATTTTTATTCTTATAATGTAAAATTTATTAAAAATTCTCATCAATATAAAAAAAATTACCAATGATAAATAAGATGAGTAAGAGAGGCAAATTTTTTATAACAATTTTGATAAGGAAACCGATAATGATAATCCTATTAAAGAAGAAGAATCTGACTCGGCTATTTCAATTGGTTCAAATGAAACTCAAATAACATATACTAGGTTGTGGAAGCTAGTGGAGGCTCAGAACATTATTGGTGATCAGAACTAGAAGGCTCAAGCAAGAAGAACTTCAAAAAATCACATACTTATTTATATTCAATATTTGAACAAAATGATGTAAATGAAATGTTTGAGTATCCAAAGTGGGTTCAGATTATGAATGATGATCTTGAAAAGATATAAAATAATGATACTTGAGAACTCATGCCCAATATGGGTTAAAAATATTTGTTGGTACAAAAAGGGTTTTCTTGAATAATATGAATGAATAATGTGAAGTGATAATGAATAATGAAATATTAGTATAAAAAGGTTACTCACAAATTAAAGGTATTTATTTTTATGAGACTTTTTTCTAGTGGTGAGGTATTAAATAATAATAATCTTTCTTGATATTACTGTACAATTAAGATAGCCAATTATTCAAATGTATGTGATGTACTCATTTTTGAACAGAGATCTTGATGAGGATGTTTACATTAAACATCCTTGTGGATTAGTTTTTGGGAAAGATGAAAGTTATTTGTGTAAGATTAAAAGGAATTTTATGGGATAAAACAATCTCCAAGGACATGGTACTCTAAATTGGATACTTCCTTAGGGAGTATGAGTTTCAAAAAAGGAAGAGTTGATAAGAATATTTAAATCAAGGAATGATAGAAGTTTTCCATTATCATAATTGATTATATTGATCACATTATCATTGATGGGAATGATGAAAGATCTTGGAAATATTTTTTTAAGAGATGAAAAGGTTGTTTGATATGCCTATACTAGGTGAAATGAAATAGTTTATTTGTTTAATTTTTTTAAAAAATAAGTAATATTTTTTTATTTCTTAAGAAAATTTTGCTGAGGAAGATCTTAAGAAGTTTATAAAGGGAAATTAAAAACCATTTTTCAAATCTATTTTTGTGGGTACCAATTTTTCAAAATATGTAGAAGTATAAAAAGTTGATAAAAAAGATTTTTAGAAGCTTGTTAGAAGTTTTTTATATTTTACTGCCTCAGTACCCGACATTTTTTTTGATATTATCCTTTTTGAAAAAAAATTATATTGAACCTAAATAATCACATTTTATTATTGGAAAGATAAATCTCAAATATATCAAAGGCACAAAAAAATTCAGAATCTAATATGATAGATTAGAAATTATTGACTTGTTTGTGTATTCATATGGTGATTTGGTAGGAAATGTTGATGATCAAAGATCTATATCTAGTAAATTTTTCTTTATATGGAAAATTTGTGTTAGTTGTAATAAAAATAAAAAAATTCAGTAACTATTAGAATGAATGAACATGAGTATTTTTATACCACTCATGATGTTACCCAACTTATGTGGATGAAAACTCAATTGGAATACTTACTTGTTGAATAAATTTACCCATGCTCCTAGGTTTTGAGAATAAAATTTAAATCAACCTAATGATGTATCTAGTAGAAACTTCTCATTCAAAACATATTGATACCAAATATCATTTCATCAAAGTTCTTGTGGTGAATAATTAATTGAAGTTGGTTTATTTTGCAACATTTGACCAAGTTGTTGACATTTTCACAACACCTTTACCAAAAGAAAAGTTTTCTAAACTAAGTTTGAATGTGGGTTTCCAACCACTTCCTCATCAAGGTTGAGGTTTTTGTTTTCTTTTCTCTCATCCTATATTTGGATAGTGTTTTCTATGGGTATAATTTTTCCATAAATACATCCTTAAGAAATCATGCATAAAGGGGGAATTTTGTGTTAGCTATGAATTTAGTATTTTAGTGTGTGAAATATTTTAACTATTTATTGGAGTGGTTGTAGGAAACTAAATTTTTATTTCAGGGTAGTTGAATAAGTGGAGAAACTCTATGTAAGAAAACTAAGGAAGAAAGATAAGAAATAAATATGAGGAAGAAATATGAGGAATAAATACATGGAAGAAATACAAGGAAAAAAGATGAGGAAGAAATCTGAAGAAGAAAGGATGAGGAAGAAAGATGAGGAAGGTTTTCATGAGTCTCTCCTTTTTGAAAACATGGATTTTCTATCAATAATTATTTTTCCTATAATTAGTTATCTCACATAAGCTTATAATTTTTATAAATAATATATAGCTTTAGGTTAAAATGTTCAGTGTTTTATGAATCTTGGTTGAAAAAAATCCAAATGTGAGATATTGTTAGGATCAATCAGATAAGGGAGGTGATCATATCCTGGTATTATATTTTTTTGCGAAAGAGATATAAAATAAGTGGAAATCACCTCACTTTTTTTAGAAAATCGTACTAACGGTCATATTTAGAAAATTGGACTCATAGTGCTTAAGAAAGTCGATCGAAATGGGGATATGATTTTAGGGAAATAGGATCATTGAACACACCTTGAGTCTAGAATGAAATAATTGATTGTAATGAGGAAGAGAATAGGATTTAGCATGGATTCGATATTAATCTGACTATACTTTTCAGATTTATATTTAAAAAATATCATATTTTTTTGGAGAACTTGTGATCAAATCCTTATAAATGAAAGGGGGAAAATGTGATTCCAATCATATTCAGCTTTGATTAGAAATAATGATGTTGTTGGAAGATAGGTAGGTGATAATAAATTCCACGGTGAGATATAAAATTTTAAGACTAATATTCAATTTATTCAAAGTCATTTGGAAATCATGATACAAGCCAAAGTTTTGTAAATAGAAATTTTGATGAAGACAAAAGTTTAGGTCGCATGATCATCAGTATGGGGTCACCTTATTCTGAATTGATTAAAGATTGGATGACTTAGAGTATCTTTTTAGATGAAGAAATAAGTTTCTATTGATATAGGTCCATTTTAGTTGGTATTCCACCAATAGTTGGAGTCATTATATTTTTTTGTAATCCTTATGAAATCACAGGTATATTGATAAGAATGATTTGTTAAAGCATAAATTTCTTTTAGGAAGAATTTTCTTGGGAGATGCTGGGAAAATTGAAGAATAAATGTTTCATGAGTAAAGTGATAAATAAATTCCTTAATATCTCCAACATGTGGGTCAAGATAAATGAAAAAGGAGAAGTTTCTTGTTTGAATACTATGTGAAAGAGTTTTCAAAGGATGATATGAAGCTTTCTTGGTGTTACAAGAAGTTTTTTCCTTTTTTATTGGTTTATTTGGATCATCATCATTGGAAGAAATATGTTTTACATTTTTCACAATAAATATAGGGAAATTTATTGAAGAAACTGTTGTCTTTATTTTAATGAGTAAATCACAATGGAATGATAAGTTTTTCAATTAGTGCAGAGCAAAATTATGAGAAGTCTTTAGTTCTAATTTGTTTGCATGTGGGTCAAGAAATTTGAAGTAACTAAAATCTTTTATTGTAATGAAGAAATAATATTGATAAATTAGAATTAGGAACCAAAATTAGAATGAATTCTATGAAGAAGTATTTATCTCTATATTTACAAGTGAGTCAAGAAATCAGAATAACCGTCATAATGGAGAATCATAATGGGAAAGTCAGAATGAAAAATAAAAATCAGAATAAATATTATCTTGAAAGAATGAAGGGGGATTAAGTTGATTGAAGATAAAAAATTCAAGGGAGGTTGAATAATTCATACATAGATCCAGATATTAAGGGTAATTTAATGGGTTTAAGAAAGATCAGATATTGAAGGAATATTGAATATTTGGGATTTTTGGTAAAGTAATGAAACCTTTTTAGGATCCCACTTAAATAATTCTTATGGGGATATAAATATGAGGTGACTAATTCGGGTATTCTATTACTTTAATTTTTGAAAAATTGGAGAGAAAAGATCAAAAATTTAAGCAAGTAGAAGTTTTCTGTTTTTGTTTTCATGAAGGGTATTTTCATACATAAGAATAATAATATGAGAAAGATCATATTCAACTGGATATCTTATTAGAATGGATAATTTAACAAATAAAATTAGACTAGGATTTCCATACTAAAGAAGAACTAAGTTCATATTGTTTCAACTATATTCTGACAGAGTATTATTTCCTTATTGAACAATCAAACTTGGGAATTGGACTGGGAAATCAAACTGAGCATCATTACAAATTAAAGAATAATTTCTTTCCATATTCTGGGAAATAAAATGAAGAATTTTTTTAAAAGAACATATTTGTTAAATTTGATCAAGAAGTATCGTAACATGATTTTTACAAAAACATTGTTATATCATTTCATGAAACTTGAAGAAAATGCATTGTTGTATTGATTATAGGGATACATGAATGTAATGAAATATCCTACATGAAATATTCCATACAAAAAAGATTGATTTCTAGTGGATTTTATGGTATTTGATTGTTTTAGAACCATACCAATTTCTATATACTCTTATTGAGTAGCAAACCTTGTTAATTTTTTATTCCTATGGATTTGTGTTTGCTTTTTAGTTGATAAAGAGATATTTAACAGGAGGTTATTTTTTATTCTAAATTAAGGAAACATAAAATAAAAATATATCAATAATTCACCCCTCTCCTTCTTAGTGATACTTGATTCCTGGTTTGGTAATATCATTTATGTTTTTAGAGTCTTTAGGAGTTTAGGGGTTTTTACTATATTTTTGGGTTTTAGGGTTTTTATGGTTTTAGGGATTTTTGGGGTTTTTAGTGTTTTAGAGGTTTTTTTTTGTTTTTTCAGGTTTTTAGTTGTTTTGATTATTTTTGTGTTGTAATGGTTTTTAGGTTTTTAGGTTTTTTACGGTTTTAGGGGTTTTTTGGTTTTTTGTTTTTATGTGTTTTTAGGATTTTATGGGTTGTTATGGGGTCTTTATAGTTTTTTGGTGTTTTAATTTTTTCATATATTTTATGGGTTTTAATGTTTTTATATTTTTTGGGGATTTTTATGGTTTTTTATGGTTTTTTAATTTTTTTAAGGTTATTAGGGATTTATGGGTTTTAGAAAATTTAGGGTTTTTTATGCATTTTTATGGGTTTTTGGGATTTTTTGTTTTAGAGTTTTTTTGATTTTTTGTGTTTTTATGGGATTGAGGGGTTTTAGGGTATCATGGTTTTTTATAGTTTCTATGGATTTTATGGTTTTTAGGGGTTTTGGTATTTAGTGTTTCCTATGGTTTTAAGGTATTTTAGGGTTTCAGGTTATGTAAGATATTTTAGAGTTTTTAAGATCATTTAGGGTTTTTTGGATTTTTTATGTGTTTTAGGGTTTTGGTGTTTTCTTGGGGTTTTAAGGTTTTTAATTTTTTTTGGTATTCTGGGGTTTTTTCTAGGTTTTTAGAGGGTTTTATAGTTTATAGGGTTTTTAGTGTTTTTGAGATTTTTTTTGGTTGTTATGGTCTTTTTGCATTTTAGGGGGGTTTAGTGTTTTTTAGGTTTATAGTATTTTTCTTTTAGGTTCTTTTAATGTTTTATTTTTTTTAAAGGATTTTAGGGTTTTTTAGTTTTCATGGTCATTTATGTATTTTTGGTATTTTTGGGTAATTTATTGGATTTTGTGTTTTTAGTGACTTTTAGGATTTTTAGTGTTTTTAGTGTATTTAGGGATTTTAGTGTTTTTAGGGGGTTTAGGGTTTCTCTATGTTTTTTCATCCTTTTTAAGTGTTTTAGGGTATTTCTTTGGGTTTTATGGTATTTTAGGGTTTTTAGTGTTGTTTATGGTCTTTTAGGGGATTTTAGGTTTTCAGGGTCCTTTAGGGTTTTAGGGTCTTTTAGGGTTCTTTATGAATTTTTAGGGTTTTAGGGTCCTTTTGTGTTTCATATAATTTTTAGTGTCATTTATTTTTTTGGTTCATCACAGGTTATATGGGGTTTGAGGTTCATTTTGGTTCTTTTCAAGATTTTAAGGGTCCTTTAGTGTTTTCAGATTATTTTATTGTTTTAGGGTTCTAGTTTTTTAGTGTCTTTTAGGGTTTTAAATGTTTTTAGGATATTTTAGGGGTTTTATAGTATTAAGGGTTTATGGTTTCTTGAATTATTTATTTTTTAGGGTTATTTGGGTTATTTTAGTGTCTTATAAGATTTTTAGTGCTTTTAGTATCTTGTAGGTCATTTGGGGGGGGTTAGGGTCTTTTAGAGGGGTTCAAGGCAAAGAAGGTCTAGAACCAAGCATGCTTAGCCCCCCAAAATTTAATTTAAAAAATTATGTAAAAGCATTATGTGGAGGGTTTTAAAAAATAGGTGTACAAATAACCCGTCATATCAGTCTCCACAAAGGGTGAGCAACAAGGTGGGGTGGTGAATGACAATATCAAGCACCTTTCCACAACTGACCGCTTGGATAAGGCTTATACAACCGAGTTAACCTCTCAATAGGAATGTGTGACATTGAGTGTGAGGACCTAAAAAGCTTGAGGCATTCAATCCATTGAGGGAGAATCCTCTAAGGAACTCTCCTAGACTTTTTCTTCTAGAAATCTACCACAAGCATCAAATCAAACTCAATCTAGCATGGCTTCCACTCAAATTGGGTGGTAAAATTGACTGCCTTCATCATTTCCCCGATATAAACTTAATATTAACATCTATCCCCAATAAAATGATATAATAAACCTTTTACAAAATCCTCTATTCATGTGGAAAACACCGCCACACCCAGAGGTACCTGGTGATCCCAAAGCCACATCATCCACATTAACATTGATCCAAGAGGGAATATGGGTGATCGAATGGATAAAATTGAGAACTTGTGGTTTATTTGTCCTTCCAGAAACACTATGAAATCACAAATTAATGAGACCACTGAAATCATTATCCATCGAACCTATTTGGATTCGGGTTTCATAATGCACCACATTAGGAATCATCACCACACTTCCATGAAATGAGAGATGCTCCCTATTGAATGCGGCCGAATTTCAGGATTCCCATATATTTGAAAGAATAGAAGTAATTGTATTGAGTAATAGGTTATGAAATTTCTCACTACATTTTAATTCTATGAGATAGCTCACCATGTCAAAGACAGGCCTTGTCATACATAGATAGAAATCTGACATCTGTTGTAAGTACTCCCAAAGCGCAATGGCAAACCTGCACTGAAAAAAAGTATGTCGGATCTTTTCTTTAGCCTGAAGAAAAAGTAAACAAGATGAATCCAGGTTGTAACTATCCTTATTCAATTTATCTTGAAGTGTTAGTCAGTTCTTCTACAGTTTCCACATCAGCAATTAATTTACTAGTGGAACGAAAGTCCAATAAAAACATGAGAAAAAAGTTGGATGAACATTGACCTGAGTACACTTATATCGGAAGAAATCCTTCTTGTTAAGATATCCAACCAGATTGGGTTTCCATACAAGGGTGTCAATGTCAACAAACACATTAGAGGTATTTTAGGGGGTTTAAGGTATTTTATGTTTTTTAGGACTCTTCAAGGGTTTTATGGGTTTTTAGGTTTTTTAAGGTGTTTACCATTTTTTGGTTTTTAGGGATTTCTATATTTTCTGGGATTTTTATGGATTGTATAATTTTTAGGTGTTTTAGGAGAATTTAGGGGTTTTAATGGATTTTATGTATTTTTATGGGTTTTAGGCTGTTTTAGGTGTTGTAAATATTTTTAGTATTTTTTATGTGTTTAAGGGTATTTATGGTCTTTAATGGTTTTTTAGGGTTTTAGGGTCATTTTGTGGGTTTTAGGGATTTTAGGGATTTTAGGGGTTTTTTGGTTTTTTCTCTTTTTATTGTTTTTCATGTTTTTAGTGGGTTTAGAGTTCTTAATGATTTTTTGTGTATTTTTGGTATTTATGGTTTTGGTTCTTTTTTTTGGGGGGGGGGGGGTTGGGGGTTTTCGGGGGTCTTTGGGTTTTTATGGTTTCTAAGGGTTTAGTGTGTTTTACATATTTTTTTTATTTTTTGGGTATTTAATTTTATTTTAGGTTTTTAGGGGTTTTTAGGATTCGAATGGGTTTTTTGTCTTTTTTGGGATTTTATGGTTTTTAGGGGATTTCAGAGATTTTAGGGGTTTTGGGGGTTTTTAAGAGTTTTATATTTTGAGGGGTTTCAGGGATTTAAAGAAAGATTTATGATTTTTAGGGATTTTATAGTTTTTAGTGGTTGCAGGGTTTTTAGGGATTTTTGGGTTTTTTTTTTGTTTTTAGTACTTTTATATTTTCCCAGGTTTTATTGGTTTTAGATTTTTTAAAGATGTTTTAGGGTTTTAAGGTGTTTTAGGGGTTTTAGGGTGTTTTTTGATTTTTATGGTTCTAATGGTTTTTAGGGTATTTTATAGTGTCTAATGGTTTTTAGGTAATTTTATATGTTTTATATGGTATTTAGGGGTTTTTAGTTTATTTTTCTGTTTTTAGTATTTTTTAGGTGTTTTAGGGTTTTTAGGGTCTTTTAGGGTATTTAGGAGTTTTTAGGATTTAGGGTTGTTTAGGGTTTTCAGGGGGTTTTTTGGGTTGTTAGGGTTATATTTTTGTTTTTAGGTTTTTCTAGATATTTTTAGGGGATTTATAGTATTTAGAAGTTTTATTTGTTTTAAGGGTTTTTAAATATGTTTAGGGTTTTTTTATCATTTTTAGGTCACTTTACGGATATTGGGGTTGTTTTGGGTTTTTAAGGGATTTGTGGTGTTTTAATATGTTTAAGTCATTTTAGGGGTTTTCTAGTTATTTTTATTGTTTTTGGGGTTTTAGAGTTTTCATGGGTTTAAAGGGTTTTTATTTCCTTTTTAGTTTATTTCAGTGTTTTTATTATCTTTTATATTTGATTTAGGATTTTATGGATTTTAGGGGTTTTAAGGTTTTTTATGTTTTTCATGGTTGTTGGAGTTTTTTCAGTTTTAGGGTTTTAACGATTTTTAGGGGTTTTAGGGTTTTTGTGGTGTTTAAGGGGTTTTCAGGCATTAAAGGTATTTTTATGGTGTTTTAGGGAAAGTTTATTTATTTAGGGTCTTTTAGGATTTTTAGGGTCTTTTAGGGGATTAGTGTATTTTATGTATTTTAGAATTTTTAAGGACTTTTGGAGTTTTAGGGTTTTTAGGGCCTTTTAAGTGTTTTTTAGGGTTGCTTGGTTTTTTTGGATTTTAAGGACTTTTTGGGTCATTAGGTTTTAGGATTATTTATTTGTTTTTGGTTTTAGGGTTTTAGGGTTTTAGGGGTTTTTATCGTTCATGATGGTATTATGGGTTTTTTATAGTTTTTAGTGTTATTAGTGTTTTTAGGGTTTTTAGGGATTTCAAGTGTCGTTTTGATTTTTTAGGGTTTCAATGACTTTTTGGGGGTTTTGTGGATTTATAAGGCATTTTAGAGGTTTTATGGTGTTATTAGTTTTTTTGGGTTTTATTATTTTTATGATTTTCAGTTTCATAGGGATTTTTTTGAGATTTTACGGGTTTTATAAGGTTATTATGGGATTTTTGGGTTTTTAGGGGTTTTTGAGTTTTTGGGAATTTTGGTTTTTTTGGGTTTAGTGGGTTTTAATGTATTTATGGTTTTTAGGGACTTAGGTTTTCCTATGATTTTTTGTTTTTTTGGGTTTTAAAATTTTAGGGTTTTGTCTGGTTTTTATGGGTTTAAGAATTTTTTATAATTTTAAATGGGTTTTAGGGGTTTAAAGGTTTATTCGAGTTTTTAAATGTTATTTTGTGATTATTAGTGGTTTAATGGGTTTAGTTTCTTTTATTTTTTTAGGGTTTTATGGTTTTTTATTGTTTTTGGTGGGGTTATAAATTGATTTTCGGTTTTATATTTATTTTAGGGTTTTTAGGGTTTATTGGTATTTTTAGGTTTTTATATTTTTTGGGGATTAAAGATTTTTTAAAAGATTTTTTGTCATTTTTTGGTTATGAAGGTTTTTAGAGGTGTTTAGGGTTTTTAGGGTCTTTATGGTTTTTAGGGACCTTGTGGTTTTTAGGGGTTTTATAGTCTTTTAGGTTTTTTGGGTTTTTAGGGATTTTACAGTTTCTATGGTGTTTTAGGATTTTATGGGTTTTAAGATCATTTTGGTTTTTATGGTTTATAGGGTCTTTTAGGGTCAGTTATGTTTTTTGGTAGATTTTTGTTACTTTTATTGTCTTTAGGGTCCTTTTGGGGTTTTTAGGGTTTTAGGGTTTCATGGTTTTTTAGATTTTTTAGGGATTTTTAGTTTCCTTTATAGATTTTAGAGTCATTTTAGGGGTTTTCATGGTTTTTAGGGACCTTTAAGATATTTTTGGATTTTTATACTTTTAGGTTCTTTGGGTGTTTCTCATGGGTTTTATGGTTTTTAGGTTCATTTATGGTTTTCAGGTTACTTTGGGAATTTCTAGGATATTTATGTCTCTCTATGGTTTTAGGGTCCTTTTGGGTAATTTTGGGGTTTTTAGGGTCCTTTTTGGTTTTGGGGGTGTTTTATTGTCCTTTAGGATTTGTATTACAATTTTCCATATTCTTTTAGGGTTTTGGGTATTTTATAGTCTTTTAGGGGGGTTTTGTGTTTTTTTGGGGGATTTAAATATTTTAAGGTCTTTAGGGTTTTATGGTTTTATGTAATTTTATAATTTTTTAGTATTTTTTGGTTATTTTTTGGTTTTTCTGCTTTTATTAGTCCTTTTAGTTGTTTTTAGGGTTTTTAGTTTCTTATATTTCTTTTATAATGTTTATGGTCTTTTAGGGATTTTATGGGGTTTTAGGGTTTTTAGGGTTTTTATGCTTTAAGGGGTTTGGGTTTTTTAGGTTTTCAAGGGTTTTTTGGATATTTATGGGGGGGGGGTAGGTGTTTAAAGGGATTTTATGTTTTTTAGAATTTTCAGGTAAATTGGGAAGTTTTAAATGTTTTTAGGTTTTTTGGGTTTTTGTGTTCATAGGGGTTTTTGGACCTTTTAGTGTTTTTATGGGGTTTTGGGGTTACTGGTTTATTTATTAGTTTTAAGGGTCTTTATTATTTTTTTATTGTTGTTTGTGGTTTTAAGTTTTTATGTGGTTTTGATAGATTTTATGGTTTTAAGAGTTTTTTGGGTATTCAAGTTATTAGAGGTGTTCTTGGTCTTCAATGGATTTAAAAGTTTTTTTAATTTTAAGGTTATTAGGGTTTTTATGGTATTATTTTTTTAGTTATTTATGCTTTTATGATTTTCTTGGTTTTTATTGTTTTTTTGGGCGAAGGATAGGGCTTCGATATTTATTTGGATTTACTGTTTTTCTAAGTTTTTTAGGTTTTTTTTTTGGTTTTTTAAGGTTTTTAGTGTTTAATTATTTTTAGATTGTTTAATGTGTTTAGGGTTTTTAGGGGTTTTATGGGTTTTAGGAATTTTACAGTTTTATTGATTTTTCAGAGTTTTTATGGTTTTAAGGGTGTTGGTGTTTTAGAGGTTTTAATAGTTTCATAGGGATTTTGGATTTTCTTATTAGTTTTTGGGGCTTTGGGGTTTTAGGGGTTGTAGGGTTCTTAGGGGGTTTAGGGTATTTAGGTATTTTTAATGTGTTTTTTTAAGGATTTTTATGCTTTTTAGACAATTTTACGGTTTCTAGGGTTTGGGGGGGTTAGTATTTTAGAATTTTATGGGGTATAATGATTTTTATGTTTTTTAGGGTATATTAGGTTTTTATGGTTATTTTATTAATTTTTAGGTTTTTTAGAGTTTTTAGAAATTTTAGGGTGTTTTAGGGTCCTTTAGGATCTTGCAAGAGTTTTTACATTCTATATGGATTTTATGGTGTTTAGAATTTATTAGGTTTTATTGGATTTTTTAGGATTTTTAGTCTATTTAGGCTATTTTTTTTAGTCTTTTAAGGGATTATATATATATATATATTATGGTATTTATGGTTTTTCAATGGGTTTCATTGTTTAATTTTGTTTTTACTGGATTTGGGTGTTTTTAGAGTTTTTTTGTGTTTTATTATTTTTTGGGTATTTTTATGGTGTCTTAGTTTCATTTTAGGGGCTTTAGGTTCTTTTTAGTTCATTAAATTGTTTTGGATTTTTTAGGGTTTTTAGGATTTTATGGGGTTTTTAGTTTTTAGCTGTTTCATGGGTTTTATGTCTTTTTGGAGTTTTTTTTTTGATTTGTTGGGTTTTTTGGGATTCTTGGATTTTTTACGGTTTTTGGGGTTTTTATGGTTTTAGAGGAATTTGGGGGGGGGGTATGGTTTTTAGGTCCTTTTAGGGGTTCTAGGGTTTTTAATGTTTTTATGGTTTTAATGGATTTTGGAATTTTTTGGGGTATTTTATGTTTTTTTGGGTTTTTAGGGACATTTAGGGATTTTAGGGTTTATTGGGTCTTTTATTGGTTTATAGATTTTTTTAGGACCTTTTAGGGTTTTTAGGGGTTTTAGGGTTTTTAGGTGTTTTTTGGGATTTTAGATTTTTCAGCGACTTTTAGGGTTTTTTTGTTCTATGGGGGTTTAATAGGGGTTTTTAGGGGATTGTAGGGTTTATGGTAAATGGTTTACTATTTAGGGTATAGGGTTTATGTTATATGGTGTAGGATTTTAGGTTTAGGGTGTAGGGTTTAAGTTTTACTGTGTTGGGTATATGGTTTAGGCTGTAGGTTCTAGTGTTTACGTTGTAGGGTATTGGATTTTTGGTTCTAGGTTTAGGGTGTAGGGTATAGTGTTTCATGTGTAGAGTTTAGGGTTTAGGTTTTAGGTGGTAGAGTAAAGGATTATGGGATTTTAAAAATTTTACAGTGTTTAGTGTTTCTAGGGTTTTGAGGGTTTTGAGGGTCTTCAACGTTTTCAGGGTTTAATGGTTTTAGAGTTTTTAGTGTTTTTGGAGTTTTAGGGTTTTAGGCATTCAGGGAGTTTTAGGGTGTTTTAGGGTTTTATGGGTTTTAGGATTTTTAGTGTTTTCTTATGTTTTTTATTATTTTTACAAGTTTCTTGGGGTTTCTGGTTTTTAGGGAGGTTATGGTTTTTTGGAGATTTTAGGCAGAAGAGGTTCGGGACTAGGAAAGCCTAGCCCCCCCAAACTTAATTAAAAAGAAAAAGGCAACTACAATATGGGCCTGAAAGAGCGAGTATGAACATCGCCCACTACTGGAGAACTAACCTATACCAAAGGTTTGGAACCGTTGGTATAGGCCTCCAAACCGTTGGTATAGCCTATACCAACGGTTTGGAGAACCGTAGGCATGTAAGCCATTAGGATAGGTCTATACCAACAGTTTTTTGAAAACCGTTGGTATAAACCTATACCAACGGTTGGGAAAACCGTTGGTATAAGTAATATGAAAATCTATACCAACGGTTTCATAAAACCGTTGGTATATTTATTTCCAAAAAAACATTCTCTCGGATTTGATCTTAGGACATCCAGTTTATCATTGAATGACCTAACCAATAACCTAACATGACTTTTGTGAACATAATTTCATAAATATATATATGTATTATCATAATTATTTTATTTTTTGATTTATAGAATGTTCTGGTTGAGATGATATGATGAAAAATCAACGGACCTATACCAACGGTTTTGACAACCGTTGGTATAGGTCCCTGGAATATGGGAAGTGATGTTGATTTACTGGGGAAAGCCTACCCTTTCCAAATGGTTTGGCCAAACTATTCAGAAAAGTGGCCACAAGTTGGAACTTTCCCAATGGTTTGGCCAAACCGTTGGGAAAGCCTACCCTTTCCCAACGGTTTTGGAAAACCATTGGGAAAAGTGGCCACAAAGTGGGATTTACCAACGGTTTGGACAAACCGTTGGTAAAGGGGGAATAGAAGTGTTGGGAAAGGTCACATTTCTAGTAGTGGCCCTTCCTATCCGAGTCCAAGAATAGAATACAATAAGTTGGGGCCATAAAGGACCACATTGAGGAGCTCTCCGCAATATCCTGTTTGGAGAGGGCGTCAGCAACCGAGTTAGCTTCCCTATAGGCATGTGAGACATTGAGATTCAAGTTCTGAGACAGCTTAAGGCATTTGATCCAGTGTGGAAAGAGTCTCCAGGGGACATCCCTAAAGCGTCCCTTTAATGCGTCAACCGCAAGCATCGAGTCAGACTCAATCCAAAGCAGTGACCAGTTGAACTGGCTTGCAAACTTCACGGCCTTTATGATCGCCCACAACTCCGCTTAATAAGCACAGCCATCCCCAAGAAACTGAAAGAAGCAACCCTTCAAGAAGCCCCGTAGGGTGCAAAAAACACCCCCACACCCCGATGGCCCAGGAGCACCAAGTGTCGCGCCATCAACGTTGACCTTTATCCATGACGGGAGTGGCAGGATCCATCTAATAAATTTCAAGACTAGCAGCTTTCGGCTCCTTCCAGCCACACCAAGAGCACGCAGTACAGTGAGGTCCTCAACTTCATTAAACATCGTACCTGCCTGAGTTGTGAGGCGATGTGAATAGCCTTGTGTATCGACACAACCCCTCCCTGCAATGAGAGTGGCTACCGATTGAAAGCTGCTGTGTTTCAGGAAGCCCAAATATAATGAATGGTAGCAGCCGCCCCGACCAACAGAAGGTTCCAGATCTTGTCACTCCGGTGCAGGTCAACCAGCCCACGCATGAAGTCACAGATCGAACCGTGCAAACAATAGGTCAGCCCAAATATTTGTGAAAGGTAGCTCCACAGCTCCGCATCAAAAGTACTGTGCAAGAAAATGTGGTCGCAACTCTCTCCATCTCTCCTGCACAGGAAGCAAAAAAAAGAGAGTTTCCATCCAGCAATTTGAAGCTGATCATGTGTTGTGAGTCTGTTTTGCCAAATTTTCTAGAGTAGAATAAATTGGGATGGAGGAATGAAGGACATCCTAAATTTAGTCAGCCATGAGAGTGAGGCCGGGCCTGGCGGACACTTTAGCCGGTAGTAATCATGGGTGTTAAATTTTCTAACCATGCTGGGAATACAGATAAGAGTATCAATGTCAGTATAAGTATATCGCTGCACATGCATGACCACACTGTCCGTGAGGGGGCAGTCGATTCATCACATTGCTGAACCAGTTCACCAATGGTGAGGTGTTGCCGGTCAAGTGGTGGTGTCAGGACATCTGCAAGGGGCTGTTCCAGCCATGGTGTCGACCAGCAGTTCAGGCTAGAATTCTGGGACACAATCCATTTTTCCTTTTACATAATGTCCTTGTACGAGGACCTTAATGTTGTCCAAAATTAGGAGGAAAGATACCCCGTAAAACCGTTACACAATCTGTGCGTGAATCTTTCCCTGAGAAAGTCAAGTCCTTCGTTCTGAGGTTTCAACAAACGCCACGTAAACTTACCAATCATTGTATCATTGTATCACTATATGTCCTTAATTCCTAGACCACCCATATCAAGCGGCTTCGTACAGTGCTTCCAAGCAACAAAGATCATTTTCCGCTAAAAAATTGAGCCTGTCCAGGAAAAGTTCCTAATCTTGGCAGTTAGGCTTTTAATGAGGCTTGCCAGCCATCTATAAATGGATAAGGCATGGACGAACATGGCGGTGATAACAAAATTAAGCAAGCATACCCGTCTCGCCTACGAAAGAGATATTCCCTTCCATTTCGACATTTTCTAGGTGATTTTAGAGGTGATGCCTTCAAAGTAACAGCTTCTTGATTCCCCCCAGAAGAGGGGAACTCCCAGGTAGGTGAAGGGAAGTGAGCCTCTCTAGACACCCAACATATTGGCAATGCCAGCCTGTTTTGCAGGAGGAACACCCTTGCCAAAAACAATTTAGGACTTGAACTAGATAATTTCCTACCCAGCCACACATTCATAGTGGTGGAATATTTTCTTAATTGTGAACAGTGTCTGCCTGTCAGCCTGCCCAAAAAGGAGGATGTCGTCCGCATATAGCAGATGTGTGGGGACAAAGAGATTCCAACCAGCTTTGATTAGAGAAAACAGCCTCGCCTGCACGAGATCAAGAATGCACCGGCTCATGTAGTCCTCCACCATAGCAAAGAAGAATCTAGAGAGAGGATCCCCCTAGTGAACTCTATGAGAGCAAGCAAAAAATCAGTGTGGGGAGCCATTAATCAGAACCGAGACTTAGGCACTATGGAGGAACGAGGCAATCATCCTGATGAACCTATTAGAGAAGACATATCTTCTAAGTATCTCAAAGATGAAACTCCATTTAATTTTTTCAAATGCCTTGGAAATATCCAGCTTCAAAGCAAATCTACCTTGCTTTGTCTTTCTCCGCAGAGCATTGACCCCCTCCGAAGTGGTAAAGAGTCATGTTTTGATGTTCCTCCTAGGGATGAACCCAAATTGATTTGGAGGAAAGATGTCCCCTATCATTTTCCCCAGCCTGATGACACTGATCTTGCTGATTATTTTCAGGATGGTGTTGCCAACGGCAACTAGGTGAAAGTATCCAATCACAATAGCATTCACCTTCTTCTGTATCAAAAAGATAAAGTTGGCACCTTTGCCATGAGGAAGATAACCCGAGAGATAAAAATTCCCTCACCGCATTGGTTACGTCCGCATGGATAATATCCCAGTAGAATATAAAGAATTTGTTTACAAAGCCATCAAGCCCCGCAGTGATGTCCATATTAAGAGAAAAGAGTTCTGTCATAACTTTTCCCTCCAGAGGAGCGGCCGTGAGGGTCTCATTTTTTGTGGATGTGACACAGCTGAAATAGAGTCCGCAAACATGGTGAAAAGTTGACCATCATCTGTGTAAAGCTCATGGAAGTAGTCAACGGAGGCTTTGGAAATGTCCTCAACTGCGGTAAACGTGTTGTCACCAACCCGGACAGCACTCAAGGTGTTTTTGGTCCGCGTCTCACTGTGTAATCCATGAAAAAATTTGGAGTTCCGGTGTCCATCTTGCAACCATTTAACGTTGAATTGTGCTTTGGCGATCTTTTCTTTGAGGGCCAACAACTCATCCAGCTTTGCATAAAGGCGAAGCTCCTCATCTGCTGGAAAATTCCGCTGCTGTGCCAAAGTTTGACACACGGCCAACTAAGATTCAGCTGCGGCAATATCCTCGTCCAGCCTTGAAAATGAATTATTACTCCATTCTTTTAAGCGGCACTTCACTTATTTTAATTTTGAAATCAAGATAAAGTGGGGTTTTCCAGTGACAATGATGCTCCAGGCCTTCATAATCTCCTCCCTGCAACCGGATATTGTGATCCATGCATTGTTGAAATTAAACGGAAGAGGATTGGATCTAGAAAGACAGTCTCGTATGTCAACCACCAGGGGGTTGCGGTCCGAGTTAAACATTGGGAGGATTATCCCAGAAATAATCATCGGGGATCCTACACCACCCATATGAGAAAAGCATCTATCCAGTTATCTGGCCTGTCTGCCATTAACGGTATGTCGTCCCCATGTGAAAGTGGCCCCGGAAATAGAGACCTCAGATAAATCGCAGTGGTCCAGACAAGATGCAAAGTCCTCTGCAGCCGAGTGCGAGAAGTGTGGACCAAGTTTTTCTTCAGGCCTCAGGACTGTATTAAAGTCCCCAGTAACCACCCAACTGTTATCAATGCCCTCACTAACATGCTCTAAGGGTCTATTGGTTCTTAGGGTTATTAAAATTATTAAGTGTTCTTTTAGGTTTTTAGGGTTCTTTTAGGTTATTTATGGTTCTTTTAGAATTTTTGTTGTTCTTTTTTGTTATATAGGGCTTTATTGGATTTTTAGGGTTTCAAAGGATTTTTTTGGTTTTTGGAGTTTTTTAGTGTTTTTAATGGTTTTTTAGTTTTTAGGGGTTTTAGGAATTTTTATGGTTTTTAGGGGTTTTAGGGGGTTTGCAGTCATATTAAATGTTTTGAGGGTTTTTACATGTTTTTGGATTTTTCGTGAGTTTTAGTGTTTTGTAGGACTCTTTAGGTTTTTGAGGGTTTTTTTTAAGGTTTTATGGTTTTCATGACTTGTATTTTTTATGTTTATATGGATTTTAGATCATTTAATGGTTTTAAAGGGTTTTAATGTTTTTTAGGTGTTTTGGGGTTTTACGTTTTTAATGGGTTTTAATGGATTTTGGATGATTTTTGGATTTTTAAGGATCTTTGAACTTTTAGTGGGTTTTTTGGTTATTGGGGATTCATATGATTATAATAATATTATGGTTTTTTTTGTTTTTTGGGTTTTAATGGATTTTTTTTTGTTTTTTTTGTGATTTGGGGACATTTTACTATTTTATGGGTCTTAAGGGTTGTAAGGGTTTTTATTATTTTAACATCTTTTATGTTTTCATGGTTTTAAATGGTTTTCAGGGTTTTATTGTTTCTAGGTTTTTAGGGGTTTTAGTGTTTTATTGTTTTTAGGGATCTCAACAATTTTTAGGGGTTTAAATGGGTTCTTAGGGGATTTATTATAAATTTAAAGTATTTTAGGGGTTTAATATATTTGTCATTTTTAAAAAAAATTAAAAAATTTTAGGGAATTTTATAGACTTTTAGGTATTTTCAGTATTTTTTAGGTGTTTAATATTTTTTATGGGTATTAGTATTTATTAGGGGTTTAGGAGTTTTTAGGGTTGTAAATGATTTTCATGATTTTTTGGGGTTTTAAGGATTTTTTGGGTTTATTTGGGTGTATTAGGATTTTTAGGATTTTTAGGTTTTGAAGGATTTTAATTTTTATTTAGTGTTTTATGGTTTTAGGGATTTTAATGGTTTCTAATGGTTTTAGGGTTTTTATGGGGTTTTAGAGACTTTATGGTTTTTATGGTTTTCTTAGGGTTTTTAGGGTATAGAGGGTTTTTAGGGTTTTTAGTTTGTTTGGAATTTTTTATTTTTTATAGGGTTTTAGGGGTTTTATGGTCTTTTTAGATATTTTAGGGTTTTCTAGGTTTTGTTTTGGGTTTTCTGGTTATTTTATGATTTTTTTGGGTTTTACCTTTTTTTGGATTTTTAGGTTTTTTAGTGTTTATAGGGTTTATAGAATTTTTTTAGGTTTATTTTTTTATGGATTTTTACGGTTTTTTGTGTTTCTTGTGTTTTTAGAGTGTTTATAGGATTTATTATTTTTATTAGGGTCTTAGGGT